>CAEMYA010000239.1:2996245-3045013 GCA_903131615.1 Diplodus sargus | reverse complement strand
AAGCTCAGCAGGCGACACAATGAGAGTTTTATGAAAATCTAGGATGCCATAAATCGTCACATTAGGTAAGCTATACCTCTTTTGAACGTATGGTAGAATATTTTCTTGGTCATGACTGGTTGTTTCCAAAAAATGTAATGCTTGCGGATAAAAGTATTATTATCTGTTTACAGCCATTGATGAAAAGCTGAGCGTGATCTATAGGAAAGTGAAAAATTGTCTCACATGGAGGCTTCAACGGTTTGGAGCCAATAACACTCCTTGATTTTGTTTAGGCTATTAATAGTACCCACAAATCCCCATTAATTCAGGATTTAGTCTCTCTAGATCACAGCGTCTAAAAGTAAATGTTTCTGTGTCCTCCCCCTGTTATATTACCTGTGACATGAACAATGCAAAGAGTGACTG
Source organism: Diplodus sargus (assembly GCA_903131615.1). Lineage (NCBI taxonomy): Eukaryota > Metazoa > Chordata > Actinopteri > Spariformes > Sparidae > Diplodus > Diplodus sargus. The sequence continues at coordinate 3,044,605 of CAEMYA010000239.1, read as the reverse complement.
AACTGGTCCGACAGCTTGGATCAACTTACCATAAGTCTGTTATTACTTTTGGCAAATTCCCGGACTGCTCTCTTCAGAATAAAAACTAAACTGGTTAACACAAACAGACACAAAAAGAGAAGGTCCACCTCTCCATAAAAAATAGCCACTTTGGTCGCCACTAAAACAGCTGGAAAACTTGAGTGAGTCTAGAGTTTAATACTAGGGTGCAGTGGTTATGACAATTGAATTATTACTTTAATCCAAAACATGATCTTTTCCAGAGACATACAATTCCAACATTGTATTCTGGCGACTGGGATGAATATTGATTCACTATTTTTGTGTTTCTATCAGGATGCAGGAGAGAGACAGGTCCATGTATCGACCTACTTTCTTCAAAGATGGACATACATCTTCTGACCAAGGGTAAGAATTGAAAAACTAGTATTTTTCTTATTGCAAAGAGACACGGACACATCATTTCCAATAACAATTATATTTTTGTCATCAGTAAAGTAAAGTAAGAATTTTGTTGACATTTTTAAAGCTTTTAATAATTATTCAGTTTTGTGTTTCTTTCAGGGTCGACCCACAGAGACCGCACTCACCTGGACCCGACTGTGTGTCCATGAAGAGTGACCGGTCTATGTATCGTCGTATTTTCTTCAAAGATGGACATACATCTTCTGATCAAGGGTAAGAACTGAAAATTAGTATTTTTCTTATTGTACAATCAGGTCATATAACATAATTAAAGACAATGTATCTTATGCACAATATTAACATGAATGATGTGTGGACTTGCACTGGTGCAACTGAAGTTCAAACTCTTGGAAACAATGTCAAATTTACAGGAGATTAACATATTCGCTCCTGGTTTGAAGCAGATGAAGAGCATTCAACTGGTCTTGATCACTTATTCTAAAGGATTATTTATTGTTTGTAAACAAGTGCCTCAATGTACACCAGCTTAAGACACAAATGACACTGAAGAAGGATCAGTCATGTTGTGTTTTTAATGCTTGGGTCACTCTTTGTCGCAAATAGGTCCATGTTCACCGACAAGCCTGTGTTCAGGATAACATTCATTCACTGTCTGCATTCTTATTAATCTGCCCTCACATAATCACAGTCTTTACCTGACTAGGAGTAGTTGCAGTGAGGACAAAGTCTCTTCCACTCTAGCAACTGACTTTTTGTTTGTTTCTTTTTCTAAACCTAGCAGGGTAAAATGGCACAGTGTCATTGCTTTTAATCCTCTTCCTGACAACTTCAGTTTTAAACAGCTCAGGATAATACTAATTTGTAAACATTGGAGGTTGAACAAGCTGTGGTTTTCCAAACTTTGAAGGCCTTCTTAACTAGGTTGCCTTCAAAATTTAGCTTGGAGGTTTGTTCTCAAACTTGTTTTTATTATTATTAGTAGTAGTAGTAGTAGTAGTAGTAGTAGTATTTAAGTAATTTCTGATAACAATTATTTTTTTTCAATTCATGAAATAATTTGATTGACATTTTAATCTTTAGATAATTATTCAGTTTGTGTTTCTTTCAGGATCAACCCACAGAGACCACACGCACCTGGACCAGACTGTGTGTCCATGAAGAGTGACCGGTCCATGTATCATCCTATTTTCTTCAAAGATGGACACTACTCAGCTGAGCAAGGGTAAGAATTGTTAATGTAAAAGCCATCTGTGTCCATTCACAGATGACTTCTATTATACGTATGTTATGTTGTATACTTGTATTTTTGAAATACTGTGTTTTGACCTGCTTCCTTGACATGACATGTAACATTTCCCGTAGAATTTACCAAGCTCACCTTCTGGCAGGGTCCATCATGACATAACATCTTTTATATTTAAGTATATATATATATATATATTTATTATATGTGTATATTTTCAGACTTTATCAGTGGGGCTCAGAGGATCTCAGTGATACGCCTGCCCAGGAGATCAAAACAGACCACGACTCTATATTTAAGGTGTGTGTAAATGTAAAAACACAATGACAAACTTTATACTCAACACAACAGACGATCTGATGTTTTTTTCTGTGAATTTTTTACTGAAACTGCCATGTATACATTATTCTATTCCAGCTGCTTGAGGGCAACATTGTCAGTTTTGTAAAGGAAGAACTGAAAATGTTGCAAGGAATCCTGAGTTCAGATTATCCAGAATGCTTACACAGTCCTGAGGACAAGGAGTTGTGGGATAGGGATGAAGAGTGGAAGAGTAGCAGAGAGGCATTTCTGAAGATCACACTGTATATTCTGAGGAGAACGAAGCACGAGGAGCTGGCGGACCGTCTGCAGAGCAGTAAGACTTTTAAGAGATTTAAAAACATGTTTTTACACACATCAGGTGAGCTACTGGGAACAGATTAATCCATTACATATCTAAATATCAATGGTAGACATTTTCTGAGGTGAAGACACAGAGGAAACTAAAATTAGAAATAGAGGCAGTGTCCATGGTTGGCAACAGCTTTGTTAAAAAGGCAGAACAGCAGACAGAGAGTTGGACTTAATGTTGAATTGTAGTATTAGTTGGCTTGTTAAGTCAGGTGTTGTGTTGTTGCACTGGCTTGATGTTTGGCTGCGTTAGCATGGTTGTAAACACACTAGTCAGCCCATTTCAACAGAAGTTTATCTGGTTGCATGTTATGTGTGACTATGGCATGGCAAAACGCCTGAGCGCGCATGTTTACCTCAAGACATCAGTTGTCACTGCATTACATTGTCATGACATTTGTAGTTAGCATGTTGTTACGGAAACCTAGGAATTGTACTTAACGCAGTTGTGTTGCACCCAGAAACATCAGGGCACCCAATCGCAGAAAATATTAATAACTACATAATTTTGTTTAAAACAATCAAAATTGTATGAGCATTATAAACAGAATATGAAGACAAAACAATGTTGATGTCATGTTAAAGATGTCTGTGCATTGTGTTGCAGAGATGTCTATAGTAATGTAATAGTCTGATAGCGCCGTAGTTTCAGCTGGGAGATATATACGAAAGTTCGTCTTTTTGCTTTTTTTAGTCTAATAAGTAAACAATATATAGACTTACAAAAAGGCTAGGCAGTATTCTTAGACCTATTTTACTTTCTAAAAAGAAAAATATAACCACCCACCTTGATGCAAGTTTCTGTCTTTTAGTAAGAAAAGTTGAATTGCATTGTTAATTCATTGTAAAACACACATCATTCAGACTGGACGGCTGTTTGGAAATGTTTGATTGGTGCACATCCACACTGAATTGCTTCTATCAATCAGTTTCACGGTCATCTCATTGAATTCTATTTATTTTTTTTCATTCAGGAACTAGTGCTGCCTTGTGCCAACGTAAACTAAAGTCCAATGTGAAGAAGAAGTTCCAGTGTGTGTTTGAGGGTATTTCCAGGCCAGGAAACCCAACCCTTCTGAACCAGATCTACACAGAGCTCTACATCACAGAGGGAGGGACTGTAGAGGTCAATGAAGAACATGAGGTCAGACAGATTGAAACAGCATCCAGGGGGCCAGTCAGACCACAAACAACAATCAGATGTGAAGACATCTTTAAAGCCTCACCTGGAAGAGATGAACCAATCAAAACAGTGATGACAAAGGGAGTTGCTGGCATTGGGAAAACAGTCTTGACGCAGAAGTTCACTCTGGACTGGGCTGAAGAGAAAGCCAACCAGGACATACAGTTCACATTTCCATTCACTTTCAGAGAGCTGAATGTGCTGAAAGACAGAAAGTTCAGCCTGGTTGAACTCGTTCATCACTTCTTCACTGAAACCAAAGATGCAGGAATCTATAAGTTTGAAGACTTCAAGGTCGTGTTCATCTTTGATGGACTGGACGAGTGTCGACTTCCTCTGGACTTCTGCAACACTGAGATCCTCACAGATGCCACAGAGTCCACCTCAGTGGATGTGCTGCTGACAAACCTCATCAGGGGGAAACTGCTTCCCTCTGCTCGCCTCTGGTTAACCACACGACCTGCAGCAGCCAATCAGATCCCTGTTGAGTGTGTTGACATGGTGACAGAAGTCAGAGGGTTCACTGACCCACAGAAGGAGGAGTACTTCAGGAAGAGATTCAGAGATGAGGTGCAGGCCAACAGGATCGTCTCCCACATCAAGACATCACGAAGCCTCCACATCATGTGCCACATCCCAGTCTTCTGCTGGGTCACTGCTACAGTTTTGGAGGGTGTGATGAAGACCAGAGAGGAAGAAGAGCTACCTAAGACCCTCACTGAGATGTACATCCACTTCCTGGTGGTTCAGTCCAAGCTGAAGAACGTCAAGTATGATGGAGGAGCTGAAACGGATCCACACTGGAGTCCAGAGAGCAAGAAGATGATCATGTCTCTGGGAAAACTGGCTTTTGAGCAGCTGCTGAAAGGAAACCTGATCTTCTATGAATCAGACCTGATAGAATGTGGCATCGACATCAGAGCAGCCTCAGTGTACTCAGGAGTGTTCACACAGATCTTTAAAGAGGATAGAGGACTGTACCAAGACAAGGTGTTCTGCTTCGTCCATCTGAGCGTTCAGGAGTTTCTGGCTGCTCTTCATGTCCATCTGACGTTCTTTAACTCTGGCATCAATCTGCTGTCAGAAGAAAAAACAAGATCCCAAAGGCCAATGCTTTCAACAAAAACATCTAAAGCCGCACAACTCTACCAGAGTGCTGTGGACAAGGCCTTGAAGAGTCAAAATGGACACCTGGACATTTTCCTCCGTTTCCTCCTGGGTCTTTCGCTGCAGCCTAATCAGACTCTCCTACGAGGTCTGCTGACACAGACAAGAAGTAGCTCAAAGACTATTGACAAAACAGTTGAGTACATCAAGAAGAGGATTAGGAAGCATCCGTCTCCAGAGACAAGCATCAATCTGTTCCACTGTCTGAATGAAATGAATGATTCTTCTCTAGAGGAGGAGATCCAACAGTACCTGAGTTCAGGATGTCACTCCACAGATGAACTGTCTCCGGCTCAGTGTTCAGCTCTGGTCTTCATCTTACTGTCATCAGAGAAAGGTCTGGACGTGTTTGACCTGAGGAAATATTCATTGTCAGAGGAGGCTTTTCTGAGGATGCTGCCAGTGGTCAAAGCTTCTAGTAAAGTTATGTAGGTGTGATCAAAACTGGATATGAACATTATCAAATATGTTTAATATTTTGCTTTTGACAAAATTATTTTTATTAATTGCTTATCTCTCCTTAGACTGAGTGGCTGTAACCTGTCATGGAGAAGCTGTGAAGCTCTGGCCTCACTTCTAAGCTCCCCTTCCTCTCATCTGAAAGAGCTGGACCTGAGTAACAACAGCCTGCGGGATTCCGGACTTAAGCTCCTCTCTGCTGGGCTGGAGAGTCCACACTGTACACTGGAAACTCTGAGGTCAGGATCCTGACATATTGACTATACCAGAGGTTTTCAAACTGGGAAATGAGCCTCCCCAGTTGGGCTTCAGGCTGTTTTTGGGGAGGCTCAGTGAAGTGAGAACGAGTTACTGCATTTGCTATCAAAAGAGGATCACAGCAAAGAATAGAAAAGCCAAAATATGTGTGATTCGCTCAAAGAGATAGTTCAGAGGCAACAACAGTAGTTTGGGAAGACTTTTCTATTATTCCTACTTTCCCAGAGTCAGAAACAAAAAATTCCTTGGGACAGACTATGTATTAGTAAATAGTAATATAAGGCTATCTTAGCTAAGGGTTGAGTCTCAGTCGCTCTCAACCTTTTAAGCCCCCCTGAAAAGTCAGTGTTACAAAGTCACAAAATCCTGAGGGGCCACAATGAAAAAAGATGTGTTGTTTTTGTGTGTGTGTCCAATCAGAACACACTGACTCTCAACAAAACACCTAATAAAATCTCTTTTAAGGTAAATTATATCCCTGGTACAGCGAATGTAATGTCAAAACTGTATCCCTTTTTCTTACTATCTGTTGACCCCCATGTTGCAAGTATTGTCTCAGAGTAGGCCCACAGTCTCAGAATTTGAAAACCCTTGACCTTTACACATGATTTAATGTCAAAATGTTTATATTTTTCAAAATGTTTCTATGCATAGAGCCTAAAACCTGATTTATGGTCAGGTGCTCAATACTTTTTTATCTTTACAATGTGTAATTTCTGTAGAGCAGCACTCATCAAAGGTATCAGGCACGCAACCATAAGTCAGGCTAAATGGCGATGTTACCAACATCAACTGTGAGATATCATAGTCTAGTGAGGTATCACTTTATATGTAATTCGAAATATTGGTTTATATTTAAAGGGGACATTTTATGCTCATTCTCAGGTTTATAGTTTTATGTTAGGTTACTATATGGCTTATTTATGGTTACCCACAAGTGTTTCCACTGTGTATTCCCTCGCTGACTGAAACAGTCTGTTTTAGCTCTTGTCTAAGGTCTCTCCTCCTCAATACCCAGTCCGCTCTGATTGGTCAGCACGCACACACCTGACCCAGCACCACAAACAACAAAAGAACAGCTATGCTAAATTAATTCTTGTGTGTGTGTGTGTGTGTGTGTGTGTGTGTGTGTGTGTGTGTGTGTGTGTGTGTGTGTGTGCGTGCGCAGTCTTTCCGGCTGTCTGATCACACAGGTAGGCTGTGTTTCTCTGGCCTCAGCTCTTAAGTCCAACCCCTCCCATCTGAGAGAGCTGGACCTGAGCTACAATCATCTAGGAGACTCAGGAGTGAAGCTGCTTTCTAATGGACGACAGGATCTACACTGGAGACTAGATACTCTCAGGTATGTACCGCGCAAGCATTGTTTATCTATTACATTTATAAACTTTATTTTTAACAGCATTTTCAGGACTCATGTTGAATGATAAATCAATCAAAGCCGAGGTTGTGAATTGTTCATTATTCCCTCTGTCTTTCTTCCTGCAGGGTGGACCATGGTGGAGAGCAACGTTTAAGGCCTGGTTTGAGAAAATGTGTGCATTAATTTTTTATTCATGACAACAAAACAAAACACAATATCGACAGAAAATCTACAATCACAGCTTTATTCAACCACTCTACTGACAAGATAGATGACATGTAGCATGTCAATAAACTTTTGTATAAATATGTCTTTTCATAAGTGAACAAACAATAATCCCATTAGGCGTCAAATGATAATTATCTGCTGTATTTGTGTGCTCTGTTGTTTTCGTCAGATGCCTGGGAACTTGAGCTCGATCCAAACACAGCAAGCAGGAACCTTAAACTGTCCGACAATAGCAGAAAGGTGACGGCAGAGCAAGAGGAGCAGCCATATCCTGATCATCCAGACAGATTTCATCGCTGTCAACTGCTCAGTAGATCTTTTCTGTCAGGTCGCTGTTATTGGGAAGTTGAGTGGAGTGGCTGGGTTGGCATTGGTGTCACTTACAAGGGAATCAGAAGAAGAGGAAACAGTGCTGTCTGTCTGCTTGGAAGGAATCCACAGTCCTGTAGTCTTAAGTGCTCTGAGGGTGGTTACTCTGTCTGGCACAACAACAGAGAAACAGTGCTCCTTCTCCCGCCCACTTCCAACAGAGTGGCAGTGTATGTGGACTGTCCTGCTGGCACTCTGTCCTTTTACAGAGTCTCCTCTGACACACGGATCCACCTCCACACCTTCAACACCACATTCACTGAACCGCTCTATCCTGGGTTTCAGTTTCAGTCATTTGACTCCTCAGTGTCTCTGTGTAAGCTGTAATTTCCTGGGAAATGTGATTCCCCTAAATCAAAAGCCACAAAATTCTGCGGTCTCTAGCCATCTCTCATACCTGGCTGTTAATAACGTCTGTTCTTATTTTATTTTCACTGATCAGACATAACATAACCTTCTGCCTAATATTGCGTTGGATGCCCATATGCTGCCAAAACAGCTCTGACCCATTGAGGCATGGACTCCGCAAGACCTCTGAAGGTGTTTCTTCGGCACATCCCACAGAATGCTCGATTGGATCGAGATCTGGAGAATTTGGGGGCCAAATCAACACTTTGAACTCATTATTGTTTGGTTTTTTTCAAACCATTCCTGAACTACTGTGGCAGGGAGCGATATCCCACTGAAAGAGGCCACTGCCATTAGGGAATATCGTTTCAATGAAGGGGTGTACTCGTATGCAACGATGTTTAGGCAGGTGGTATGTATAACATCCTCAAGATTGGCATGACCGAAGATTTTTCTAGCAGCATCCCACTGCCTCCATTAGCTTGCCTTCTTCCCATCGTGCATCCTGTTGCCCTCTCCTCTGTGGGATTGGAGAAGACAGACTAGCCTTAACTCACATCAATGAGCCTTGGGTGCCCATGACCCTGTCACCGGGCAACCAGTTGCCCTCCCTGAGACCACTTTTGGTTGTTACTAATCACTGCAGACTGGGAACACCCAACAAGACCTGCAGTTTTACCCTAACCCTGACACACCTGCTACAGGACAGAAATCTCTCCAGCAGAACCAACTTCACCCCAGACCACATTTGTGCCTTACTTGACTGCTGACTGACGACCAACTACTTCCAGTACGGTGAAGGTTTATACAGACAGAAACACGGCTGTACCATGGGTTCACTGGTGTCTCCAATAGTGGCCAACCTCAAGAAATTCAGAACAGTGCCTTGATTACCTTCACAGGAACTGCTCCTAGCCACTGGTTCAGGTATGTGGACGCCAACTGGGTTAGAATCAGAACAAGGGAAGTGGAGGCCTTCACTGTTCATCAGTGCTCTGGATAGTGACATCAAGTTTACGTGGGAAGATGAGAGAGGAGACGTTCTGCCCTTCTTGGGCTGTGCAGTACACATTGAAGAAGATAAATGCTGCTGTTCAACTCTCATCCTTCACTCAAGCACAAGCTGGAGATCATCAGAACCCTCAACCATCAGGCTGAGACTGTGCCCACGAAGACAGAGGAGAAGGGAAAGGAACAGAGGCAAATCAGGGGAGCGGCCAGAGAAGACAGATGGTTTGAAATGGGAGGAAAATAATCCATCTGCATCAAACTAGAACAACAGTCTTTGAACAGAGGAGGTGGACTACGACATTACTTATCACCCACCTACTGTTGAGTACTGAGTTCCCTCACTAGACAGCTTAACAACCATTCACCCCTGGGCTCACTCAGCCCTAGCTACCCACATGAAGGCCAGTGGGGTCAATGACTCATATGTGGCCCTAACGACTCTGAAACTCAGAGCTCACATTACATATTACATTTAATCCTCTTAAATCAAAATTCTTATACGGGAATTTAGTAAACTTGCTATAAATGTTTAAGTCCCAAAGAAATAAAAGAATTGATGCCTTTAGTCATCTTGAAGCAGTCGATATGTTTTTCCTTTTGACTGCTTTTGTTGTGGTTTGTTTTATTGTATTATATATTTATTATTCATATGTGTTCTTTTGTATGTATTTTGTTTGGCTTGCTTACATTATCCAATAAAAATGCCCATAAAAAGGACTTTGAAACACTCTCATTGGGACACCCTGTCAACCTGTTGAACCAATAGATTTGTTGCACAGAACTCACTGGAAAGCAGGAACCATTTGACAAAGACACTTTAAAAAAATACTTGTCAGGTGACTGGATGGACCATCTGTCTATAACTGTTTATTTAGGGCCAACTTCAACCAATCAGATCATAGGAAGGTTCTACCGTCAGCAGAGCCCATTGGTAAATCAAACTCTCTTCTCCCATCAAGTCAGTAGAAATATGACAAGAAACTGTAACTAGATTTATCTTCAAAAGAGGCTGCAGCTATGAGACAGAAGTTGTTTGGGAGTCGACCCCTAGTATTCAGTCACTGTTGACATCTGTGCCAGAATAACATACATAGAGACACAATCTGGATGTGTTTATTTTAAGATTAGTGCATTCCCAGACCCTAGATGGCTCAAGACCAAGTGCTCTAACCGTGGAAAAGAAATGCCACTGTTTCCATCTTTGCTAAATCTGTTTATGTGTGTTTATCTAAAAATAAAATACAGCATACACTTGTCAGCCTGAAAGACTTAATAGAAAGGAAAGTTATTGCACAAGTCTGGCACAAATTCACTGCTCAGCATCTCCTTCACGTACATCTGAGTTTTGTTAACACATCTTTTCCAGACACCAGCCCATCGGATTTTCTCTGGGACAGTGAAATCAAACCTAAGGGAACACAGAGGGAATATACAAACACAACTTCTTGCTTCGAAGTGACGGTGCTGGATACTTTAGTGAGGGTCACTTGCAATTTTTTTGCAGGGAAATCCACATGAATCGCACCTGATTCCTTTGACCAAAATTAAGCACGTCATTGGCTGATTGATGACATTTGGAATCATTTTAAAGATTGCTGAACACACTAGTACATACAAAGTGTATAGTGACACCTGAAATGGATAAGTTCACACACAAATTTAACTGAGAAGACATTTTTTACACCCTTGACAGGCGGTCAAGCGCATGCACCCATCGTCGGACGTGATGAGCGCCAACATTTTAAGCTTAGTCCCCAGGTACTTCAGTTATCGTTTCAATGCTGTCTTGCTGTGAATCTCCCAAAAAAATGTTTTGTTCAGTCTTTTCTGTCTGAACTTGTCCTTTAAGACATTTGCATAAAAAAGTTAGTGATTATGTGGCTTTGTTTTTGTTGCCAGAGTGCTGCAAAACAATTTTTGCAACCCCTTATTTCAGAGCATAACCTTGGCTACAGGGGACATGACTGGTTCACCCAATAGGCAAAGTGAGCTGCTAGCCAAGGGCCGCCAAAAGGTCAAGGTTCAACATGTGGTTTGTTGTATTAAAATTGATAATTACAAATGTTTTTTGTCTATACAGTATGTAACCCTAATGATTAAAAATAGATAAATGATATGATCAGGTCCTGAATACAACAGCTACATTGTCATCTGTGAAAAAATCTTCTTTCCTTCCAGCCTACCTTAGCAAACCTGCACACGGCTTTTGCAGCAGAAGCGGCCAGCCTGGCAGTCCGCGGGTAAAGAAATCTAGGTATCATCAGCATCTAAAATTTAATAATTAGTATGTTTAATCTGTACAAAAGCCAAAGTGGAAATGACAAATCTTTTATAGACCGGTTCTCTTCATTTCATGAAGTCTCAGCTGGTATTTCTCAAAATGTTGAACCTTTGCTTTAAGGTTTTAGTTTTTTTTCTATACTGTACAGTATATGGAGCATTTCAGTAATAAATTTGTCCTTGATAGAGTTACTACAATATTACAAGTCATTACTACCTAGAACATTACAATATGAAGCGGGTGTGGGGGGTTAATGAGGGGTCATAGCTCACAGGGGCCTTTGCCGCCCCAGAAATGTGGCCCCGTGTTTCCAATGAATCTGTTTCATCTCATTGCAGCAGCTCAGCCAGCAACTTGAGTTCCCAAGAGGGCTTTCAAAATTAGAAAAATATGACAAGCTATATATAAATTTTAATGTATTTCTCCACTCAAAAGGCCACCTTATGTCAGCTCCTCTGGTATGTACAGAGCAGCTCTCCTGGGAGCTGCAGAGCGTCACTTAACATTCCCAGTGAAGAGCCGTGCTGTCAGGCAGCGTAACCTAACAACCACACACAGGGGAAACAAACAGAGCCCAGGGGTGACACTGATGAACGCAGCAGGGTCGGAATTAGGATTAATCACATTTCCAAAATACACTAGAGGCCTCTCAAAACATAACTACTGCATCTGTGGATACGGACACTCAGGAAGTCTGCATGACGATTAATGAGATCAATGTTCGGAGTGGAAGCCAACAGGAAGTCCCTTAATAAAAAGATGTTTTGTTTGTTTAGACTTCCAACCTGCCCACTAGACTCATTTAATTATATTCTATCTGCTAACTGATTAATCAGCTAATCACTTCAGCTACCCGTTATCATTGTTGGATAGTTTAATTCAGAAGAAAACATCATATTTTTCGATTTTTTTCCAATGGTTTTTCTATTCTTCAGTCCATGTAATTTTTGACTAAAATGTTTGATTTTTTTTTAATTGTATGTGTGGTTTCTTTGTACTGCATCTGCAGTTGAACAGTATTTTATGTATATAGTATTTTCTGTAAATTGCAAAATGGTCAGGTGAAATATTCAAATCACACAAGTTGCAGTTTTTTAATAAACTGATAATGCAAAGCCAAACTGCTTTAGTTGACTGAGCAAGTGCAGCATTTACCCACAGTGTGTGGCGGTATGCACCTTTAAAGTTGGTTGCCAGCCACACGATACAGCACATGTCGTCACTGGAGTGGGCGTTTTTTCTCAAGTTCAGAAGAGGACAACACAATTTGACTCGCAATGCTTGTTCGGAGAGGAGGGAGTAAGCCTATGAGTTTAACACAATAAATCCTATTAGAGCTAAGAATGATAAATCATCCATCTTTGCCGGTTACATCGAGACTTTTTACCCACAGAGGTGCAGAAACTACAGGCTATGGCCATCAGCCTAAACTGTGTTATCCCTTCTTTAAAGCTGCAAGAAGAAGGGAGGCAAGGAGTGTCTGACTTCTATTCTGAACGGCAGTATTTGTGAATATATATCCATCCAAATCACACAATTAATGTCTCTCTCATCAAATAAAAATATTAGGTCTCTTTTTTCTAACTTATAACTGATTACTAACTGTCTCAAAGAGACGTTCTTTATCCAACCAGAACAATTAAATACACATAATCAAAAAAATACATGACAGGCACACACAGACACACACCTTCCACCAGTATCTGCCCAGTTGCCACAGTGTGTGTGAGGACAACCGCATGATGTCATCGTGTGGGCGGAGTTATGTAAATGAGGGAGAAGAAGCAAAGGGCAGGATGCGAGCGTCGGGCTCGCCCCTCATCTCCATCACCGTCTCCATCCTGTGAGGTGTGTCTGCAGTCAGACAGACAGGCAGAGAGACAGGCAGACAGAGGTGTCCGACTGGAAACGGCTCCATCAGCTCTTTGTTCACCCGGAACATGGCGTCAAAATGTCCAAAATGCGACAAGACGGTGTATTTCGGTGAGTGCATGCATGATTTCTGTGTATCCGCCCCGCGTCGAGGGTATTTGTCACAGCACAGACAGCTTCGATTCTTCCTGATTAATTGTTTATATCACCGCAGGCGACACGTCTGTTTAAACCACACTGGATTTATTATAAACCATGCAGCTACAGAGCTCACGGAGGAAAGACGTGAGATGACGTGAGCCCATTGACAAAAACATTAATAAACCATTATATAGCCTTATTCTGTTATTTTTATGAATATAATCACATCTAACAACTTTTTAAGTCCAAGAATGATGAAGAAAAGCATGTTGACGTAACTCATAAAGCTCCTCTTCTTTTTTTAAATGAATGCGTGCTATTAAAGGTGTGGCTGGTTAATATGGAGAGCTTTGATATGGTGATGACAAACCTGTGTGACATACTGGAGCGTTCAGAATCACTGAAAAAAGACAAGCTGAACTGTTGCTGTCCAGCTGAGTCTACCAACTGATTTAAGTGGGTGGGCAATGTTATCAAAATCACAAAATGGTCAACTGTAATACTCAAATCACACAAGTTGCAATCTTCTGATAAATGTATAGAGTGTGAAGTACTACAGCGCAGCCGTTCAGTGAAAATGATAAATGTGACGCAAATCTGTCGACCGATGATCAGCCTCGCAGATCATCCGGCCGATATTCAGCTTTTTCTTGACGATCGATCGGTGTTGGGCGATCGATTGCTTTTAAACGTAACTCATAACGTTACAAGATTACCGCCATTACAAAGTAACTTGTTAGGTTATTGGGATACAGTACAGTGCAGTAAAAGCACCTTGCGACTCGCTGTGCCTGTGGGTTGTGTTGTCCAGACAGTGTGTAGCCAGCTGTACACGCACCTGTGAATGTATTGGCGTTACCACCATGTTGTAGCCTTCTTTACGGCCCACAATCCATCAATCTGCAACTCACTCAGAACTAACGCGTTACTCATTACAGCTGAAAAAGTAATGAGAGTGCTCTAAGAGATCACTTTGTAACAAGTTACCCCCAGCACTGTTTTTAATATCAGTGTTTATTGTGTACAATTTTAAAAAATGCATCAATTTGGCTGTGATGCAGCATCCTGTAGATACTGCGATGTCCCGCCCACTCAGGCTCGCACTTGAGTCAATTGTAGTTACTTATATTCCATCACAGGTTATTCTAAATTTAGACACAGGTTATAGTTTTTATCGCGAATGTTTACTGGATCCCGATATTGGTGCCACTGTGATACGTCATCAGATATGTCATTAATCATATCACAATCCTAACATGTCCAAAAATAAACAGCTGGAGTCAAAGTCTCATAAAGGAATTTCCTGTTTCACTCAGCCCAGCCTGGGCTATAACTGGTCCACTATCTCCTACTGTGAGATTACAGGGAGCCATTAACAGTCCTGCGTGCTTGTGGCCATAAGCCTAAACTGTGTTATCTCATCCGACAGCATCCTGACATTTATGTCCACTTTTAAATAAAGGTGGAACGAGTTGAGCTGGGAGACATTCAGACTCTTTTTTTCGCCAACTGTGAGCTGTGTTGTCGAATCACGACAGAAAACGGTGACATCATCTTTCTGAGGAGTGAATTTAGGGACTGTCTGGAGCGTCTTTTCATTCCTGCGGCCTCTCACCACGTGGCATCGTAAATAATTTATTGATTGCAGGAGCGTCGCACGGATTGATTCTCTTTTTGTTCTTTCCCCTTCGTTTCACGGGGGAGCAGCAGCAGAACCCCGCCCTGCATGTTCAACCAAACATGCTGCTGTCTGTGTGCTGCTGGAAACTCTGCAGTCAAATTTGATGCTCCAAAAAAAAAAAAGGAAAAAAAAAAACCATTTCACAAGAAATATGTTCCCTCTGGGAGCTGCGCAGGGAACTGGTTGTAATGGAAACATATTTCAACAATGCAGATCTCAGAAAATGGATCCGTTTGGGCATTTTGAGCTTCAAAGTTGTCACTATTCTGTTTTTTTTTGTGTGGAGTTTATATTTTATATTAATTTCCACACAAGTGTAGAACTATTATCTTATCATTAATACAAAAAAGGGAGAAAGGACACAAAATTGACAAAAATCAAACACATAAAAGAACCACATCATCTGAATTCTCTAAATGAAATTGTTGTTTGTACAGTAATTCAAAGGCTATGACGTGAGAAGCGCACTCGCACTACTGTACACTTGTTACACACACAAACGCGTCCCCAAGCACCACAAAGTGCTCGCTGTGTGCCGGGGCGACTTACTGTCGCATATCACAGTGACAGGCTGACCAGTGAGTCTAAACAGGAAGTGTCATGTTGTATCAGGGCCTCGGTGTATCTGCTGGGATATTCTGGGAGGAGGACAAACAGATACATGACCCGCCATCCGTCCTTCTGTCCTCCCTACAACAGACTCAGCCATTGAAACTGTTCAGTTGAATAAGACAATGGATGCTGTAAGAACGGTACAAATTAGTGGGGCGGCGGTCGATGAAGGTGGTATTGTTTTTACCCTGTGAGTCTTTGTGTGTGTGTGTGTGTGTTATTATGGCTGGTTGTGGTCCTGGAGACAGAAATAACACGGGAGTGGTTTTGAGTACTTTGCCAGTCTTCAATATGTCTGTTTGTGGACAGATTTTGCACAGTTGTGAGGCGAATGGTGTCACAACTATGTACGGTGCAGTCAGAAAGTTAATTGGTTACTCCAAATTGTCTATTGGTGTGAATGTGTGTGTGTGTGTGTGAATGGTTGTTTGTCCCTGTACGTCAGCCCTGTGATGACCTGGCAATTTATCCAGGGTGTACCCCAGTGATGTGCGAGGGGGGGGGTCGTCTCCTCTCATGACCCAATTGTTGAAAAACACGTGCTAAAGTGCCCTCTTGGTTCGTCAAACACACTAACCTGCCCCCTTGGCTGGTTAAAACTTGATAAACCGCCCACTTGGGAACCCAAAATGCGCTAAAGTGCCCTCTTAAGTGGTGAGAACGCGCTGTATTTTCGCCCCTGCTCTTCAAAAAGTCTGTGCACGCCACTGGTGTACCCCACCGTCACCCAGTGTCGGCTGGGATCGGCTCCAGCCCCCTCATGACTCTGGTCTGAGGTGACGAATAGATGGATGGAGGTCGTAATAAGCTGCTTTCGCTGTCGAGGTCGTGCTGCAAGTCATGTGTGTCATCGCACCACACACACCGATTTGGTGTTGTGACTGATGTCATCCCATTGCAAGATACGATTTTTAAAAAGTTTTTTTGCATAAAACTCGGGCGAGTAGCTGTGATAGTGAGGCTTAGTAGAGAAGCTGGGGTCGGCGTGAGAGCGATGGAGGGACATACAGTAGCTTTAGAAAACGTTTGAACTCTCCCACCAGTGGAAAGAATGTGCTTTTGGTTGATGATCTTCCAAGTGTCTCTCGAGTGTCTTCTGTCACTTTAAGGGCCATCAGGGAACAAGCTGCGCTGCTGTAATTCACAGTGGACTTTTACTTACAGCTCGTCTTTGTGCCGAACACACTGACGCTAGATCTTTGTTGATCTTTGATTCTGTTTCACATGAAGATAGCAGTAGTGTTAAAACAGCAACGCACGTTAATGCAGAAACGCCAGGTGGACTGTCTCCTCCTCTGAAGATGTTGCTGTCCGAGCTGCCTGCTGCGTGGTGCTGAATCCAAACACCATGGTGTATTTGTGTGTGTGGATATATACTGATGACGTAATATTGATGAATTTCATCTGAAAGGAGTGGGAGTCGCTCAGTGGAATTCTGCCTTCCTGCATTTGTGCACAAATTAAATAAGTCTCTAAATGAAAAAAGCCGTTTTAATATCCTATCTAGATTTTATCAAAGTAACAGTAAGCATTGTTTTTTTGTGGTGTATTTTTGACATGGTTTTTATTTGACTGTGGAACATGTCTGTTTTGCACCTCCTATGAACAATTTTCAGTATTAAGTGTGTGTAATTTCATTTAATCATCTAAATTCCTCATTATCATCTGCTCACCAAGGACCCAGTACCCGGTTCACTCACCTTACCTGGATCTTTTTACCCATTTTAAAGGGGGTCATTTCCCAACAGACTGATATGAATCCCTCATGTTCTGTCTCTTCTTCCTCTGCAGCGGAGAAGGTGTCGTCTTTAGGGAAAGACTGGCACAAGTTCTGTCTGAAATGTGAGCGCTGCAGCAAGACGTTGAATCCTGGAGGGCACGCTGAGGTATGGTGCTCTGATGTGACAATAAAATCTGGTTCAAGTTAACGTAATGTTTCTTTATTTTTTCGTTGTAAAAATACAAAAAGATCGACTTGATCGTCCCTTCGAAATCAGCTTTTCGCAACTGATCACAAAAGACAGAGAGGAGAAGAGAGAGGAGAGAAATCATCAGTACTGTGGGTGAAACTATTTGCGGTCGCAGGGCGCATCAAATACACATTATGTGAAACCCGAGCGAAACCGAGATAAAACTTTTGGCTATTGGCTTTTGAATAAAGAGAACAAACCTCAGTGGGAAGCGCTGGGGTTTCCTTTGTGGTCGAAGTCACTTCCCTCACTTTCTAACCGCCCAGGAAGTGTGAATTAAGGTTAGTGCAATGATTTTAACAGTTTGACCATAAAATAGGAGTGTTAACTTCCTGTTGAGGTTATGTTCTCTGCCGTTAAAAGCCAAAAAAGTCTTTCACCTGCCTGGATCTGTTCACGAGTGTTTTTCGAACAGTTCACTCATTTAATCACTTTAGAGATGTTTGTGGTGATTCTGGCTGTTTCGGGTTCAGTAGTTTTTTCAGAGTATTTTTGGTCCAAGCCGTTCCGTTCAGTTCAGTACACAGCTAGCACATACAAACACTGAACATGATTTTAGATTTCATAAAATGCTCAAAAATTAACTAAAATGATCGCCAACATGTGAAGAAATAACATTTTTGATGTCATTTCATCTATATATTGTGTAGCGCACAGATATCTACTGAAGTTAGCATGCTAGCCAGCTAGTTCCGGCCTGTCCTGGTCCTAAGCTCCCCATCCAGACGGCTGGCTGCACTGCTAACTGAGCTAACTAGCTAACTGCAGCTACAGTGAGCAGCAGCTGGCAGTTATCTGGTGATATGACATCAACATGGAGCCAATTCTTCCAAATTGTGCCTTTACATGTATTGTTTTGATAGCATGCCTAGCATTATCCAAGTCTCTAGAAGCTTTGAGATCCTAAATTGATTTAAAAAGACCTTATTTGGAACCTTGTGTGCTAACGCTTTTAGCTTGCCAGCTAGAGAGAAACTTTTGGCCCAGAAAAGGTTGTGAATAGCGTCTTCTCAAATCAATTTGAGATCTCGTGGTTTCCATAGACTTGGATTATGCTGAACAAATATTATAAACAAATCCCCATCTACTTCAGCTGTTGTAAAGCTGCTTTGGTGTGAAGCTCCAGAAATGTTTCATTATAAAAGATCACCTGACTTCCATTGGCAAGTAGATAATGAGTAAAATTTCATTTTTGGGTGAAGTGTTTCTTTCAACCATTCCAGGACATTTACATCAATGACATAACGGCTTTGTTATTTTACATGAAGCCCGCAGTGTTGCATATTTTATGTGTACGGTCAGGTTAAGGACATTTTTAAGAGACACTTTATTCTCCGTTTACTTCAAACAACTGCTAGCCGACAACAAGAGCACCACAAAGAATAACCAAATGATCCGAGGCTAAACAGACCGCCGACAGAAAGACTGATGCTCATATTTAGCTCTTTTGTCGTACGTTATAAATGGTTTGAGCGGAGGAAATAACAGAGAGCCGACAAGTGTTATAAACTCCTGTCTCCTGGTTCATTTGTTATTTGTCATTATGTGAATCCAAACAGACTTTAATGAAAAATGTGTTTGACTAAACTTTCCAAATGCGGTTCAGAACTGTGAGAATCTGACCTCCAGTTCGCTCATTGGAGGGATGGATTCCTCTGCTTACCGTCCCTCCCTCTTGTACTTTGCAGCACGATGGGAAGCCTTTTTGCCACAAGCCATGCTACGCCGCCCTCTTCGGACCGAAAGGTGCCGTTTCCTCTTGTGAAAAAAACTAAAAACTAAAAAAGGAACAACTACACTGTGGTCATTTCCTGGTCTGTAAATGAAACGTTTGCTCGCGTTTCAGGCGTGAACATCGGCGGAGCTGGCTCCTACGTGTACGACAATCCTGTCAACGAGGCCCCGGCTGCCGTTTCCCTGGAAACAGATGGAAAACCAGAGGAGGTGAAAAAGGCCCCCGCACGGGGACCAGTGAAGGGTGAGAAATATGTGGAGCAAAAATAGAAAAACTCTCATAATGTTTCCAGAGAAATTCACTGTCTACTCCGGAGGGATTAGGAGGTGGCTCAGTTTAGCTCGCTGTTGATTCAAAGATGATTAACGTGGCGAGGATATGAAGAGGAACTCACTGAGGAAGAAAATATATTAAAGCTGAGACGAAGACGTTTGAGTCGGAGTGATCATATCAGAGAGAAAACGATGAGATAAAAATAGGAGCAGGGGAAGGATCATAAGAGAGATTGTAGTGAATGTGCCGGAATGATAATGTCTAGTTATTGAGGTTTGAAGCTGCAATCACTGCGCAGCAACATTATATCATCAGGGCTGCACCAGACTCATGATTTCATCAGACCAATTTGATTTCGATACAAAGATTTGATTCTATTTTTTCATACGGACTCTTTGAATGCGCGTCGACTCGGGTCTTCTGATGACTCATGACTCATATCATGGATTTGCGGGGGCAACCCTCATTATTATAATTATAGGGGTGTCACTTTGTGTTGAAAAGTGGAGTGTAATTACAGACAATTTTGAGGTAATGGTACTTTGCTTGAGTATCTCTATTTTTCACTACTTTATACTTCTACTCGACTACAGTTTGGAGGCAAACATTCAACTTTTTACTCCACTACATTTATTTAATACATTTTTTAATAGTTACTCTGTAGATTGTTTGCTGCATCAGAGCCAATCGGATAAAAAATACTTTGTAGAATCCAATAATCAGATAAATGCTGAATGACTATCAGTTCCGACACATGCAATGTTTTTAAATATATGTATGATTTATTTTTTACTTGATACTCGAGTAAAAAGAATTTCCCAGAAAATGTGTTGTGGTACTTATAAGCCAACTGTATACAACAGTTGCAGATATTTAAGGTGGGGGGAAGGTTGCATAATGGCAACCCTAACCCAGAATGAATTTATTATTGCGAGCCATTTTTATTATGATTTATCTGACAAATCATAATTTTAGAACAGAGGTGGGGGCATGTCCCTGGCATCCAGTGTAGTTGACACCTATGATATATTACAGTATTCTAATTCAGGTGACTTCTTTCAGCTGCAAGCTTCTCATCTTTCTCCGGAGGACCCAACATCTGCCCCAGGTGCAACAAGACAGTATATTTCGGTAAGCAAATTGGTGCTTTTCTAATGTGTACAACCCCGACTCCAAAATGTGAATGTGATTATTTGCTCATCCTTTCTGACATATTCTCAGATGTATTAATGTTTGATCTCATCAACTTCACTGTTTTTTGTAAATATACGTGAACGATTCTCTCTTGAATCTTGTTTTATACGGCGCCCAGACTTTTTTGGCATCGGGGTAATGCAACAATGAGTGTTGGAATGTTTTCTAAGTGACTAAGGCGGCTGGTCGCCATGGTGACTGTCTCCACGGTGGTGTTTGTGTGTGTGTGTATGTGTGCAGCTGAGAAGGTGTCGTCTCTGGGGAAGAACTGGCACCGGCCCTGTCTGCGCTGTGAGAGGTGCAGTAAGACTCTGGCTCCAGGCAGCCACGCAGAGGTGAGCGAGACAAACGCACTCATAATGGAGACGGACGGTGCGAGTTCACGTCGGGGGGAATGACGCGGGAAATCTTCTCTTTTTTGTTGCAGCATGACGGACAGCCATACTGCCACAAACCGTGCTACGCCGTGCTGTTCGGGCCCAAAGGTATGCAGTCAGATGCTCTTTGAGTTCAGGGGAGGCGAGCAGCAGGGTGGGGACGGTTCAAAAACAACCGTGTCCACAAACAACCGGTCCACAGAAGGTCATTTTGGTGCTTTAACTATTTATCAGAGGCAGAGACGAATCGGTTGAGTGGGACCTCAGTGGGTGAAGGCAAATAACCGCTGTTTCTGTGCCCTCCATGTGTCAGATTGAAGCTCGGATAAAAAGGAAAGTGGTACACGGAGAGAGGAGGGAACTATTGTTACAACCTTGGTGAAAAAATAAAATCCTATATAGTCATTCTAAGGTTATTAGCCTTGGTGACCTGTGTTGACTAACCATTTTGTATCTTGCTTGTTTGAGTATGCAATACTTTTGAGGTTATTCTAGAGAATATTCTCTTTGTCCTCTCCCATGATGATAATATCCCTTTAAGATACATTTAGAGCAGATAAAACCGAGTAAGGTGTGAAGATATTCCGGCTCTACATGCCGTTATTACTCGCTGCAGATGTCTCCTCTGCTGCATCACGCCTCTCCTTACCCTGCCTTTTGTATGCTCTCGTCCCCGGAGCCATAGTCCTGATCGGAGCTGTGGAAATCGCCTCCATACTGTATCCCCTGTCATCAAACTGTCCTCAGCCAATCTTTGAGGCTATGTTCAGTCCCAGTCTAGTGTTCAGCAGTGTTAACTGTCAGGCTGCTAAACCTAGTTGGGCTGGGCCTCATCGCCCACAGTGATTCCACCAGTGATCCGAGGTCTTGATCCAGGCAAACTCTGGCTCCACGGCTAAATGAGCCATGAGGGATTTCGCTAGCTACGGCTAGCTACAGCCCATTCAATTCAATTAAGAAAGACTTTATTTGTCCCAAGGGCGCAATTGAAGGCATGTGAAGTAGTTGTATAAAGACACAAACAAGTCAGCACGTTAAGTGCACAGTCAGCAGAGCAAACTAGCAAAGACCAGCAGTTGTCTGTTACGCCGATGATTTGCTGTTTTTGGAGCTGCCTTTGAACTCTGGCCATGTTTTACAAATTACCCCTTTAATTGGCTATAAAAATGATTTAACTGTGCTGCTTTTCACCGAGTAAAATGATGGCCTTGCTAAAGAGGAACCACTGATGCCACGAACTTCAGCTCTCAGTATGATTCCTGCTGCAGTCTTACAGTTTAAAATGTTTTGCATTATTAAATCTTATCTATCATGTTCACATGGCATCAAATAATCTGTTTATTATTAATAATAAAATACTTGTATCCTTGTGTGTATGAGGGGCTTGAACACATTGATACACCAGACCAAGGAGCTGAAATTAGAAACAAGGCAGACTGTGATGTTTGGTGTGAACTAATTTGAGGGAATTTGACCTTCTAATTTCTCTCCACATCTGATTAATCCTGTCAGACCACACTGTCAAGCGTTCACTGGGACCACTGGCTTCTCAAAAAACACGCTGCTGATGAGTTTTTTCAAATGTATGGAGGTGATGGCAAAAGTTTGAGAAGAAGCTTCCAGAAGAGAATCCAAAAAATACCTGCATGGCGTTAGTTTTATGTTGAGATTTTCTTATTTGTGTGAACTGGCCCTTTAAAGCAAACGGCCGTGTTCTGTGTCTCCTCGCAGGCGTAAACACCGGAGGTGTTGGCAGCTACATCTACGACGAGCCCGAGGCTGAGGCTCAGCCCTGAGCCCCCAGACAGAGTTCCACCTCCAGGACCCTCGATGTCTCTTTGATTTGCCTTCGACAGTCACGGTGACAAACGACATGTACTGCACTCACAGGGACGGATATTTAGATGTTTATGTTGTATTTGTATATGGTTTATAGTATATCTATTTTTTGTACCGAAACGAACCTTTAACATGTCCTCCCATGTGAGCTACTGATTTGCCTTTAAGTTTGTTGGTTCTCTTTGCCAAATTATGATGTAGTAGAGTAAAGCAACTGTGTTTTTTCACTCCTCATGAAGAGTTTTACAGACTTTTGTGCACTAACGAGATGTATGAAAAAAAGAAAAGCACCCCAGTCCAATAATTTACTGTCAGTGTTTCTTGAATGGGTTCATCCCGGTTCTATAATATAGGGATGAGATGTAGACTGTACACACAGAGACGTGCATTTTTACTGAATGTTTTGGAGGTGAGTTTGGGGTCAGTTGTGAGCAGAAAAATCACATTTTCTACAGTAAAACCTGTGTGATACCAAACCTGTGTTCAGTGTCTGTGGATACGTATTCTCTGTGTCTCTGCTGTGGCGCTGCACAAGTAGCCACCCGTTCACTGCCATCGACACATACTCTCCTCCTGATCTGCAACTCTCTTCCTGGTAGTTCCCGTATGAAGCTGTGTTTGTGACGTTTTTGTACCTTTTGTTTTACCTCCACTTGGTATCTTTGCCTTCCCAGTTTGACTTTAGCTTACATCTAATTACGAATTACTAATGCGTGGCAACATGTGTGAACGTGACAGTGCGATCCAGGCTGAAACAAAAATGTTACACAAAAGACAAATCCTTATTTGAATTACATGTCAGTTTAAGTATTTCAATTTGAAATTCTACTGTGTGTTCATTCAACTTAATTGTTTTAAAGAAAACATTATTGGGAAGCGTCGTACCAACAGTGGAATGAGTAAGCCTACCCTTTTATTTTCATTCTTCCTTTATCACAAAAACAAAGACGATGTCCAGGTATGAGTATCAAAGTTTAGGATTTCACAATTATTAGACATTAAGAGGAGTAACTATAACCACCGCACATACAAAGGGAGTATAGAAGAATCAATGAGCAATAACAATAAATGCTATTTCAGTGAGTAGGAGCATAGAAAACAGTAGTTTCACTAATTTAAATTGAACTCCATTGACTTTAAAACAGAGCATTTCTTAAATTCACACACATATTATACTGTGTGCTTGCTGACTGCTTCATTAAAGCAGCATGAGCATTAAACTGAGTTCATGTGCAGCCTGGAGGCTGATGCAGTGGTCTGAACGAAAGCTTGGTGCCATCTACTAACTACATTATCAGTAGTGGTTGTATTACAACTGAGCTTTTTTATGTATTTATTCACGTTACAATTGTGCCCCAAAACATGAAACCAATTAAAAGGCAAAACGTCACTGACAAGAAAGCCGTCGGTACCGCCCCTTTAATGGAAACGCTTTCCCGGAAGAGGGAATGTGTCAAGCTAAAAATTAATCTTACCGGAAGTTAAGAGGGTTTGTCTACAAAATAAAAATGTTACACTAAAGAAAAAGCATTGTCAACCAGTGACAGAGGAACTGCTGCTTCATCTATACTCTACAATATTAACGTTATGCTTTTTCCTCCACTACATTTATCTGATAAATATTATTACTTTGTAAATTAAAGGTTTTGGAAATTAGACTTTTTTTTCTATTTTATACATTTTTTTGAAAAACATCTTAACAGTATTTTTTCGTTTCTGGCCATGGTCCTGATTAGAGGTTATTTTACATTTGATACTCTAAGTGGATCTTGCTGATGATACTTTTGTTGATTATTGTGATACTGGACTAGGTTGTTGTATCAACAAAATAGATTTGCCTTACTTTTTCTTGTTACAAATTACAGTTGAGGACTATTCATAAGAAGGTACTTTAACATCATAGTAAAAATAGTGAAGAGTGCCACCAGTGATGTTAACTATCTCCCCTGGAGGGTCCCAACAACAGTTAACCTGAACAACTATGTACATTTTTAACAAGGAAGTAACAGAATTTAGACCCCAACAAATGTAATGCAGAAAAACGACACCAGGGGTAATTTATAATTATCAAATACCCTGTGGAGTTTACTGTGACAGTGGACTTATGTCATTTTGGACAATGAATAATTAAACTTCATTTATGTAGCACCTTTAAAAATAGAGTTTACAAAGTGCTTTGACAATCGAACAAAAGCAGGACACTCAAGACAATATTACAGAATAAACACTCAACAGTCGAACTGAACACAAGAAAACCGAGTCTGAAGTGAGTTGAAGCAAGAAGGCAGAACAGAAAATGTAAGAACACAAAAAGATAATCATCATCATCCCTAATGCTGTATCAGCATTGGCTGAAAAATCCGGTATGTGTTGGGCTCCACTTTAAACATGCAGTGAATCTAAATATCAAACATTTTAAATAAGAATTATTCTAACTTGTAAAACGACTTGCCTAACAAGATAGGAGACAAACCCCTTGTCTTAATTGCCCTACAACGCAAACGTCAAGTGTCTAGATTTGTTCATCCCCCTGTTTTTATACTGAATATTACAGTAAACAATGTACCGTGCATGAACAGGGATGTTGATGTGCTGCATCCTTCGCAGTCCGCAATGCATCGCCGTACGTATCTTATTTTGAAAAACATCACCGGAAGTAATTAGCTATTTTCTGGCTATTTTAGCATTTGTGCTACTTCTGCTTTAACAAGCTCACGGACATCGACGCCATCTCGCTGAAAGGGACGTCCATCTATCTTTTAGCAGCAGAAATAATTAAAAACCCCTCAAGTTTACTCCCAGGAACCTCTGAGACGACTATTAAACGTTATACTCGTTCAGTGATATTTTCTGCGACTCGGATAAAAGACCCGTTTTATCCACTCGCGAAGAAGAAGAGGAAGAAGAAGAAGCGCAGTTAGCTAACTGCTAGCTTGAGACGTTGTTAGCTAAAGCAACTTCGCTGCGGAGGAATTTCACAGTTTTGTTTATGTTTTCGCCAGTTCGGAGCAATGTTGGACGGATCTCCGGCACACAGCGATGAAGCCAACATCGGCAACGTCGAAAACAACAACCCGATATCGCTGATTTCGAGCAGCGATGGGGTGAACAAGACGAGGCAAGCGCTGCTGAAGAAAGGAGGCAGGAAGCTGCGGTCGACGGCGCCGCTGCATCACCAGAAACCCCCGAGAAGCAGCCCCAACATCCGCCTGGCCGACCACAACAACAACAACACTCTGACAGCTGCGTCTGCTAACAAACCCTCAGCTCAGCCCGGCGCCGAGCTCCCTGCCGGTACACAGACCGTGCTGACCCTCCATCATCTCAAACAGGGGGCCAAGAAAGAGGTAACTTCCTTTTGTTATCCGCTCATCTGTTACCTGAAAAAAAACACAAAAGACGCCTGGTGAAACCTGATATGACGCCCAGTTTTAGTTTTTGACGAGTTAAATCACCTAAATTATCACCAGAAATAAGTTACAAGTCCAGAGTATGTCTTAAATACTGCGACCTATTAAAGGGGCATTCTGAAGTTTCGGAGGAGATATTCAAACTCACAATTTGAATATTAATAATAATACAATCTTGATCTTTTTCCCATAACCGAATAAACAAGCTGTTTTCAGAGGAAATAAGGTCCCCAGAACAATGTTTGAAGCTAGAATGGTGGCAGGGTCCGCCACATGTAAATAAAGTAAAACTGAATAAAACTGAATAAAACTGTGATGTTCCTTGAGGTCAGTTTGATAAGCTTTTCGTTTAAGGCATAAAAAAAAAAAAAACTCTTTCTCATGTAATTAAAGTGTCTTCTCCAAACTGCATTACCAAAAGTTTTTTTTGTTTTTTGTTTTTTTTAAGTGACACAGTATCAAATCAGAAATATGGAGCTGCAATGACTAATTGCTTGGTTGTCAACTGTTCACTTTTGAATAATTAATTTGGATAGCAGATTAGGCAGCTTGTGAGATGTGTTATTGTTAAATGTGAATATTTCTTGGTTTCTTTACCCCTCTATGACAGTAAGCAGATTATTTCTGGGTTGTACATATTTGGGTACATCATCGTGGGCTTTGGTAAACACTGTTCAACTTTTTTCACAATTTTCTGCCGTCTTATAAACCCCACAATTTTTCAGTAAATTCAGAAAATAAGTTAGTTGCAGGGCCATTAACATCAGTGTTAGAGTATTTTTAAAGCTATGTACTTTGTGCTGTACTGCCTGGGGCAGTTTGAAATGACGCAGTTACTAATCCTTGTTTTGAAGAAACGAAAGTAGACTTGTGGTGAAGGAGCCGTCTTCCTCCTGCTGACAGGTTGCACTCTGCTGACAGGCGTGTCTGTTTAAAAGGACAGGAAGCTGATGTAAACCGTACATGGTTCACAGCAATCAAAACATGTTTTATGATTTCGCAATTGTATTGAGCTTTATTACATAATTATTGAATATTATCTTTTCTAACTTTGTTTATGTAACATTTTTTGGGAGACGTGCACTGACGACACTGCTGCAGTACACGTGTGACAATAACAAAAAGACTCCTCAATGTGAAATTCTATTTATTAAGAACCATTACGCCAACCATATCATTAGCCTTCTGTGCTAACTGATTGGAGCAGAGCAGAAAACAATGCAGTTGTGATTTAATGTCATCTTCTGATTGACAGGTTTATATACGTGGCTGGTAGCAGCAGCAGCATTGTGAGAATTTGGTCCTAAATTTTAAATGCTGTATTTTTGGTCACTTAAGATCCAAATTAGCCCCTCGGTGAACGTTTCTCAGAGGACCATCGCGGATCGACACTACAGATTTCACCGGGTTTCTCTCACAATTGTCAACTCGTGTGTCGGGCAGGTGAAAATCACACAGCGTAAAGGGAAAACATTATCACAGATGGCTTGGGCTTTTTTTATTGTGGCCGTCTACAAATACATCATTCGGTACCATTTTTTGAAGTTAGTTGTAGAATGATGGCATAATTTTTTGAGAAGCTTATTAAACTGTTGATAATAATGATTAAAAGATGAGCGTGACCATATTATCCTTACTGAATCAAGGCTGGTTAATTAGAATTTCAATTCCATTTTAAAAATAATGTGGATGATCAGTTTGTGGGTGGCATATAGTTAGTTGCATGTCTTTTTTTTTTTTTATGCAAATTACCTAACTCACCAACTAATGTTTCAGTGAAATCTCATAACTTGATCAGTGGTTTAGTTTGCTCGGTTGTCCTGGGGCAGGTTGTCCGCAGGTCCTTTAAATTTTATGTAATTTTATTTAAATAGTTGATTTGAATTTGTGATGGCTTAATTGCGACAAACATTTTATATAATTTAATTTATTCATCATTTACCTTCTTTTTGTTGTTATATATTACAAACCATTAAACCTGCTGAAACTAATTATTAAAAAGAATTTAAGTGACACCGTCTCCATGACAACTGAGCAAACTCCATCCACTGATAAAGGTCATAAGATTAAGTTGAGTGCTGTAACTAAAGTGAGGCGACCTTGAGTAAAACTTGTATTTCCAGGGCCAAGAATGATGTTGATTTGTACGATGATAGACTAATTATATTGATCATTTAGTTGTCATGTTTACTCTTGAAAGTATGACTTTCTGCTTGTTTTGTGCACTTGTAACCAACTCGGCATCCTCCACCCCACACTCCCTCACACATATGGGATGCTTGAAAGTGAAATAACATTATAGCACTACAGCGATATTCAAGTAAATACATGAGAAGAAATGTGTATTATGTAGGTGAAGAGAAAATAAACCTCCCGGTTTCCTATAATAGTTTTTTTCAGGATTGCTGAATTAATCAGGGTTTGTTTCTGTTTCTTAGCTGCTGAAATCCAAAGGTGGAAGATTGGAGCGAGGGACCATGCAGGCAGGGGGCCAACCTGTCCGCAACCTGCCCAGACATGATCCAGCCGCCCAGAACGGGATCACACGGAGCCAGAAACCCAAGCAGAGCCAAACCCCCGGTGCTTCTCCCACCTCAAAGAAGAAAGACAACAGCAGCCCCTCTCGGCCCACCTCTCTCCGGGAGCAGAAAAGACCCCTCCACGTCTCCAACAACATGAAGATTGTGAACACACTGCCTGCTGAAGCTGTGCCCGAATACCTCAAAGATGGCGACAAGGCTTACGCCGGAGCTAAGTTCAGTGAGCCGCCCTCACCCAGTGTCTTACCCAAACCACCCAGTCACTGGGTCGGAGAAGACAAACCTCAGCGGGGCAACCAAAGCCGAGAGCAAATGACTGTTCACTTAAAGTCGCTGCTGAAGGTTCAGGATAAATCCTGACCACATCATGAAGCCGACCTGTTCAGATACCTGATTCACAATGAATGCCAACAATTGGATAATCTAAATTAAGCCTTAAAATGGCCTTTAACACACTGCAATACAATGTAGGGAGTTTTTATTAACTGTAGTACAATTTCCCATGATTCAACATGCTGCCTGCATTTGTGAGCATTTTGGAGACGTCGTGTTGTTGCTGGAGATCTGACTGACATGCTGTGTATGAGATATTTCCTGCCTTCCTGTTGGCAGAAGAAAGATAAAAAAAACAACTAACTGTGATTGAATTTGTGAGCAGACTAACTGTGAGGAGTTTGAGGTCGTCTCCAGCAGCAACACGGTCAGCGCCTCATGTTTACATTATGTAAAGTGATAATGGCACTTTCTTAGTGAACGGGCAGCCTCTTGTTGAGTGACTTTTTAAAGAGCTTGCGTAAATGTACATTATATATTGTGAACATATATTTGTGTATATTTTTCCTTGTTATTTTAACTGAGATTCTAGTTTTGTTACTGAAGTTTTTCCAAGAAAAAAAAACAAAGAAAAAAAAAAGGAAAGTCCCCTGCGAACTGAGGCACTTTGTGACAGCCCCTTCAGTGTGAGGCGCAGTGGGCGAAAGAAAGACTTTTCTTACTGATTTGCACTGAAAAGCAAAAAACGGGGAAGGGCAGGGAATCTAATTTTGTTCCAAACCTTGACCGGCCACTTTGATGAATTCACCAGCCAGCTCAGAGCACAGGAGAGGACTTTCAGATCCTGGCTGGTTACCTTTCAAAATGGCTCAGGTAGTGGACAAATCAAAAAGCCACGGTCAGAATTTACCAGCCGGTGGCGTAAGTTCTCTCCCTTCCCTGAACACGGGTCCAACTGGTGGAAAGCCAAATGCCGTGAGGCTGTTGAAGCCTCAGCGAACTGAAGAGAAGATGACAGGGTGAAAAGTCTCACAACCAGCTGCGCCAGTATCCAGCATCCAGGCTGAGTGCTTTTTCTTTTTTAACTCTATTGCACTGACTAAGAGTACGTTCACAATAAGCCAGGTACATTTACGATGACATTTTTCACTGTGCTGCAGCCTTCTGTCCACACTGAGCTGGCACACTTAACGCAGAACAAACAAACATTTCCAGAAAAAAATGGAATTGTTGCATGCTGGGACAGTCATGGTTGGGAAATGTGTGGCAGTAAAATTAGGAAGATTTCTTTGGTGTCATGTTGACCAAATCAGGTGTTGGGGCGATTAACTACAGGGTTGTGCATAATTCCATGGCCCTAATCGATAAACAACCAGGATGCAAAGCATGTTGCTGCTGTGGGTGTGAATGACCTGTCCTACTGTGGGTCTCACCAAAGTAGGATTTGTAGTTTAGCATGTCAGTCCTGGTGTTTGTCCTCTAGATAGACCTGATTTCCTTCCTCATGATCTACGCACATTTCCCTAAGAAATTAGTGAAAATGTGGAGAAACACCCTGTCACATCCTGTCCCTTTTTTCTTGACCAGCACCAAAAGTAGGGAGGGTCTGTTCTGGCCTCTATCCAAGTTTCAGTTTCTGTGTAATTCTGCTGATAGACCTACAAACAGAGGAAACAATCACCTCCCTGGTGGAGGCAATAGTCAGGATGCGAGGCCTGTCTTGTATTTTGAACTGGTGCACAAGACCAAACTCAGTGACTAAATTTAAAACAAACACTTCTTTTGTGTTTTTAGTCATTCATGCTGCGAGTCTGATTGCCAGGTTCCGGGACTTTGACTTATCTTTCTTCAAAGTTGATTTTGTTTCAGCCTTTTTGCTGTAGCCCGCTGTAGTTTTTGTGACATCCTGAGGTCCACACCGCCGTAGCTTAAACATGCCACCCTCATTCTGCACAATGTGGAGGACTGGTGTCTTCTGTTGTCTGATTTGGTCTGACTGAGGCCTACGTTTTTCTGTAAACAGTCATTTTAAAGATCAGTGTAGATGATCACAAGCACAGCTGCAGTAATTTACCTGTTTCTGTCAGAAGAGGTCACAATTAGAGTTGTCGATTAAGTGATTAGTAGAGCTCAACCGATATATTGGTCAGCCGATATTGGCATGTCATAGTTAGATTGGCATCGGCGTATATGTTGTCCGATACGTGCCATTATGAAAGCTTTTTTTTATACAACAATGCAGGAAAAGATTCAGTACGTATGTACCAAAGTGTGTATTTCTGTATATGTTTGAGAACTGAACATTGTTGGCTGATGTACGATAGCAGAGTTTTTACTCATTAATATCAGCTTCATAAATCCATCTGTTGAGCTCTAGTAATAACCCAGTGTGATCCAGTTAATATTACAGGCTGAGTCTATTATCTGGCAGTAGAAACAGATAAAGCACATGCAGTCAGTAAATGTCAGAAAAACATCGATATATAAACAATACAGGTGACCACAAGATGGCAGGAAGGGGCCAAAAACAGGTTTAAAGACTTGGATGTGTTGGCTGTTTCTTTTGCTGAATGAAAACAGTACAAACACGAAGAGTTTCAACTGTTTTCATCCAGGTGTTTCAGTGTGGACAGAGATTTTTTTACCAAAACAGGAAAACATTTGTGGATTTACACATAAACTGTGTTTTAAAAGTTGTGCAGCTTCATGTGGACGTAGTCTTACTTTCTGTATTCTGTGTTTTTTTTAATGGGGACTTGTTTTCACACACAACTTCATTCATCCTCTCTTGACCCTTTCATTTCTACTTTTAAAGCACGTTGATGTATACCAAGAATGCAGTATGTGTTGGAAATTGGCAAAGATGATCTTTTGATGGCAGTATGTACCAAGTGTATATGTTATTTTTTTTTTATTTGAATGGTTTCTATGGATGCAGGCAGCTGCTGGATCTTGCTTCTTGACCTCTGTGACGTCACGTAAATGGAAAATTGTATTACTGTAACAAAAACTGCCCATTTTATTGCAGTGTTTTAAAATGATTTCATTCCTGTTATGAGAATATGTTTAACTACACATGTCCATGCCACAATTTGGAAAAAAAATGTTTATTTTATGAAGAATTTCATATTTAAATTAAAAAATATTAAACTATTGGTTACCCCTATTATGTGTTGTCTCAGTTTTTATTACATGCAATGACAAATCACTTAATGTCATTTTTTGCCCTGTTACAGACATAAAGAAACAAAAGATATAGCAGTAAAACATCTTGAACTAGAAGTGTAGTTTATTTAACTAAAGGGAATATCAATGAATGAAACTTGACGGCTCTTTTTTAACTTGCATTATGGTGTCTTTCACTATAGAGCTACTGTCATACAGTCTGACTGCAAACTCATCTCCAAACACATTAGCACCTCCTCGACCTCCACCACAGCTTCCTCTTCTGCTGCGGTATATTTGCAAAACCACACCACATCATTCTAAAAGTCTTACACCATCGTAAGAACTTTTCTTAAGAATGGTTACGTAAGTCCCGAGGGGCAAGAGAACAATTGTGGGGTTTTTAGGTGATCCAAGTCTGATCTAAATTGTTTTCACTCCTGCTTTCATGACTTGCAAGTTGGTGCGGACAAAGAGTGGGGGAACCCTTTTTATTTCATCATTAGCGTAACAGAGTAAGAAATATTGTTGGTTTTTTTCACTAATTTACTATAAACATATAACTTCTCTCCTGTGTTTATGACTCACAATCTGGTGGGGAAAAAAAGGATGTCTCAGTTTTTTGACACAAGATTTTTGCCTGAAATTATTTTAGTTTCTTCAGGTTTACAAAGATGGCCAAAAAACAATATTGAGGGAGAATTTTTTTTCATAAAAAATCAAACACAGGAGATAAAATAATTAAGATTAGACCAATTTGCCCCTCAGGGCTTCCGTAGGTTGTTGTAAGATCTGAAGAAGATTGCTGAACAAATGACACAACATTGTATTTGAAAGTGTTGTGGAAGCTCACAAGCTCAGTATACCCTGATTAAAATTAACGAGTTCCTTACATTTTTTTTTCCTACCCATCCATCCTCGCCCCCAGTGTTGCGGCTAACACGCTATAAAAGTAATGCAAGACAGTATGACATTACTTGTAGCAGTAACAGAGTAATATAATGCGTAACTAACAAGATTTCATTACCTAAAGTATCATATTACTGTGTGACCTTGGTCACCTTGGGGTCGATGATGTTGTACACAACATGAAAATACCAATTTATGAATTTCTTTAGAAGTTGCATGTGAGGCCTCATTTCCACATGGCTCTGTGTACATACACGAGTCAACCACAAGTCCATTCATTTGATGTGATTGACAAATGCATTGAAACAATTCGGCTTTTGCAGCAGATGTCGGACAGACCGTGTGCACTGTGTGCCACGTGAAGTTAGCACGAAAACAAATCAGCTAACTGATCGAAGAACAGAATCCAGCTCGATTTATGCATATATGCTTCAGTGAGTACAAGTACAGATCAGAGAGGTGCTGCAGTGCTCCGGCCCTCCCGCCTACTGCGTCAGTGAATGTATCAGGTAAAATCAACTATGTGGTAAATACTCTGAAACTCGTCCCTCAACCGCAGCTCCGTCCTCTGCTGCTGTGTTTTTGCAAAATCAAACCACTTCACTGGATGAGCCTTGTAACGTCACAATTACTTCCTAAGAAGGAACTGATGACTAAGTTCTTAAGAAGAATGCGGATCAAATGACACAACACTGCATTTGGCAACAGATCATATTTCCAC
The DNA here is from genome assembly GCA_903131615.1 of Diplodus sargus. NCBI lineage: Eukaryota > Metazoa > Chordata > Actinopteri > Spariformes > Sparidae > Diplodus > Diplodus sargus. Next base: position 3,010,888 of record CAEMYA010000239.1, on the reverse strand, counting down.
CTGTCCAGTCTTTGTCAGAACTGTTCATGGTAAACGCATTTCGACTTAAAAAGTACCGGTGTTGGAGCTCTTTTAGCATCTGGTGCACCACATGGACAAAGTCTGTTTCCTCACTGCAGCAGCCTGCATTCAGTTCCAACCTGTGGCCCTTTGCTGTATGTCATCCCCTCTCTCTCCCCGCTACCTGTTCCTCTCCGGTCATTAAAGGCCCTATACAACCTCAAAACATCTCTAGTGTACCTGACATTCGATAAAAAGGCGTCCCAGTGCATCAGCTCGGGGTAACATGGACACCTGTCAGAGCAGTCTGGCCCCAAAGCAAGAACTGATGACGCACTGACCCTTTTTGTCTTGGGCACAATGAGGAAGTGGCCCTCCTCTTATCACAGGAAGTCGATGCTGTATCACTTCACTTAAGACACATCAGCTCAGAGACTCTGACAGCTGATACCTGAGAAGAGTCGGTACAAGGCCTCCACCAGCATGGTTAAATTCAGATGGATTCAACTGTCTTCGTTTCTGATCTTCCTGCCTCATTTTACAGGTAAGGATTCATTGAACTTACACTGAACAGGGAGCAGAAACCAGAATTATCCTCACACTCAATCTCGATGTAAAAGCTACTTCCACTTACTTTTGTCTCGTTGTTTTAACAGGGACGGTACAAGTTTACGACCTGCGTGTCAAAATTGGAAACGACGCCACGCTGCTTTGCGGAAATGTAATAGACAATCAGGGCAAATGTGACGGTGTCCTCCGGCTCTTCCGTCGTCATTTTCTTTCAGAAGAAGATCATGTCATCAGTAAATCGGACAGACTGAGTGTTACACACGACCGTTCTCTGGTTATAAGGAAGGTCACATTTAGAGACACTGGTTACTACACCTGCTTAAAATCCAGTGCATATCTACAACCTATTGTTGAACTGAATGTAACCAGTGAGTATTTACATCATAATGTTTTCACTTTAAAATGAGGCAATACTGTTGAGTTGTGTTCATCTGTTTAACTGGGCACTCACTGAATACTGAATATGTCTTAAAAGCAGGAACCACCGATCCAGAGTCTGGAACAAATGCTCCATCAAATTTAAATCAAGGTAGAGACTCAACATCCTCCGTCTCTCTCTTTAAAGATAGCAATATTATTTCTCAATTTGTTTCTTTCGAAGGTGAACACAAGGTATCTTATCTGCATTTGTTTTGTTTTATTATTTCATGTCGCATTCAACAAAACTCTAAAGGAGGCACAGCAGGGAGAAACGAGACAGCGACAGAACAAGGTAGTCTCTCTCTCTTTCTGACACTCCGTGTCTCCTGCTTGTGTTGTTTCATCAGTAAATGATTGAATGTTGTGAAATGCTCGACACGCCGGCTGTTGACAAATCAGCATTTTGAAATGTTGCTCACCTCCATATGGACCGGATGACGAAAGCATTTTTTGAAAGAGATAAACCCAGTGTCACGCAGCCCTCAGCTGAAACTATCAATGACGGTTTCGACACCTTTAAAGATCAGATGTGATTCTCTTCTCTTTTCACTAAATGATTCGGATCAGAACACGAAGCTGTAGCTGCAGTTAGCTGTCACTAACGTGGGAAACAACTTGACCTAGGTTTTCACTTCACGAACATGTTTCTTTAATTCTTTACAAGTATCCAAATGATCTCAAATGCATTCTCGCCTGACATTTCCATCCCCAGAGCCTCGTCACTAACATGACTGAACACATGTGTGTTGTGCTCCTGATGTTTGATGGTAACTTTGTTCTCTGACATGATGTTTCTGCTCCACAGCTCGTACAGATTGTTCTGCTGTCGACTACATCATGTTGGTTCTGCGTGTGGCTGAACTCGTCCTAATTACTGTGATTACTGTTCTTCTCATCAGAGCTCCAGGTGAGAAAATTCACACCAACATCTGTTTGGACTGATGAACACAAACTGTCAGTTTACAGCTGAAATGTTGCTCTGTGCTTTATTTTCCAGGGAACCAGAGACCGCCTGATGACGTCACTGTGAGCATTTTTATCATTGTTGTTGTTGTTATAATTTGTGTTTGTCTGTTTTCATTTATTTATTTTATTTTTGTATCTATTTAAATTTCCAGAGTGAGTTTCCTTGTTTCCCTGTTTTTGTTTGTTTGTTTGTTTGTTTGTCTTTCAGGGGCAATTTTTTAGAAATTTAGAACTGGTGTTATAACCACATGTTGTCATTGTTGTTGATGTTGTTGTTGGTTGTGTTGCTGTTGTTGTTATTGTTGTTGATGTTGTTGTAGTTTTATATTTTTATTTTCAATTCATTATTACTTTTTGCTTTCAGCGCAGTTTAGTTTCTGTTTCCAGAGTGGGTTTCCTCTTTTCAGTTAATTTTCCTTTTTTCTAAAGATCCTGTTTGTCAGAGAAATTGATTGATTGACAGTCAGGTAAAGATCAGATCAGACAGTAACTGTAGCCAGGAGGAAAATGTGGCAATTTGGGTAATTTTAGGTGTGTCGTTGTGTTTCACAGGTGCATCATGATGGGGGTAGACATGACAGTGCCTCAAACTATGAAAACATCGGAGGACTTTCTGCTTCCCTCAGAATCAACAACATCAACTAACCAGAGAATCATCTCTTCACTGCTGTTAAACAATTCTTCACAGTATTATTCTACATGAGTAAAAAAAAAAAAAAAAAAACTCAGAGGTTTTAGATCAGGTATTTTATTAATGTAGTGATGTGGAGAAATGTGTTGAGTTACAGCTGTGACATAAGTCTTTACAATTAGCAACACAATTAACACTTTCTTTGCTTTATGCAGTCACCTTGGGGTCGATGACAACACAACCTCTAAAAACTGTCCTTGGATGCCATGCACTTCACAGATTTTTCTAAATTGCCTAGCATGACCTTAATGTTATCACTCTTGAGCTCATCAGCTTTGGTACTTAAAGGAGTTTTGAAACTGTTGTGCAATGATTATAAAGTATATGGTATCATATCTGATTACATTATGGGCTGAAAAAAGTGTTAAATGCTCACTTATAAATGTGTTATAAGATGTTTTGCCTGTTACAATCAAAGATGTGTAATGTTATCATGGATCCAACATTTTATACAACTCTTGTTCAGTTTCTACTCTCACATAAACAAATCCAAATTCTGGATGATGTTTTCTTATTTTATTTTTTTTGTACTATTTTGGATTCAAATTGCATGTATATGACTTCAATCAGTGCTATGATGGGCATAATGATGAATATCTTGTGAGAAACTCAACATTTAGTTTAGAAATTTGTAATTTGAAAGTGTACTACTGAAATTTAGGTACTGCGCGACTTATAGACAACCAGTGAGCGCCCGTCTGTTCACTCTGGTTTTACCTTCTCTGCCGCCGCCATCAGCAGGGTTGTTTAGAGTTTCCACAGTTATTACAGTTGTTCCACCGCTGCCTCTTCTTGTTTTGGTTGCAGTGACCTTTATTTATTTTTGCTGAAAAAAATCAGGCAGGCAGAAGAGCAGAGTGAAAGATGTAGATGGTGTAATTTTTCTGCAACTGTCACATTATGCAATCAGTATAAATTTCATAATGATAACCAACCAACCAACATTTTTTATTTCCTTTCCCCATTTCTGCCTAACTTTTAATTTGTTTTCCAGGTGTCTTTCGAACTTGCAGACAAACAAACACACAAAACTCCAAACCCAACTTTTAAACGATTAACAGAATGTCGACTCTGACGTAATATCATTGTTGAGCATCTTGACTTGAGTGCAGCTTTTCCGTGGGCCACAGCATGCTTCTAAGCCACTTAGATAAGCATGTTGTTATCAAGTGACTTTCATGGTTTCATACATATTTAACAATAGAGCTCATCACAGCAAACGTTGGTGTACCCCAGGGGTCCATCCTTGGGCCCATTCTCTCTGCTCTATCTGCACATCTCCTTGCATTTTCTGCAAATAATATAGTATATTCATATCTCAGCTGTCTGAATTGGGTTTTTTTTTTCATCATTCAAATAAAGTTTATGACTTATTTGCACAAGAGAATCTACTAAATAAGAGTCCTTGTTTTCAGCTTTCAGGAATTGTTTTTGTGGAAGTTACTTTTTTCAACTCAAACAAGCTACAGGATCCAAAATAAAATGACCATCACATATAAAACACACAGCACAGGCGAAACAAATTGACTGACTGAACACATTATATATCTGTATTAATTCTGAATAGCTGTGTCTGTCGCGATATCTCTAGCCAAACCACATGCACCTGTAGTGTCTGTGTGTTTCTTACACATCCTGAGCTCTGATTCAATAGTGACAGGACAAGATGCTTCCTTGTAGGCAAGTGTGGGAATGTGACAGTGCAAAGGTTCATTTGTCCAGGAGCCCTGGGAGCCATTAATCAGCTCTGTGGTGTGCGTCAGAGATTAGATACAGGAAGAGGCTTGGGATCTGTTTCAGTAAAGATTGCTCTATCATTCCACCCAGCCTTGCCTCCGCAGATTCTTTCATGAACATACTACACGCCGACACCTTTGATGAAGAGAGCCCAGGAACTACACACCAAAATGCTAATATATGTTTTCAGATGGGTATCATAAAAACGAGAGGTTGAATTTCATGACAAAAAAAGTGTTTTATCTTTTTTTTATATTACTCCTTCATACTTTGGTATCTAATTGTGGTAAACATAAGTAAATGAAAAAATAATGAAGGGTGGGCTCACAAATTTTATTTTATAATCCTCGAAAATTGTGATCGTAAAAGATCTAATATTTTATTGCACATTTATAAGTGAAGACTTAACATTTATTATCAGCACCTCATAACATCAGATCTTATCAAAACAACAGAGTTATTACATAAAGAACCAATGCTCATTCACAGATTAGTCTTTTTTATGTACAATAATGTTGTGAAGAAATGCTTAACAGCAATGGATTCATTTCTTTGGGTAGCTGACCTTGGTGTTGATTCTGACAGAAGCAGAAGGTCCTCCAATGTTTTCATAGTTCACCGTGCCTTCATCCTGATGTACCTGTGAAAAACAACAACACCCCTGAGTTCAGAGAGAAAAAATAGATGTCATAGATTTGTGATTCAATCCCACAAACAGCCACATTTTCCTCCCAGCTGACTGCTGGTGTTTTAAAATCGAATGGTTGACAGCAGATCCTGAACGCCCCGTCAGCTCCTGCCTGACCTGATCTTCACCTGACAGTCTGCCCGACCTGAACGCATTACTGTTTGGATTCTAACAAACATTCGATGTCCTGCATGAACAGGTACCACCAAGGTTATTGTATTAGTTATTATATAAAACAAAATTTAAAATTAAAATATGGTGGGAAAAAACATTTTTGTCAACATAAACAAGATTAAAACTTCTGACTTAAGGGTGATTGTGTTTTTATAAAACTCTCTAAAGTGGAATAAAAATCTGCACTTTTTGTCTTTGGTCATATTCGCATTGGTGGTTATTTTTATTGACATGACTGTGCGTCAGTTGCCTCCCCAAAATGTTGTGGTTATAATACCAATTATACATTTCTTAAATTGCCCCTGACAGAAACAAAAAAAACAAAAACAAACTAAAACTAAACATTTTTGAATAATCAAAACTAAAATGAAACAAGGAAAGTAACTCTGGAAATTAACTGAAACTAAACTGAATTGAAAAAATAAAGATAAATGCAAAACTAAACAACAATAACAATAAAAATGCTCACAGTGACGTCATCAGGCGGTCTCTGGTTCCCTGGAAAATAAAGCACAGAGTAACATTTCAGCTGTAAACTGACAGTTTGTGTTCATCAGTCCAAACAGATGTTGGTGTGAATTTTCTCACCTGGAGCTCTGATGAGAAGAACAGTAATCACAGTAATTAGGACGAGTTCAGCCACACGAAGAACCAACATGATGTAGTCGACAGCAGAACAATCTGTACGAGCTGTGGAGCAGAAACATCATGTCAGAGAACAAAGTTATTAATGCGCATTCTAAAATGTGTTTTGATACATTTTTGCGCAGTGAAAATCTAATTCAAGTAAAATTGTACCAATAAATGCCACCTCTCATTCTGACTGCAGCTTCAAATCAAATCAAATCAATTTTATTTATATAGCCCAAAATCACAATCACATTGTCTCAATGGGCTTTACAGTCTGTACAGTGAACAACATCCTCTGTCCTTAGACCCTCGATTCGAGTGAGGAAAAACTTCACATGTTGATGGAAAAAAAAAACCTTTTAACAGGGTAAAAAAAACAATGGAAGAAACCTCAGGAAGAGCCACAGAGGAGGGATCCCTCTTCCAGGACGGACAGACATGCAATAGATGTTGCGTGTACAGAAGGAGCAGCAATCACAGTTTACAAGTTACATCAACAGAAAGTCTGATACAAGTTATATGAAAAGTTGAGTGGATCCAGGAGACGATCGAGCAGGACGAGGTATCACCAAGTGCTGCCCAAGCCAGACGACCTCCCGTCCACCATGAGCTTCTTGTTCTTTTCCAAATCATTTAACAAATGGAGATGAGAATGACGTGTGACTTTCAGAAGTGTTAAAACATTCATTTGATGGTTGTGGTGTTTTAGTTTGACTACATGTGGGTTTATAAAGTTCTTCAACCTTTGTTATCTTCCTCCAAATATTTTCTTCCTCTGTCATTGGGTTTGTATGAACTTGAGGAACATTTTAAAAGTAATGACGTGTTGGCAGCCACTGTGTGGAGCATTTTTAAAACATTCAACCATTTACTGATGAAACAACACACACCAGAAAACAGAGAAGGAGGAGAAGGTTCTTCTTCCTGCACAACTTTACTTGCGAGGGAGAGAGGATTATAGAAATAGAAAAGAAAAACTTTGAGTCACTACCTTGTTGTTCTGTTGGAGCATCAGTGATTGTGGATGCTGCTGTGGCGGTTATTTTTGTTGCAGCTGGCGTTGTGACCTCACCTGGACACATGAGCAAAACTCGTCGTGACGTGATATTAAAACTTTAAACTCACAACATAAAAACAAACATTTGAAGGTTATTTTTGACATCGAGGCTCAGAACCGTCGAACAGTTTGAAGAAATTCTCACCATCTCCGTTCAAATGTGTGATATCAGGATGTACTCTGTCGGCTGCGCAACAAGAGCAAGATTAATTTAAAATCAACGCATTGTAATATATTCAGTATTTTGTTCGAACAAACAATCAACTATTTGAAAGGAAAACATTGTGGGGTAAATACTCACGGATAAAAACTTCCAGGTTAACCACAGAGTCTTGAACTCGTCCAAATCCTGGTCTGATCTGTCTGCAGACGTAGTTACCAATGTCATCGAATGTGACCATAGGTATAACCAGTGAACAGGGCTCTCTACCACCCAGTCTATATGATCTAACTGTGGTGTTAACAACAACCCGCCCCGCTCTAACCAGCGCTACTGCTGCTCGGCTCTCTGGACCGCTGAAGAACCAGTCAGTATTTTCACATCGGTACAGAAAATTCATCACATGTTCACAAGGCAAAATGGCTGTTTCTCCATGTGGGACACGAACATGACGGCGCTGTCCAGTCAGTGCTGTCGAAAAGATGAGAGATGACATATTAATTTCAATTTAACACTGTGTTTTAGCGTAATGTTTCTGGTGTGTATGTATGTATATATATGTTTATATATATATATATATACATTCATGAATTCTTACCTGGAAAATGAAGCAGCAGGATCAGAAATAAAGACATTTGAATCCGTCTGAATTGAACCATGGTGCTCAAGTCCTGTTACTGCCTCTTCTCAGGTATGAGCTGTCAGAGTCGCTGAGCTAATGTGTCTTAAATGAAGTAATAGAGACTGTACTTCCTGTTTTAAGAGGTGTGGTCACTTCCTCATAGCAACAACCTACTTTTTGTGTGTTTTTAATAAGTAGCTGAATTTACGCTGGAGGGATACCTAGGCTAGGGCTGCTGGCAGGCTCAGGTCTTGTTCTAGAAGGGCCCTCTAATCCTCAAAATCATCTAATTCAGACTATCAACACTCCTGGCTCAGGCTACACAATCTCTAGCCAAAGACTTGTTACATTTTATTTATTAAATTAACACTCATTTACTCACTGATTTACACCAGATTAAACAGTGGATTACTAATCTGTCAGCATTAAGGATTATCAGCAGTTTTAGCCACAAACAACACCCAAGAGGTGAGTGATCAGATGTCACAACGGCCTGTAAACAACCCTGTAGAGATGGAAGGAGGAGAAAAGTAGGGAAGATAGTGGTTATGTTTTATTCAATTGGCACGGTCAAGGAGGATCTTCATCTCCCAGGGACAAATGGCCTGGGACATGAGGAACTGCGGGGTAGGACCACGTTGGGGTGGAAGCTGATCTGGAGGGCAACCAGGAGGCAATTGAGCAGGGAGATGACCAGACATGCGCAGCATCTCAGGAGGACATCCAGGTGGCTGAATTGATAGGTGGTACCACTTCAGAGGGAAGGCCAACCAGACAGTCTGGTCACAGGTGAAGGCAGGACCTCTTCAAGTAGCCCAGCCAGAAGCCTGCAGCAAAGGCAGACCCCTTCTGGTTGACCTGGAGCCCCTCCAGATGTCTGCCTCAACACCACTGACAAACACTGAATCCTTCTGGAGGTCAACCTGGTGGCCGATGGCGAAGGTTGAACCCCTCTGGGTGTCAGCAACAGGAAACTTGCAAACTGGAGGTCCGGCTGAGTATCAGGTAAGGCTGACAGATGGAGGTCTGGGATGGTCGTTGACTGGAAGATCCAGAAACAGATGTCGGCCTGAACAACTGACGACAGGAGTCGACTGGGTCGCCATCTGTGGAAGAGATGTGACTTTGGCTGATCATGGAGCTATCCAACATGAGATGACTTGGTAGCAGTCAAATTCAGGAACATAAGAGATGTCAGACTCAGGAACAGGCTCAGGATCAGACGAGGCAGGAACAGCAGCGTTGTTGACCGAGTTGTTGGCAGACGAGATAAACTGTACCTTCAGCACGTCTGATCAACAGGAAATCGTTTAAGTCATGTATTAAGTTTCTTTCTTTTATATACCTGATTTTTCCAAAGTAAACAGTGAGGAGTCTGTGAGGGTGTTTGTTCATTATTGCAGGTTGTGTTAGTGTTGAAAGACATGCAGGATGTTTAGTAAGTTATACCAGTTGCAGAGGTGTGGGAGTTTGTTCTTCTTGTTGTCGACATTGTATGTTGATGCTGGATGATAAAGATGTGTTAACCTTTAAAGAAATGCATGCCAGAGCCTCAGCAAGAAAAGAGAAAGAATTCAATTTGCCCTGAAACTTTCAAATGTATGTGTGTCGGAAAAAAACACTGACAAAGAAAATCTAGGAGTAAATAGAATATTTATAATATACAATATTTGAATATAATATATAATAAAGTCTAAAATTAAACAACCATGTTTGATTGAAAAACCTCTACTTTCTCCTCCAATGCTGATGACTTCATTTCTGCCGTAAGCGACACATGTTCCTGCAATCAAGCCGTAAAAAAATATAAAACAGTTAAAGGGGCACTGCGTAGATTTGGAGAAGAAATTCAATAACTTAGAATTTTCATATTTGCAATATTAATGAGGTAATAACATACCTCCAAAATTGAATAAACAAGCTGTTCTCAGAGGAAAATAAGGTCCCCAGAACACACAAAGCAAGAAAGGTGGCAGGGTCCACCACAAACAAAGTAGAACAGTATGAAATTGTGTTGTCCTTAAGGTCAGTTGCTTGTTTATCCAGTTTATTCAATCATGAAAAGAAAAGAGCTTTTGCTTATTTAGTTTATTTGGGCATAAAAGGCCTTCTCTTCTCATCAGAATTTCTTCCCCAAATCTACAGAGTGCACTTTTAAAAAACAAAAATGCAGCTGCAGCTGCATCTGCATCTGCGTGGGTATCTTGGAGGCTGACTGAACAGGGTTGCTTTAAGATAAATGCTCATGTCAGCATGCTCACAATGACGTGGGGATCAAAGTCCGGATCAAAGTCTGGAATGGTCAAAATTTAAAATCAATTTCACACTTTCTTGGATAAGAAATCAAGACCTAACTCTCTCACATTTGAACCTAACTCTCAAAAACAGAATAAACAAGTCTTGTTTTTGGAGAAAGAACAAAAAAGGGAAATTGCATGTCTGAAGTCATAGCACGGACAAACAGTCGACAGAATGTGGAACTAACAGCCCATTAACCACCGACAGCAGCAAGTCATCGTGGTAAAGATTTATACCCGATGTGGTTTCAACATGAGGTTTTTCTGTATCTTGTTTGTCTTTGTGTTTGATTTCTTCACGTATCTCTGCGTGTTTTTGTTAATCACAAGTCAAATTCAATCTCACTGACAGAAATGTAAAATTAGGCACCCAGGAGGAAGTGACACCAACATTTTCTTGCAAAGAAAGAAAAGGTTCAATCTGATGAAACATTAGTACGTTAGACCGACTGACAGAGAGCAGGATGTCCGGTTTCAGATGGATTTCACTGTTGCTGATGCTGATTCATTTACCAGGTGAGATAATAAATAATCATCTAGTGTTTGCTATATACAGAAGCTCTGAAAGGGAAGTGAGCGAAAAATATTCTGATCATGCATTTCTGGTCGAGTCTAATCTACATTGTTTTTTCTCACCTGTTTATGACTTTGGAACAAGTGAAAAGGTTTTGTCAGGTGAAAAACAGTTTTCATCCACAATCCTAAATCACTTTTTTCATCTGTAAAAATACTCAAAATTCTGAAGTATTTGTTTGTTTTAAACTCAGTCATTTTCGTAGCTTTATTTTGGTAAGCAGTCACTGATTAATGCTCACTTCCTGCTGTCAGAATTTATCAGTACTTACATCAACGAAAATAGGATTGGCATTACATTCACCTCAGAGCACCGCCCTTCAGAAGAGGAAATTGATATCACATGACTGTAATCCTGATCTGAAGGCCCTTACTTAGTTCTTTAATCAAGTACAGTGACGGTTACATGTCCGTGACATTTAAGCCCTGAGAGGGAAGTGAGAGAAGATCACAGTGATCCGTTTTCTAACCATAACCATTACCATTAGAAAAAACAAAAAAAACTTAGGTGAATAAATTAAGTTAAAGGTAGTAGAAGGTAAGATGATATTTAAACATGCATTATTTGTTAAGGTTGTTTGTTGAAAATGAAAAGATTGTGATGATCCCTTTCACATCCAGTCTGATGTATTGTTATCTCGTCCGTGTTTATTCTCTAAGAACAAGTTAAAAAGTAAGTTTTGTCAGATGAAAAAATATTTTTAGCCAGAATCATTTTTTTCGTAGTTACTTTTGTCATCTGTGAAAAAAAATGTTTTGGCAGGTTAAACAATACATTTTTCAGTCAGGATCATTCACTCAAGTGTTTGCTGTGATTTTGAATGTGTTCTTGATTCTGATTCAGACCCTTCTTCACCTGTTTTTACATTCAGTAAAAAGAACTTGAATCTGAACCAACCTTTTTCATACTGGAACTCCTGCTCGATGTTTGTTTGTTTTTTTGTTTATTGTCTGTTTGACCTGCGCATAAACCATAAACACCAGAGAGAAAACATGGTTAGAAAATTGATTGTCATGTTAACATAGTTTTTTGTCCCACTTGCCTCTCACGTCTTCAGACAGACGGCATTCATTCAATTTTAATTTTCAGCCCGATGATGTGATCGTGTAAACATTTTGTTTTTACTGCTTATCTTACTTTAAAAAGTTTAAAGTTTTCTCCACTAGAAACACAACACAACTGCGTTTTCATTAAAAAATGACTTTCCCCTCTCTTCCCTCTCTCTCATTTTCTGCGCAGTGATAACTGGACAGTATATCTGCTTCACTGTCAGGACAGGAGGTGATGTCACGCTGCCTTGTGGAAAAGCGATACAGGAGCAGCATAAATGTGACCGCACTACCTGGAGCTTCCGTCATTTTACCAGCACATCAGTAGATCTCGTTCGTTTTGGCCAGCTTCTTGAACCAGCCAAAGCTAAATCTGACAGACTGAACGTCACAGAGAACTGTTCTCTGGTTGTTACGAAGGTGACAGTCGAGGATGGTGGCCTCTACACCTGCAGACAGCTCGAATCAGGAAGCCATAAAGACACTCAGGTTCATCTCTTCATCATTATCAGTGAGTATTCACATCACAATGTTGTTACGATATTAATACTGATTACAGTGATTACGTTTTGTTTTATTTGGCTGGGATAATCTTTAATGGTATCTCCGTCGTCACCAGTGACTGAACACCAGGAGGCTGATAAAGTGACATTAAACTGCTCTGTGTCGACTCCTGGATGGTGTGACCAGACGCTGAGGTGGCTGTATGAGGACGCCTATGTGGATAAAAACAACAAAGACATGAAGATTTCAGGGTCCGGGTGCTCGGTGACCGTGACATTTCCTTCCTCCTTCCTGAAGCATCATCGGTTGTTCAAATGTGAACTGACAGATATTTACCGCACAGCAAAGGAGCAGTTTCCATTCAGCCGTCATTCCCCAGGTGAGATCACGATGAGCTCACAGTGCCTGTTTTGGTGGACGATCATGGACGGAGATGGTTTGACTTCCTGTGAAGAATAGCAGGAAACAGTTGGCAGTATACATTACCACAGACACGTCCAAGGTTGTCATTTGTACCAAATGCGGAATATCACCTTCACATTACATGATTATCAGAGAGCAGCAGGAGGTGGAGGGGAAAGTTTTGGCTTCATTACAGCCAACAAGGCTGACAGGAGACCAGAGTTTGAGTCACACCACTGGATCATTTCAGGGTCATTCGCAGCTGTTTTTCATGGCATCAAAGTCGGCTTCTTCTTTTTTTTGTTTTTTTTGAGGAGCCACAGAGATAATTTAATCCATTTTGTGGCATCAAAAGTCAGCTTTTTTACACAGGAAGCTGAACCATCTCCTTCTTTGACCAAAACAAGCATTTAAAGCCAAACCGTGATGTTTTCCTAACCCTAACCAAGTGTTATTTGTGCCTAAACCAAACCAGAGCATAAACACAGCATTGTGAATGTTCAACCTAGATAAACAGAAAGTTGCAGCATGAAGCGATATTCAGTTTTACCTTATCAGTGGTTTTACCGATATGTACTTGGCTTACATTTATTCTGGCGATTGGTTGTCCTTAATGATACACAGGGATGTAACTGCAGTCAGCAGCCTTGTAGGATGTGAAAGGTGACGAATCAGCATATGCTGTGAACGCGATGTGCCACATTTTGCACACATGAACCTTGGATGTGTCTGCGGTTCGCAGTGACCTTCACTGCTAATGTTATTTCCCGGTGACGGGGCTGTGTTGGTTTTTGTCTTTTAATTTGTCGGGTGAAGATGCAACAACAACTAGATCAACATCAACAGCAGAACCAACAAAAACTACCTCAGCAACGTCAATTTCGACTGCAGGACAGACAGCAACGATGTCATCGACAACAACACAAGGAGGCGAGAAACAAACAAGATTATTCATGTTTCAAGAGTAGTTCATACATATTTCTACAATAGTGCAGATTTGCTTAAAAATGTTAATTTGCAACATTTACCAATATTTTTGTTTTCCCATCACCCAACACTCCTACACTGTTTTGAAAACTACTGTGTCTACTCATGTCGATGTAGAGATTTTTTTTAAAACCAGCAACAGCAGGTGATCACCAAGGTCTGCACTCTTTGTCCTCCACTGCAATTATTTTCACCACAATCCTTCCAATAGTTGTTGAGATATTTCAGTCTGGATTGAAAAGGTGGACTGTCACTGTCACTAACATGACTGAACACATGTGTGGTGCTCCTGATGTTTGATGGTAACTTTGTTCTCTGACATGATGTTTCTGCTCCACAGCTCGTACAGATTGTTCTGCTGTCGACTACATCATGTTGGTTCTGCGTGTGGCTGAACTCGTCCTAATTACTGTGATTACTGTTCTTCTCATCAGAGCTCCAGGTGAGAAAATTCACACCAACATCTGTTTGGACTGATGAACACAAACTGTCGGTTTACAGCTGAAATGTTACTCTGTGCTTTATTTTCCAGGGAACCAGAGAGCAGTGAGGCGTTCAGGTGCAGCCGCCAGTCAGGTAAAGATTAGATCTGACAGCACAGTTCAAGTTCAGTTGACTGAGTATATAAACATTGAATGTGAAAACATAATAATGTAAATACTCACTGGAGACAACAGTCAGATAAACCACAGAGTCTGAAGAACTGTGTGCAGCTCCTCTTGATTTATACTGCGACCAACATCCTCGACTGTGACCTTCTTTATAACCAGAGAACATTTCTGCTGGGAGGAACATTTGGAGCACTTTTGGGATAATATATATTGAACACATATATATATATATATATATACACACACACACACACACACACACACACACATACACATGAATATATACAAGTAACAGTAAGTGATGCGTTCATGTGTTCAATGATGTGAAAGTTGTCAGTTAAAGTGTGTCAGAGTGACAGTTTGATTGTGTAGTGTTTCACAGGTGGATCATGATGAAGATGAAGATGATGGTGTGGTGAAATAAGAAAACTGAGGAGACACTTCTGCCTCTGTCAGACTCCACTGAAGAGTTCAGAGCTGATTTGAAGATTTCCTGCTTGTTGT
>CAEMYA010000239.1:2969665-2985562 GCA_903131615.1 Diplodus sargus | reverse complement strand
ACATTTAAAAAGCTAATATATCAATATGATTAATGGGACTTTATGACCTAATCTTTATTTAGGCAAGACAGTCAAGTAATAGTGAATTTGATGAATTCTGGGAAACTGAGGATGAGGCATATTTGCTACATATTCAAATCTAAGATTATCCTCAAATTGAAACTAATATTAATTTTTTTATTTCTCTTTATTGTTTGTGTTTTTGTCTCCTCTTCTCAGCAGCAGCAACCAGACAGTCTGTCTCCTCCTTCACTGTCAGAGTTAAAGAAGAAGTCACTTTGCCCTGTAACAATGTGATACATGGTCAGAGTAACTGTAACAGTACTGTATGGCTCTTCACTGGTTCAAGAAGCAGAGCAGTAGTAGCGCTGATTGATCATGGAAAGATTGATGAAAATGCCAAAGCTAAATCAGACAGACTGAGTGTTACAGAGAACTGTTCTCTGGTTGTGAAGAAGGTCACAGTCAAGGATGTTGGTCGTTATGATTGTCAGCAGTATAAATCAAGAGGAGCTGCACAAAGTTCTCCAGACTCTGTGGTTTATCTGTCTGTTGTCTCCAGTGAGTATTTACATCATCATGTTTTCAGATCAAACTGTGAAACATTACAATAATTATGATCACAGTGATGAAGTTCATTTGACTCTTGTTGTCTTTCTCTCACAGTATCTCCATCTTCACCAGTGACTGAACATCAGAACCATGATAAAGTGACATTAATCTGCTCTGTGTTGACATATGGACCATGTAAACACACAGTGAATTGGCTGTATGAGGGTAAAGAGGTGGATAAAGATAACCGAGGTGTAACTACATCACAGTCTCTCTGCTCTGCCTCTGTGAGTGCTCCGTCTTATCATCACATTTACAAGTCAGAGTCTGAATGTCTGAAGTGTTCAGTGACTGATGGTGACAAAGAGCAGCAGCTGTTTCCCTTCAGACTTCAGTCATCAGGAAAGAAAGCAGGTGAGAATATGTTGATCTTCAAACTCGTGAATAAATACATAACATTTTTGTTTATTTTAAGATTTTAAGTTTTAATATTACATCACAACACAAGTTTTGTACTGAACAGTTTGTTGAGTTGTGTTTGTCTGTTCAGGTGAAGAGAAGATAACAACAACCACAACAGCTAAATTAACACCAATCACAGAGAACTCAGGAGCAGGAACCATCACAACCGTTTCTGCAACCAATGATGCTTCAACAAAACCAATAGGTAGAGACTCAACATTTTTATAACTGTCTGTTTGTACATCTATCACAAACATAATGGAAAGAGAAAAAAGACTGAAGAATATTCTTTTTTCATTCATTCATTCTGTTTCCAGATTGGCGGTGGCTGCTCATCATTCCGGCTGTGGTCTTAGTGGCACTTTTAATCATTGTTGTGAAAGTCATCAGGAGGAAGAGAGCTGAAGGTGAGAGCTCATGAATTTTTTTTTTTTTTTTTTTAAACTGTATTTTCTCTGCGGAAGCGAAACTCAATTCTCCTTTTTGTCTTTTCAGAGAACAAATCACAGATGGAGGACGATGTTGTGAGTGTAAAATTGTTCTTCACTATAAATTCTGATTCTGTAGCCGAGACAGAGTGAGGTAAGATAAACAGACCGACTGTGTTTTGTTCAACGTGTCTGCAACCGCCAAGGTCAAAAGAATGATGACAGAGATGAACCAACATCTCTATATGGAGGCCCATAGTGGCCATAGGGAGAAAGTATTATTAACGTTGTTCCCATAATTTGTGTGCATGCATGACACAAGTTTTGTGGAGAATTGTACACAGGTTTCATAAAGTTAGGATACTTGCACACCTAACCCGTTTGGTTCAGACTCTGCTGCATGTGACTGGATGGTGCAGTTTGTTGGTGCTGGTGTGAAAGCTGTCTGTTGAACCCTGTCACAGACCCAGAGCACTTGCAAAGGCGGATGTCAGCCTGGTTTTTTTAGATCACCCTGGTGAGGTTAATTTGTGATGTGACAGGAAGTGGACCAACCACAGGACTTTGATGTAGATGAAATTACGAATAAATCCATCTGCTAACAGTTAATCATTGCATATTTACACGTATGCACGTCAGTGTATGAACTTTCCCTGATAATCTAGACAAAAGCTGTCCGATTTAGATTCAGATTCAGTTCATTGTCATTCAACATGTTAAAAACATGAAGGAACATTAAAAATAGACTAAAATAGACCGTATGATAAATACATTTCCTAAAACCTATAATAAATAAAACACATAGTGAAAAGAAAAACAAGCAGCATGTTAAAGGAATAGTGCATCAATACCCGCATGGCACAGCAGCACAGAGGACAGTCAGGGAGTTCATAAGCCTCACAGCTTCTGTAATATAAGTGGCACTTCAGCCTCGTTGCTCTGGTTTTGAGGCTGTGCTCTGCCTGAGAGGAAGGGAGTGAACAGTTTGTGTGCTGGGTGGGTGGGGGCCCGTTGTGCATACGTGACGCTTGGCTTCTGCACCTGCTGACATAAATGTGGGGAGGGAGGCTGCTGGTGGTTATTTTTTGTACAGATTCAACCACTTGTTGCAACACCTTCCTGTCAGCCGCAGAGCAGTTCCCATACCAAACAGTGATGGAGTACACAATACACCGGTAAAAATAGGTCAGAACAGCAGGGCTCAGACCAGCCCGCTTCAGTACAGGCGTTGGTGGAACTTCTTTGTGATGCTGGCTGTGTTGGCGGCCCATGTGAGGTCTTTGGAGGTGTGTGCAGGCCCAGGTATTTGAAGGTGGAGCTGATTAAATCTGCTGTGGAGATTGATTTACCTGTCAGTCTGTGTAACTTTAGCTTTTCTCCTCCTGGTTCACCAAACCAAAATGCAACAATAATATCCCATGTTGGATATCCTCCTGTTTGATATATTCCCTCTGTGCGGACCAAACTAACTGAACTACAGGCGTGAAAACACCCTTAGATGAACTCAGACTGAGACATTTCAACATATAATGGTCTCTTTGTTGCTCAGCAAGAGTTGGTCTCTGTATGTCAACTTATATCGAGTGCTCAAACTTACCAAAATGAGGGAATGAATTGTATCTGGTATGCAATCTGTACCATATTCGATACTCATGTAGTTAAACATGGCCACAACATACATACAGTTTACTTATAGCGGCCTCTCCAGGCCTCCGTACATTCTCAGCACACTGGAGTTGTAGATTTCAAGATGTTTTTGACACTCCCACTTCCTGTCCCTGAATCATGTGCAGATGTACCGCGTATGTTGTACATTTTGACACATCAGTTGAATGGGACATAACGTGACAGCCCTGAAAAATAAAACAGAGTATAAACGTACTTCTTACTGAGCAGCTGCGTTGTCTTCTGTGTGCAGGCTGATCCTGACGATGGTGTCCACTACGCCTCCGTCAGCTACACCAAGAACACTCACAGTAAAGCAAAGGTAAGTTTGCATTTAGTCACATTTATTGATGTACGGCTGGATATGTTAATGCTCCTTTGCACTGTTGCCTTTGAAGGTGTTGTAGTACGTTGTCCTGGCTCTCATTCGTCCTGCTGTTATATTTATGTCGTGTTTTTTTCTCGCCAGGTTCGGGGTAAAAACGATGATGAAGACGACGGTGATGTGACCTACACGACCGTGAAAGCTTCCTCCACTGATCCCAGCTGCCTCTACGCCACCGTCAAATAATGAAACAAACCAGGCTCATGTGATGAGATTGTTGTTCTCTGTTGATGTCTTCAACGATTATTTTCAGGATCAATCATTATATAAAGCTTCTTATAGTGCAGGTGTAGTGGGTTAACGTGTGGCAGAATGTAAAAAGGAGAAGTGACGACTCGCCATACTGTATATATGGGTGGATGCTTGAAATGTACATTAGCATAATATATTATACAGTTTGCTTGCTGAACTTACTGTTGTGCACTATATTTTCTTTTTTCATTATTGTTGCTATTTTGTTATTCAATACGCAATAATTTGAATATGTATGCTTTAAATATCCTTGTAATAAAGTATTCAAAGCAAACAGAATATTGTAGCCCTTGAAGCTAAAGTTAGCTAGCATACTACTGTGGAGAGAAACTTAAAACTTCCAGGTCTCACTGAAGAATAGAAAACCTGTGCTGACCGTGTCTCCTCACGCATCCAGACCCGATTCACCTTCTTTTTTCTTTGTCACTGCAAGACATTGCTGCAGCAACTTGTTGCACCACTCTACTCTCCATTTTGTTTATGTCTGCTTCCCCATGAGATCATGTGAGAGGGATTGGTGTCCGCTGTTCATTCAAAATCTATCAATGTTTCTGCTCCACAGCTCATGTCCAAATTGCACCAAATTCAACGCTGCGCTCAGCAACACACCTGCCACGTGTGAAGTCGATCGAGTGGACGGTTATCGAGATATACCAACAACAGATCATTAATTTCACAACAATCTATCTAATAGTTGTTGAGATATTTCAGTCTGGACTGAAGAGGTGGGCCGACTGCCTGACATTTGAGGCGTTCAGGTGCAGCAGCCAGTCAGGTAAAGATCAGATCAGACAAAGCCGGTGCGTTCAGGCTCAGCTGACTCAATTTTATAGTATAGATAATATATACACACACACACACACATATAAATATATATACAAGTAACAGTAAGAGATGGTGCGTTCAGGTGCTGTCAGATTATTTCTTATTTCTTGTGTTAAATCTGGGTCAATGATGTGATAATCGTCAGTTAAAGTGTGTCAGAGTGACAGTTTGTTTGTGTTGTGTTTCACAGGTGGATCATGCTGAAGATGAAGATGATGGTGTGGTGAGTTATGAAAACTGAGGAGACACTTCTGCCTCCGTCAGACTTCGCTGAAGAGTTCAGAGCTGATTTGAAGATTTCCTGCTTGTTGTTGAAGCTGCAGCAGCTCGAGTTCAGTTTCATGTCTCTGTGTGCTGAAGAACTCAGTTTAGGGAGAGCTGTGTGTTCTGTTTTGCAAAAAAAAGTGTATAGAGATAATAAGTTGTATTTGTGCAAATATTTATCTCAACTAATAATCTTCAAATGTGCACCAAATGTAAAAGTTCAAATGCGACAAGATCTAACATCACACACAAATTCAACAGCAAACTGAGGTGTGAAACAGACTGAAGTCATTATGAGGAAGTGACTTCTTGCTTATCGCAGGAAGTAGATGCTGTGATCATATTTAAGAAGCACAACATCAGAGGTGTCAAAAGTCCACACCCTCTTTACTTAAGTAGAAGTGATAAAGTACAGGCTCTGAAATGTTCTCTCTGGACACTAAAATATGTCTTAATACAGATAGAAATGCAGCCACAGTGAGCTGAGAATGTACAGAAATCTAATAACTCAGCTACTTTCAGAAGGTTTGGATGCACACGACCACCTACTCTGACCTAAAATGATGTCAATACATTTCACACATCTTAAATGTCCAACTAGTCGTGTCTGCAGTGAGCACACAGCATGAACAACCTCCAGACCACAGGTGAAGTGTTGGAACTGTCCAGTGGAGCAGCACATATTGTGGAGGCTTGATGCTGCTGTTGTACCCACATTCTCATCAAAACACTTCCCCTTCACCTCTCTGAGAGAAAGTTCAGAGAGAAAGAAAGGAGGAACCAACAGGCCTCAGACCACCAACACATGTGTGAAACACCTCAGTGTCACAAACACACTGTGAGACTGGAAAATATGTAAACCTCAGAGTCAGTGATACATGTCAAATATTTCTACAGCATTAGATTGGCTCAGTGGATAGAAAAACACATTCCTTTGCCTTGTAATCAGTAAAAATGGTGATGATTTTTCACAATTCAGATTTTGACAGAATAATTAATAGACGGAAACAACAGACAGACGAACTGCTTAAAGACTTCAACTACATTGATGTGACAACTGATTAGTGAGAAATAAGATTTGACAACCTAACAGGAAGTAACACCTTTCTACTCAACGGAAGTTCTGTGTGCATCGTACACAAAAACTTAAGTTCAGAAACTCTTGCAATTCAGAGCTTAAGAACATGAGATAGAAGAGAAGATCGATGGACTCATTCAGGTGGATTCAAATAGTTTTCTCTCTGATTCTGCTGCTTCACGTCACAGGTAAAGAAGAAAATGACACGTTTCTCACACATTGACCAGGCATATATACACTCAAATGAACCCTGAACACGTGAGTCAAATTTAAGCCGCTTTGTCGTGTTTCTCTCTCCTCGTTTCCTCATCAGTAGTCGCTCAGTCCAAACCCTTTGCTGTCACACCTGGAGTTCAGGTCAATCTGCCTTGTAAAAATGCGACCGATACTGAGGACAAATGCAGAAGTGCAACCTGGATCTACAGTCACGCAAACAAATCAATAACGCTGTTTGAAGAGGGGAAGATTCATAAAGATGCCAGCTTTAAATCAGACAGACTGACACTTGAACCTGACGGCTCTCTGACTATAAAGACGGTCACAGCTGAGGATGATGGTCGTTACAGCTGCAGGCACTTCAAATCAGGAGAAAGACACTGTGGAGACACTGATTATGATCTGACTGTTGTCACAGGTGAGTATTACATTCTAACGTTTTCAGCTCAAACTGTCTTGTTAGAGCAAAACACTGACACACGACTGATTTCAGCGGTTAAGTTAGTTTTACTTTCTTTTACTTCTAAACACACTGACGATGTGGCTGTATGAGAGTAAATGTTAGAATTTAAACAGCGGCCACTAAAAATGTCTGTTTCACTGCGTCGTCACGAAAACCTTGAGTTGTGATCTTGAAGGAGCAGTTCACTAAAAATTTACATTCAGTCGTCATTTCCTCACCACCATGCTGATGGAAAGTCTGGTGAAGTTTTGTAGCCCACAGATCATTTCTGAAGCTTCACAGCAAAACAAGCGTGTCAGCATTCTAATAAACAACTGCATGTGGGCGAGTAGATAATGACTGAATTTTCCTTTTTTGTGTGAACTGTTCCTTTAACTTAAGCCCTCTCATCTCATTTTTGTTGATATTTTGGAAAACTCTAAAGCTTTTCAAGGTTACTGGAGGTTGTAAGATGGTCGATGGTAGCTTCCTGTTTTCACTTGTCCAGGTGAGGCCACAAAACCAACCTCAGCCAAACTAACGACAACACCAGCGAGTAAATCGACCAGATCTACAGCAGCCGCAGCAGAAAGCACACCATCAGAGAAAACCACAGCAGCACCTACGATCACTGATCTAAAACAAGGTGACCACACACGTCAGATTTCTCTGTTTCTCTCAAATATTGTTGCTGCTCACCTCTCCATCACCAAGACGAATAATAAATAAAATATAAGCATAGCATTTCATCCCTCTTGATTCTCTCTCCAGCTTGGTGGTGGTTCGTCATCGTGGCTGTTGGTGTAGCAGCGCTCATAATAACTGTTGCTGTGCTCGTCAGATGGAGAACTGAAGGTGAGAACATTCACAGGTTGAACTTTGTACCAGGAGTTTCACTGCAGAAGCTCACAGTGACACACTTTGTCTTTTCAGGGAACAAAACACAGATGGAAGAAAACACTGTGAGTCTCCCTCATACAAACCACATACCGGCTGTTGAATGTGACTCCTGGAATTACACCAGTCGAGCTGAAAGGAAGTGGAGGGGTGAAAGAGTGAGTCATTTTAGAACTACTGATCCTGAAGATGGTGTTCACTACGCCACCGTCAGCTTCACCAGGAAGACCGACAGTGAAGATCAGGTGAGCTGGTGATGAATGAAAACACTTCACGGGTCAGAAACACAGGAAAGATTCTTTATTTTACCTTTAAAGTTCACAGGCTTCATTTATAAAAATGTCCTTACAATCATTATACTCGCTATTTCCAACAGTGTGCTCACGTTCAGTTCATAGAAAAGCTGGCCATAGACAACTTTTCACCATTCCCCAGCCTCTCAGTGTTTCCCTCTGGTGTTACTGTTGCTGCTGCTTTCACAGACACAGTGTTAGCAGCATGGCTGCTGTCCAAACTAAACAACAACAGAGAGAATCCCAATTGGACGTAGTAAGCCTGATCTCAGTGCTGTGAAAACTAAGAGTAAAACAGTCAGTTGTATTGATGGGCAAACACATACCAGCGAGGGAACAGACTTTGACACAACACCGGTGCTCTCCATCCTGTGAATGCCGTCCATTCACTCTTGTCTCACCTCGGTTTCTATCACTCTCCCTCTTCACTTTCTTTGCCTCCTCCATCACCGCGGTTCTTTAGGGTTTCTTCAGTTATTCCAGTTTCAGAAAAAAAGTGCCTACTTCCTGTTTTGACTGTGCAATTGAGAACACACCGTAATTGGCCGTTTGTTCTTCCAGGAAATATCCAGACAAATCAGAATATTTTCGTGAAAGTGAAGTTCATAAGGAAACAATCTGAACAGATGTTAATATTTCTCTGCAGCAGTTACACTGTTCCTTTATTATTCACTTCAGGAGCAAAAAAGTTAAAAGAAAAAAAAAAAAAAAAAAAAAAAACTGTCTATTGTCTAACGTGTTCTAAGAATCTCATTTGTAACTTCACCACAGATGATCTATAAAATATGAAATCAGCTTCAAATGACGGCACCTGCCTTGTAACTTCCTCTCATATATTACCAGCAAAAATGAGGGTTTATTCAGGAAGCGCCACAGAGACATTAGAGGAGGTCGAAACCAGGAAACATGTATTATTCAGTCACTAAATAGTGTGTTGACAATCACAGCTGAACACGCAGCTCTGCAGTGTGTTGCTGCTGCAGTACACATTGTTCATGAAGCTCATGTGCAGTTCACCACAGGTTTGGACGCATGTGTGTCCCAAACTGCAGTACCCGACATAACCAGAGGGAAAATCAAGTCTAGGCTTTGCTCAGATATGCAAAGTCTCGCTTGCTATTAAACTGACTTCATTGAAAAAGGTCTGTTTTCCTTTTAACGCTGTTTCATATTTCATAATTAAGCATCCTGTGGTGTTTATGTGCTGCTGGATATCTTAATGCTGCCTTTAGTTGTACTATTCTGTGTCATTCAATGTTTTGTTAATCATATGTTGCCCTATTTAATTATTGTTTGCCAGATTCTAGGCAAAGATGAAGATGATGGTGATGATGATGAGGCAGTGATCTACACCACTGTGAAAACCTCCTCTTGTTCTGCTGGAGCGTCTGCTGATCCCAGCAACCTGTACGCCACCGTCAGCAAACCAAGGAAATAATCAATCACAGCATAGTTACAGCTCAATTTATTATGTTATATTATGTTTTTTATTAATAAGATCAGTGTCAGAATGTAAGTAAATAGTAAATGAACTCACATTTCTATCGCACTTTTCCAGTCTACTGACTGCTCAAAGCCGCTTTACAACACACAGCACCCATGCAAGGTGCCAGCTGCTCATCAGGAGCAATGTGGGGTTTAGTATCTTGCTCAAGGACACTTCGACATGCAGCTAAGAGGAGCTAGGATTCGAAACAGTGACCTTCTGATTACCGCTCTACCTCCTGAGCCACAGCTAACTGTCTAAAGGCAGGGAGTATGGATAGATAGGAGGTGGTCAACACCAAGCAGCTCTCCTATGGAAAAAGAACAGAAAAATGCGCACACACATTACAAGTTGTACAATGTATTATATAAATACTATTTCATTTTATGTTGTATCTCCATATTTTTTATGAGTTTATGTTTTGCAAAAAAAAACATGTTCTACTTAAAGACGCTTAAAACCTGGAAAGTAAAGTATGTAGCCAGATTACAATAAGACATACCACATACAGCAGCACAGGGGGTGGAACAGCCGCCTGCCCAGACACCATGGGGTCCAGTCCAGATCCCTCCTGCACAGACAGGACACTGGTCAGGAGAGCTGTCCCCTTGCTGTGGCCCTTAAAGATTACACATTCTTTTACCTGTCTAAAGGCAGGGGGGGTAAATAGATTTGTCACACAGTACACATTAGTAATAGCTGCTAATGTATGTTATCACTGATAACAATGTTAATGTGTATGAGTATATATTAGTGTTTACACTCCATTTGTGGTATCCAGGGGAAAGGGGGAGCAACATTTAATAATAAACCGGGTGTTTCAAGGAAGAAAGGAAACAGACAAATTTGTACAATTACTATTTATTTATACATAAATAAGTCAAAAGTTAACACAAAGCAACTTCCTTATACAAGGAAATCTATTACACTGGTATTTATTACCATTTTGGTGGAGTCCATCTTTAAGATGGAGCCAAATGCGGAGGTGATGCAGGCCTTAAAGTGAAACTCTCGCCAAAATGCAACCTAGGCTTTTTTTGTGAATGTATATGAGTCAAACCTTGGTGTAAAAGCATAATTACGACGAAAGAGGTACTTTTAAGATTGATTGTATTTTTGCATGGGGCACTTTTACGCTTCACAACACTAAGAAGGCTCGAGACAACATGATACTTTGCTGGAACATAGCTCAACTGAACCACATACACTCTACTCAGACATGTCGATCCCGAGTACGCCTGGGCTGCCATGACGATGGCTAGAGGAAGAAGCTACTGCTTACGTGAGTTGTTCAAAAACATTATTTTTAGCAAACTCTGTGTACACAGACAATGTTCTCAATGCTTGTGTTCATGTGTAGAGACCCTGGTGATGCTACGAGCAAAGTTTCATGTTGTGTCGAGCCTTCTTAGTGTTTTAAAAAAAGCAATTTTAATGCTAGCGTAAAAGTGCCCCATGCACTCCCACTGTAAATGAGTTTGTGCCGAAAACAAAAATACGGTCAATCTTAAAAGTGCTTCTTTCGTCGTAATTATGCTTTTACACGAAGGTTTGACTCATATACAGAGAGAGTTTCACTTTAATGTGGTCCAGGCGTGAGAAGTCCCTGTTGTACACAGTAAGCAGCCAGCGACTGGTGAGGATGTCGATGGGCCCTGGAGGCTCCTGGCAGACCACTGGGAAAAGGCTCGGTTGATCCACAAAGTCAGCACACTCCCCGAGATAGTGTGCCAACCGGTTCAGCCATTCCTCGCCATGGTTCTCCTTCAGCTGCTTCACCAGTCGTGCTGGACTGTTGCCCAGGGTCCGGTCCCGAAGCAGCCGAATGACACGAATGTCACAACTATACCTGAAATGTACATTTCATATCATGAATTGGTTTATTGTTTAAAAAGTGACAGTGTACAATAAATGTATTGGGCCAGATAAAGTTAATGTTTAATAAAGCAATGTTAATTGCCATATTTTCCCTGGGCATGCACATTTAAAAATGTAAAAAGATAATTCCATATATTACTCATAAACATACTTGGCCAATATTCATCAGACCCTGATGACAACATGACTCTCAGCTTTCAGCAACATTTTAACATAGTAGTTTAAAACTAATTAGGGATAGCCTTGATGATCTTATTGGTCCTATTTCACCGTGATCTGTTTATGAGGTAGGGGAGCTAAACCATACAGTATCTTACATTTTATTTCAAACACTGATAAATGTGTGTATTTATAAAAAACTAATTTCAAAATAGTGTTGTGTGTTTAAAAAGTTACAAGGTAATTGTATTATTGTTGAATAGGCATGTGAGCAGGAGCTGGACAGATGTGCTAATATCATAGTGCACGTATATCATAGCTACACCTGCATTTAAGTTATTCTGAATGATTTAGAGTGTATTTAAATAAGTTTTAAAATCGACCAGGATCAGCTGGAACAGGTTCTGGTGCGGCAAGTCAAGCTGGTCACGGACGGTCTGACTGGTTGACAGATAGTTCAGAGAACACACAGTGCACCTGAGTGTCTCTATCACCATCAGGTAGTACCTGTCGACGTCAAGGACGTTCCAGGCCCTTTTGTGGACACCGTAGTCGGTCAGCTGCTTTTCACAAACTGGGCAGGACACCTTCATCTTCCACAGGTGATGGGGCATCCCTACCATCAGCCGATGTGTAAAGAAGAGGTCGGGTGTTGGTGTCTGTTGGTAGATGTGGGCAGGGACAGGAGGCTCGTACCACAGCTTCAAATCTGGCCGTAGTTTGCCGGTCTGAAACAGTGTGTTAGCAATCCATCTCTGGTCCTGCACAGGGATGGTCTTGCTCAATTCTACTAAAATGAAGCTGCAGCTCCAGAAGCGGCTGCCTGAGCTCCTCCAGAGTCATCCTGTTAGAAACACATAAAAATGCCATTGTTGCATAAATAAAGGACACACAAAATGACAACAGCAGAGGCAAACCAATGAATAAAGGTTAAACTCACAGAGGCTGCTGCCTGGCTGGTGGGAGCAGCAGGGCTGGGGGTCCTTACAGAGGCCATAGAGGGGGTCCTCACAGAGGATGGTCTTGCTACATACTAAATTTGGCTTTATTAATGCCTAACCCTAATTTCATGATGCAATGCATACAAACAATTCATACAAAAACATTAATAACTGCAACAATATTCACCATAGCTAAACTTGGAGGGGGGCGCAGGAAAGACCGTGGGCTGAATTATCACCACCGGCTGAGACTGAGGCCACAGGCTGAACATCAGCAGGAGACTGAGTGGCAGACAGCTAAAACAAGAGGATTACGACGTGTGCTGGAACAGCAACAGCATAACAGCAATGTAGACAGACGTGCAAGATTTTTCTAATGCTCAACTAAACAGTGTGAAATCCACAATTACAGGTCGTGGATCCTCGAAAGAGGGTGGTCTGTCCACGGGCCTGCATGGGGCATTTCTCAATCTGAAACAATCAGAATTGTATTCAGCCTAGAGTGAGACACTTTCTGAATCTACAGAATGACTATTCATCCACTAGTGATATATATGGTCATGAGTAGTAGGTGGATATTTTGCTGCACTTTAGCTTCTGGTAGACATGTATGCAGACAGACATACATTCTCTCCATGGCACTGGGATTTTTTAACCTACTCACCTGAGTCAAGTAGAGCCCCTTAATGTGTTGCTGTAAGAAGCAGTTTTGGCCAGCAGGGGGAGCAGTAGATTAAGTAATAGCACAATGTTAAAAGGAGCTGTCGTAACCAGTGGTGGAAGGAAAAGATCCTTTGTATAAATGCTCCCAAAGTTCTTCTTTTGGTACAGATAAGCCACGCTTCGACTGGTGTTTGACCAGTATTTATTTTCTGCCTTTAATTGGCAAACAACGAAAAACTGAAATAAAATGAATCTCTCTATAAAAGCAAGGAATCTCTGTGTGTGTGTGTGTGTGTGTGTGTGTGTATGTGTGTGTATGTGTGTATGTGTGTGTATGTCTGTGTGTGTGTGTGTGTCAAATATCTCTGCGGATCAGGATCAGACTGAGCTGAGAGTTTCAACATGGCTGCTGCTTGGTTCAAGGGTGTGCCATGCGGATTTGTTTGGATTACAATGATACCGTTAATGAATTATTTCATAAATGCTTTATACATTCTGGAGCATAGTCTATCGGAGCCCCCACAGTGACATGCGCATTAGAGCCAGTCACTGCAGAGCTCAGGACTACGACACACATTAAGAAACAAGCGGATGTATACCTACGGCAGCGCGAGCTGGACCGGGAGTTAGCCGGCGGTTCGGTCCCGTTCTGTTCTGTGCATCTAAACTGACTGTTGTGGATTAATGAGACCAAACGAGACCGGACCGTGTCTGTTCGGGTCTGAGGAGAGCGGATTTATACCTGCAGCGGCGCGAGCTGGGCCGGGAGTTAGCCGGCGGTTCGGTCCCGTTCTGTTCTGTGCATGATCTAAACTGACTGTTGTGGATTAATGTGACTAAACAAGACCGGACCGGTGTGTTCGGGTCTGAGCAGATGCGGAGACGCGCGGAAAAACAAAGTGGAATCAGAATCTGTGGATGTTCGTGTGTAGCTAGCTGCTAGCTGCTACCCGCTAACCAACCTACACGGCCCAACTCCCGAGTCGATGGACCGGACGCACCGACCTGTCCAAAACCTGACTTAGGGTAAATAATGTCCGCCACGCATTTTCGTGAACATTGCCGTCACGTTTGCTTTGTGTTTGGTGCAGAAGAAACGGTAAAAATGGGCTTTTGCCACGAAAGTGTTCAAGCAGCAAGTTTGGTTGTAGCGCAACAGGAAGTTGTGGGAGGGACGTCGGCGGATGATTGACAGGCAACGACGGCCGGTGTACAGACAGCGATATTGACATTTAGCGTGCTTGGAGTGTATAGTAGTGTGTTATGTAGTGTTTGGTGTCGTGTGTAGTGGAGTCGGTTTTTTGTTTAATGAGTCAAAACAGGAGAAGCTGAATTTGAAGCAGGCAGTGCAGCTCTTCATTCAGCTGGACTGAGCTCAGGCAGACCTGAGCATTGCCTGCATTTAAATGTAAACAGTTAAACAGAACTTTGTACATTTTTAAAATGTATGTACATATTCAGCAAACAACTATTTATATTTGCATTATAAGTAATAATAATAATGGTTTGTTAAACATATTTGTGGTTTTCACAGTAAAAAAATAACTTTTTCTACTCAGATTTTATGTTTTTTTGTGATTTTAGGTCTATTGTGTTAATACAATATGTCAAAATGAAAAAATAACTGTACAGTCACACGTGAGGTTGTGCTGAAAATAATCACACCAAGTAAATAGTTTTTAAGGTGAAATATAATGGCAAAATCAAAAATAGTCAAAAACGAACAATTATACCCTGGAATATCGGATTTCATAACAAACCTAAATATCCCCGACGTTCCACCTTCAAACAGCCTCATTTGGCCATCAGTGAAAATGCTTCTTAACCTCCCACTTTTTTATAGGAACACATATTTCCTACGGGTACTGCACTAGTATTACAAACACAAGATATTATTAGTACCATAATGAATAATACAAACACAAATATTATTAGTGTAAAATAAAATACAACCACATACCATGTGCGCCTTCTGACCAAAAACCTATGAGTGGTCTTTTTAAATGTTGCACTGCTACTCTTCAGTACCAACTCTTTACAAAGGCAATAAAGACATTTAGATCTGTAGAGAGCACATTTTCTGCAACAACTACACTTTAATTAAGTCCAAGTATTAGATTATTATTTGTTGATTTTACCTCGATCTAGCTGAGGAGTACAATGTTAGATCAGAGGACTACTTTTTTAAAACCTGGTGCCTACATTACCCACAATGCAACTTAGCCACTGAGTGACATCACTGGGAGCAGTTTATCAGATCACATGCAGCTTCTTGTTGAGCCGCAAAATGACGAACTACTGTTTTCACACATGCAGCAGCACTCCCCAAGACCTGTAAACACACTTTAATGTGGAGAGTTGGTGGACTCACCCTTTAAGTATGGTTCGTACTTGAGTGAATTTCCATTCACCACTGGTAATAACACCACATTCTGTGGCTGTTTTAAATGTAAATGAACATAATATACGGAATATTAGCTTGATAAAGTTACTGTCAGGATCTTTAACGTGCGTGTGTTGAGTTGTAGTGTGCTGCTATCTTGTCTGCTGTCATCGTTTACATGCAGTAATATTAACGTCTAAATGTCTGTTTAGGTCATTTTTTGTGTTTCACGTGATAAAATGATTAAAGGAAACCAATAGAAAGAGAGGACAACACTCAGCATTACCGAGTTGCAGAAAGAGGAAACTGTGGAAACCACGGTGGTCCAGTTTTCTCTTATTCCAGGTCGCTGCAGGTCAGTGTGAAGCACACAGCAGCTCATGTCAGCCATCAGTGAAGGAGGGCGTTAAAAGCTGATGTGGAGGGCAACAACTGCGATGTGAGAGAAATAATAGATGATAGCCACGATAAAGTAACACTTCATCAATTACAGGAAGTAGATTCTCTGTGAGAAGCTCACAGTTAGAGACTTACAAGAACAGGGAGCAGAGAGAGAAGAGAGGCACGATGGTTGAATTCAGATGGATTAAAATGTCTTTATTTCTGATGCTGGTGCTTCACTTTACAG
>CAEMYA010000239.1:2907074-2955986 GCA_903131615.1 Diplodus sargus | reverse complement strand
TTTGTTTGGATTACAATGACACCGTTAATGAATTATTTCATAAATGCTTTATACATTCTGGAGCATAGTCTATCGGAGCCCCCACAGTGACATGCGCATTAGAGCCAGTCACTGCAGAGCTCAGGAGTACGACACACATTAAGAAACAAGCGGATGTATGTCTGCGACAGCGCGGCAGAGTTAGCCGGCGGTTCGGTCCCGTTCTGTTCTGTGCATCTAAACTGACTGTTGTGGATTAATGAGACCAAACGAGACCGGACCGTGTCTGTTCGGGTCTGAGGAGAGCGGATTTATACCTGCAGCAGCGCGAGCTGGACCGGGAGTTAGCCCGGCGGTTCGGTCCCGTTCTGTTCTGTGCATCTAAACTGACTGTTGTGGATTAATGTGACTAAACAAGACCGGGCCGGTCTGTTCCGGTCTGAGGAGATGCGGAGACGCGCGGAAAAACAAAGTGGAATCAGAATCTGTGGATGTTCGTGTGTAGCTAGCTGCTAGCTGCTAGCCGCTAACCAATCTACACGGCCCAACTCCCGAGTCGATGGACCGGACGCACCGACCTGTCCAAAACCTGACTTAGGGTAAATAATGTCCGCCACGCTTTTTCGTGAACATTGCCGTCACGCTTGCTTTGTGCGTGGTGCAGAAGAAATGGTAAAAATGGGCTTTTGTCACGAAAGTGTTCAAGCAGCAAGTTTGGTTGTAGAGCAACAGGAAGTTGTGGGAGGGATGTCGGCGGATGAGTGACAGGCAACGACGGCCGGTGTACAGACAGCGATATTGACATTTAGCGTGCTTGGAGTGTATAGTAGTGTGTTATGTAGTGTTTGGTGTCGTGTGTTTAGTGTGTAGTGGAGTCGTTTTTTTGTTTAATGAGTCAAAACAGAAGAAGCTGAATGTGGAGCAGGCAGTGCAGCTCTTCATTCAGCTGGAAGGAGCTCAGGCAGACCTGAGCATTGCCTGCATTTAAATGTAAATAGTTAAACAGAACTTTGTACATTTTTAAAATGTATGCACATATTCAGCAAACAACAATTTATATTTGCATTATAAGTAATAAAAAATGGTTTGTTAAACATATTTGTGGTTTTCACAGTAAAAAATAACTTTTTCTACTCAGATTTTATGTTTTTTTGTGATTTTAGGTCTATTGTGTTAATACAATATGTCAAAATTAAAAAATAACTGTACAGTCACACATGTGAGGTTGTGCTGAAAATAATCACACCAAGTAAATAT
Organism: Diplodus sargus; assembly: GCA_903131615.1. Taxonomy (NCBI): domain Eukaryota; kingdom Metazoa; phylum Chordata; class Actinopteri; order Spariformes; family Sparidae; genus Diplodus; species Diplodus sargus. The sequence goes on along the minus strand of CAEMYA010000239.1, from coordinate 2,954,750 downwards.
TTTTTAAGGTGAAATATAATGGCAAAATCAAAAATAGTCAAAAACGAACAATTATACCCTGGAATATCAGATTTCATAACAAACCTAAATATCCCCGACGTTCCACCTTCAAACAGCCTCATTTGGCCATCAGTGAAAATGCTTCTTAACCTCCCACTTTTCTATAGGAACACATATTTCCTACGGGGACTGCACTAGTAGTTAAAAGCCAAGCAGCATGTTAAAGGAACAGTGCATCAATAGCTGCATGTGGTCGCAGCAGTGCAGAGGACAGACTTTAAGTCAGGGAGTTCATAAGCCTCGCAGCTTCCGTAAGCTGAAGGGAGGAGAGTGACCAGTTTGTGTGCTGGGTCATACATGACGCTCTGCTTCTGCATCTGCTGACATAATTGTCCTCAGACTACGGGAGGCTGCTGGTGGTTTTTTTTGTGCAGATTCAACCACTTGTTGCAACACCTTCCTGTCAGCCGCAGAGCAGTTCCCATATCAAACAGCGATGGAGGACGTCAGTATGCTCTCCACCATACACCGGTAAAAATAGGTCAGAACAGCAGGGTTCAGACCAGCCCGCTTCAGTACAGGCGTTGGAGGAACTTCTTTGTGATGCTGGCTGTGTTGGCGGCCCATGTGAGGTCTTTGGAGGTGTGTGCAGTAGGGGTATAAAAATAAATATCGATATATCGCCAAAGTGCGACCCTGCTGTGCGGCGGGTGTATTTCTGTAGTAGAAAGAGTGGCTGAGGTCTTTGCAAAATGGATGGCACGTTTGGAAGCACTTTGGCTTCAAAGTTAAGAGAGATAGCAAGAACAACGAGCTGGACAAAGAGAATATTGCTGCCCAGAAATTTCATGGGAATTAATAAAATGGAGAGGCTGTTTTGAATGAAATAGTTTTGACTCAATACGTCCTCTGATCAATATCATCTGATGTACATATACAGGTTCATGTGTTTTCACCTTTATTTATATCGTAATATCGTGATATTGTGATATCGTGATACGTATCGTATCGTGATACAGATCGTATTGTGAGGTTCTTGCCAATACCCACCCCTAGTGTGCAGGCCCAGGTATTTGAAGATGGAGCTGATTAAATCTGCTGTGGAGTTTGATTTACCTGTCAGTCTGTGTAACTTCAGATTTCACCAAACCAAAATGCAATTATAATATCCCATATTGGATATCCTCCTGTTGGATATATTCCCTCTGTGCGGACCAAACTAACTGAACTACAGGCGTGAAAACACCCTTAGATGAACTCAGACTGAGACATTTCAACATATAATGGTCTCTTTGTTGCTCAACAAGATGCTGTAATGTCAGAATGTGTCACAATCACACATTGACACAGTTGGTCTCTGTATGTCAACTCATATCCTGCGCGCAAACTTACCAAAACCAGGGAATAACTTGTATCTGGTGTGCAACCTGTACCATATTCGATACTCATGTAGTTAAACATGGCCACAACATACATACAGTTTATTTATAGCGGCCTCTCCAGGCCTCCGTACATTCTTAGCACACTGGAGTTGTAGATTTCAAGATGTTTTTGACACTCCCACTTCCTGTCCCTGAATCATGTGCAGATGTACTGCGTATGTTGTACATTTTGACACATCAGTTGAAAGGGACATAATGTGACAGCCCTGAAAAGTAAAACAGAGTATAAACGTACTTCTTACTGAGCAGCTGCGTCTTCTGTGTGTAGGCTGATCCTGACGATGGTGTCCACTACGCCTCCGTCAGCTACACCAACAACACTGACAGTAAAGAAAAGGTAAGTTTGCATTTAGTCACATTTATTGATGTACTGCTGGATATGTTAATGCTCCTTTGCACTGTTGCCTTTGAAAGTGTTGTAGTATGTTGTTGGGGCTCCCATTCGTCTTGCTGTTATATTTATATTGTATTATTTTTCTGCCAGGTTCGGGGTAAAAGCAATGATGAATATGGCGGTGATGTGACCTACACGACCGTGAAAGCTTCCTCCACCGATCCCAGCTGCCTCTATGCCACCGTCAAATAATAAAACAAACCAGGCTCATTCGATCACATGATCTTTGTTAATCTCTGTTAATGTCTTTAAAGATCATTTTCAGGATCAATCATTGTATAAAGCCTCTCATAGTGCAGGTGTAGTGGGTTAACGTGTGGCAGAATGTAAAAAGGAGAAGCAATGACTCAGCATACTGTATATATGGGTGGTTGCTTAAAATGTACATTTACATTATATGATACAATTTGCTTGATGAACTTACTGTTGTGCACTATAGTTTACATATTATATTTTTACATACTATATCTTTATTTTCATTATTGTTGCTACTTATTCAATTAGTTACTCACATAGTTATTCAATATGCAATTGGTTGAATGTGTATGCTTTAAATATCCTGTCATTAAAGTATTCAAAGCAAACTGATAGGAGTTGGGATGAGACATGATTTATATTATAAATACATGAATGGTGATAGTTGGAAATTAGCCTGTATGGTTAAATCTGGCACATTTAGACATTTAGACATGTTAATTAATGTACATTGTACCCTCAAATAAAAATGATCGTGAAGATAAATTTAGCCCTGGTGGAAGAAGTATCAAAAGAATGGAGTAAAAATACTAATGTCTAACAAGTAAAAAGTATTGACAACAGTACTGACTATTCAGGTCAAATGGCCTATGTCAGTGTGATATTACTATTTATTATACCAGTTGAATATTTTACTGAGGCAATTAGCAGCATTTTTATGCCGGTCTTGGTAAATCAACCTATATTTCTATAAACGCAGAATGGATTTCATTTAATTTGCACGTAATGTAATGCATTTTTAAAAGGCTTTAATTAAAATACTTAATTGGTAAAACTTCTGTCACACAGAAACTGTCAAAAGGCTTTTTGGGGTACCTTTATTTTGAAAAACCGATTTTGGTACCGGAAGTGCCTGCCCATTGACCCAGAATCGGTTTCCGTCGGTGTGATGTTGGAAGGATTGTAAATTTGGTGCTGATATATATATATTTTTTACCTTCACAGTGGACAAAACACGACTACATTTTAAGAATCGTCTTTATTAAAACACGGGAGTGAATGAGAGCTGCTCGGTGAGTTTAAAAGACAAAGCGAGGAGGGAAAAGGGGAGGTTAGTTAGCTGTTAGCTAACGTCTGTTCAGGTGTCAAATGTCCGCGACAGCAGCGGCTGTAAACAAGAAACATCTTAGCTAGTTATCGCTGTCACATTCTCCAGAGTATTTTAACCTGCTGTTTGCGTTGTTTTGCTAAAATATTAACAACAGACCCTAAAAATACCTTCATTTGTACCGTAACGTTAGCTTATAGCATGTGCTTTCACCTGTCGTTAGATACGCTGATATTCTAGTTAGCATTAGCATTTAGCTAGCTCTGTGCTGGGACCCAATCCCCCGGCTGTGCCTCTGCTTTGCGCTCATGTCTGCTTTGCCTTCTCCTGTATCAGATGTGACTCTGGCAGCCGTCGACCATGAGTAACAGCCACCCTCTGCGTCCACTGGCCTCCGTATCGGAGATCGACCACATCCACCTGCTGTCGGAGCAGTTGGGAGCCTTGGTGCTTGGCGAGGAGTACAGCGATGTCACCTTCATCGTGGAGGGAAAGCGCTTTCCGGCGCACCGGGTCATCCTGGCAGCTCGATGTCACTACTTCAGGTAAACTTAAATGTTAATCAAATGCTTCCTGACAACTGTGTCTTGTGTCAACACCTGTGTCTTTGACTGATCCTTTGGTAAGCTAGCTCCTGTAAGAACTGCTTGTTCAGAGAGTTATTGAATCCACAAACCCAAATACACGCAGGCACAAATGCCAGACGTGTCTTTGTTCCAGCTTCTTAGTTGTGAGGATTTGCAGAATTTCTTCATGTTATTATTAGTTTCAATATCAATTCATCTGCTATGTTTTCCCAATTTTCCACACTAATAGTCTATAAAATGTCTGTATAAAATGCGCTTTTGTCTTTTTCCCGGTCAACAGTCCAAAACCCAAAGACTTTTCTCTGTTCTAATAAAAGTTAAGTAAAAGTAAAAGCAACAATTTTCCCCCCAGTCAGCTTTTCAATTAGTCAACTAGTCTTCGAAGCTCAAGTGAAATTACTAACATCTGCTGTTTGTGTTGTATCTTACAGCAATTTCACAAAAGCAAAGTATTTATGTTTTGTACCCACCAGGAGCATATAATCCTGGATGTGTGATTGACACAATTTTCATACCTTGTCAGTTTTTGTTCTTCGCTATATTCAGGATGTTGTTAGTGTGAGGCTGCAGGCAGCTGGTTCAGACATTTTAAAGCTCCACACTCGTAAAAGTAAGACCTGTTGAAATTCCTGTGGAGATAGTGAATTGGAAAACACACTGTATGGTCTCCAACTTTCTTCTAGGGCGCTTCTGTATGGTGGGATGAAAGAGTCCCAGCCCCAGGCGGAGGTGTGTCTCGAGGAGACGCGGGCCGAAGCCTTCTCGATGCTGCTACACTACCTGTACACGGGCCGGGCCAGCCTCAGCTCTGCTCGGGAAGAGGTGCTGCTGGACTTCCTGGGCTTGGCTCACCGCTATGGCCTCCAGCCGCTGGAGGACTCCACCTCCGAGTTCCTCCGCACCATCCTCCACACCAACAACGTCTGCCTGGTTTTCGATGTGGCCAGTCTGTACTCCCTGAGTGCGCTCAGTGCAGCTTGCTGTGCCTATATGGACAGACACGCACCCGAGGTGTTGAATTCTGACGGCTTCCTCACACTCTCAAAGGTAAGACGCTGCAGGATTGTAAAATGCTGTTTGTAGAGATCTAATGATGATTTCATCTGGTTCATTCATACATTAGGCAAGCCTTCATTTCTTCATATTGTGTCAATTGTTTGAAATATTAGAGTAATCTAGGAAGTAGATATCTCATGTGATGCTTTGGTGGAACATAAACCTGAGATACAGTGGCCTCTAGTGGCAGGTAAATGATTTTACAAGACAGTTCAACAGAGTTCAGCCTGTAAAGCAGGTGTGTCTGAAACCACAGGGTCTTAAGACACAGCATATGCCACATGATGCAACTTCAGGTAAAGCAATCCCATAATCTTTGTATTCCCAGGTCAAGATATTTATCTACTCTTAAACTTATTTTCAAGCCCAAAGTAATGTCTTAAAAAAAATGTGTCTGGCCAAGGTTTACCAGGTATTTAATTAATAGTGATATGAAGTGCAGGAAAACAAGCAAGCATACATCACAAATGCTGTATTCCTACTGCAAGGCTCACCTCCACTCAAGGTGCTTTTGTTGCCAGGTACTTTTCACGAGTTTTTGCAGGATTGCTTAGCTTACCATTACACAATACTGGTTGATTGTGAAATGTTCAGCAAGAATGGACGAGATCATTTGATCTGCAACCAAAGAGAGGAACGTCAAATCTACGTCAATGGACAATTCATAATTTGTGGGCTGCCATTTTAAAACGTTTTCTGGGTTGAATTAAATAAAACTAAATAAAAAAGTTCTGGTCGCTTTGTGCAAGTGACAATTCTGGTCTGCGGTGTTTTTATTCCACCTTTTATCAGCTCAGCTCACTTGAAACCTCGACGGAGGTGATGCAAAACAAAGTGCTAGGGGCTACCAACAACTTTTGACAGTGAAAACAAAAAGAGTAGAGTTGAGCCAAGCTGTACAATACAGTGAAAATAGAATGAGAAGCTTTAGCCACTACATGTTTGCTATTTTGACTAAAATACCTGTGTTTGCAGATGGCTCTGCTGACTGTGGTCAGACGGGACTCGTTTGCTGCCAGTGAAAAGGAGATCTTCCAGGCCTTGTCTCGTTGGTGCCGGCAGCACGTGGAGGGGACTGACACACAGGAAGTGATGGCAGCGGTGCGGCTGCCCCTCATGACCCTGACGGAAATGCTGAATGTGGTGCGGCCATCCGGCCTGCTGAGCCCTGATGACCTGCTAGATGCCATCAAGACCCGCTCAGAGAGCCGCAACATGGATCTCAACTACCGTGGCATGCTCAGTCAGTGCTCTTACTTCTCCATCTGCTTTATGTTATTAGTACAATTATGTGTTTTTCAAATGAACTGTCTATTTCATGTCTTATTTGCATATAAATCTCTTCTTCTCTCTGGTTTCAGTCCCAGAGGAGAATATTGCCACCATGAAATACGGAGCTCAGGTGGTGAAAGGGGAGCTCAAGTCTGCGCTGCTGGACGGAGACACCCAGAACTACGACCTGGATCACGGGTTCTCCAGACATCCCATTGAGGATGACGGCAGGGCTGGGATCCAGGTCAAACTGGGCCAGGCCTCCATCATCAACCACATCCGCCTGCTGCTGTGGGACAGGGATAGCCGGTAAGACAGGCTGGTCTCATCCTGGCAAAATAAACACACAAACAGTTCCAAACAGCAGATTGTTTGTGGTGAATATTGGAGTGAATACTCAGGTTAAATGTATTGTTAAATGAGTTGAATTACTGCACTCATATCTGTTTTTGGCTGGTTCTAACAAACTGTATGGGCAGGCTGATAGAGGGTTTATGTGATAGCAGTTTTTTGTGTCTGGGTGTCTGTTTTTAATGGTATTTTCTCAAAGCGTGTCAGCATGTTCCAAAAAACCCCAGCAGCGAAGAACATTTTGTGACTACATGAACACCTTTCATTATCTATAAAATGTAGCAACCTGCAGCCAATTAGAACTGAGTATTCACCCAGACCATGATGTGAATTGTCTTTATATGAAAATATAGGACCAACTGAGTCGCAGCTCATGTACTGATTTAACTTTTTTTTTAAACTATTTTAGGTCCTACTCCTACTACATCGAGGTTTCTATGGATGAGCTGGACTGGGTGCGTGTTGTGGATCATTCCAAGTATCTCTGCCGCTCTTGGCAGAATTTGTACTTCACACCACGGGTTTGCAGGTAAATCAAACAGTTTGACTCCAGGGTGATTTAAACTGACAGGTCCAAATTGTTGTGTACAGCTTGACTTTGTAGCATTTTATTCACCCTGACTATTTACAAGAAGACCAGGGCTTGTCAGTATGAAACACTTGTACTTACAGTAGTTCAACATCTGCTGGTGTTCTGTCATTTTGCCAGACTGGAGACTTGGTGGCAAGACGAGTCAAAACAAATCTGATTCCATCTCTGTAATTTTTGCTAAGCACAATAGATTGGTCTGTTCTCTTTGCCATAACATGCCATAACCCGATGTACATAGCAGTTACAGTGTGTTGTGAGTTTGTTGTCTGTAGTTGATTTGGATTATATTGTCAGTGTTTACAAACCACACTGATTGGCAGAGGACAGAGAAGCATATTTTCAAGGTTTTCAGTTCAGTCCTTTTTGAGATGCTGGAGACTCATTGGATATGGAAGAGATTTGGAATAATGTGGGCATGCCTGGTTTGAAATAAGCGTGTGTCAACATCCAAACTGATGTCAGGAGATGTGGCTCAAGCTTCCCTTGAGGAATGGTGCTGCACCATCATACAAACACAACCAACATTTCACTCTCAAAGAACTCTGTTAGATGCCATCTCTAATGCAGGATCTTAAAACAATATGTATTAGTTATGCCTAGCTACAAGTAACACAATCTAATTATGGCTGCCTGACAATTATTTTCATCCTCAATTAATCTTCCCATTATTTCCGTGATTAAACAATAAATCACTCAGTCTATAAACTGTCAAAAACCTTGAAAAATGCTCATCACAAGTGTCTAAAGCCCAAAGACTTCATCTACTGTCATGAATGACAAATAAAAGAAGAAAATCACATTAATTTTCGTGAAACCTGGCAAATAATTTTCTTTTGATCAATAAATCAACTAATTGGTGCTGCTTTAATTCCGAAACACAATCCTGCAATGAATCATCCCTTCATGAAGATTATATTGTTCAGTTTTGGTTGAAACTGAAGCTAGGAGAAGTGATCATTCAACTGTAGTTATTTGGAGGCTTCAGCTTGAAATGTTGTTGAAAGTATTTATTATTTTGTCCACCCCATTTTATCATAGAAACTGAAACACTTCTTTGTATGCATTACATTTTTTTCATTGTCAAATACAATGTGCTTCACTTCACAAGTAAAGGCTGTAGAAATGTAAAGGTACGGAGAGACCACTGTGAAAGCAGCAATAAAAGCAACAGACAGTAAAATCCGAAAAGCAATATTTAAAGCGGAATAGGAAATATAAAAACTAAGGCTGTCCAAGTTAATGCAATGATTGAGTTCCTCTTAGCACCGTTAATTTTTTTTGACACGCATGTTATGTGACCCTCAGCCCGCTACGTAGTTTGAGAAATCAGGAAGCAATGCAGCAGTAATGTTGTGGAGGGCAAGCAGAAACAAACCTTGAGCAGAAATGGGTAAAGGAAAGGGTTTTTTGTATGGCAAGTTCAGCTTCAAACCTCTGTCAGATGGTTCCCTCTCCAAGAACATATTTATTTGCATTTACTTTCATTGTGAACTGAATTACCACTGGAGTACATTGAGTCTCAAATACCACTTCCTAGATGAGCACACAGCTGATGCCGAGAGACTTCCTCCCCTCCCAGAGGCACATCATGCTGGATAGTTGGCAACAGAGATGTGACAGTTTTTCAGTAGTGATAGCTAAATGGGTGGCTACAGCCTGCAGGCTGGTTAACATTTTTTAGTTAAGCTTTACAAGTGTAAAGTTGGACACTACATTGTGTTAATATTACTGAGGAATGTTACATTCAGGTCAGTGTGCCCATCTGTTGTTGCTTGTTTGGCTTCAGTTTGCCATGTTATGATATCAGCACGTGAACTTGATGTGTGATTAATTTGCGTTCAGTCTGGAATTAACTATGACAATCAATGATTGACAGCCCTAATAAAAACTTGATAGAGGTTGCTCTAATCCTTATGGGAAAAATGATATTTTCTTTATTTTGACTTTAAGGACCTCTGCTCTATGTAGCTCATCATATAGCCTCTGTCAGTGTGTTTGATGAAGGGTTGTACCTTAATGTCAGTTTTCTCCTGGATGGGATGACTTTCATTTGGATTTCCTTTCCTCTTTGTGTCTCAGGTATGTTCGGATAGTTGGAACACACAACACAGTCAACAAGGTCTTCCACCTCGTGGCGTTTGAATGCATGTTCACCCACCGCTCTTATACCCTGGAGAACGGACTTTTGGGTAAGTTACAGACACTGAATAGAAACAAAAGTTGCACTTATCTTTTGATGTTATAGGTTGATGTTTGGGATTTAGGGCTTTTAGCCTGTTCTATGTTTAACTTTGACGGAATGCCATCAGCTAGATCCCTTGTACAGATCATAGCTTAACAAATCTAAAACCCTCAATCTAATGTCTTCAGTTCCAAGCGAGAATGTGGCGACCATCGCATCGTGTGCCAGCGTCATTGAGGGTGTGAGCCGAAGCAGAAATGCCTTACTCAACGGTGACACGCGCAACTACGACTGGGACTCTGGCTACACCTGCCATCAGCTGGGCTCTGGAGCAATCGTCATCCAGCTGGCTCAGCCCTACTCCATCAGTTCCTTGAGGTACATCTGGACACACCATTTACTCTGGGAACAGGAAACTGGGCTCTGAAATATAGAAATGTCAACATCTGGTGAAGTCATTGTATAATCTGTTCTCATGATTCAAACAATAATTTGAGGACCACATCATGAGGACCACATCATCTGTCATCTGTTGAAGTGAAGAGTCATTTTTAATCTTAGTCTGAATTTAAACCAAAACAAGCAAGTAAAGTTTATTGTGCCTTCTCTTCTACTTGTTGAGGCTGCTGCTGTGGGACTGTGATGAGCGCTCCTACAGTTATTACATTGAAGTCTCCAGCAACCAGCAGCAGTGGACGAAGGTGGTCGACCGAACCAGGGTGGCCTGCCGGTGAGGCTCCCATTATCTCCTCCGTCACTTCTTGTAACACTGTTAACTGTTACCTGAATTTCTTGAACACAGATGTCAGAGTAACATGTCAAACATGTAGTGTAGGCATCTTAAATAACATCACACTCGTATCTAAAGAAATGTAAGGTACATACTAAATGTGTTAAAGAATGAAATCTATGAAGAACATGTTTCCTCTGATGACATTAGATACAACATTGACAGAAGCTTCAAAGTGACAGTAGTTCTGGTACAAAAAAGCACATTATTGTGTGGAAACTGTTAAGAATTGCATCTTTTGGTTAGAATTTAACAGAGGAGCGTCACTACACATGTCCCATTTTAAGAGAATCATGTCAAAGAATCACCTCCTCAAAGTGAGAGGATTAAAAATTCTTGGTTATAGTTCAAACACTGCTGAGTAACTCTTTACTTTTCGGCAGATATACTCTTAAGTAGGGCTGCAGCTATCGATTCTTTTTGTAATCGATTAATCTAGCACTTTATCGATCGATTAATCGAGTAATCGGATTTTTTAATTATTTTTTTTGCGTTTTTAAACAACCAAAACAAATAATGCATAACGAAAATGATGTGGCTGTAAAATGATCAAGCATTTCTCAAAAAAACATATTCATTCCAACTCCAACATTTGGCTCCAAAACTAAGCCCATTTATTAAGTGCCAGTGCCAATAATTAAACAACAATACAGTTAAATCAACCTACTGTAAAACATGTATAACATGTAAAACAGTGAATACAAACTTAAATAGTAAAGGCCATTTGGCCTTGGTTTTGTTTTCTTGATACAACATTACAAAAAAAGGATTGTGCCTTCTGCAAATTACCCACCTGAGAACAAAGAATGAATATAAAATATCAAGCCAAACAGGTACACAATGTGTACAATTTATAACAAATAAATGTAAATAAAACAATTATAAATAAATAAAATAAATAAATTATAAATAAGACTTTTTCAGTCTTCAGTCCCCAAATCCATGATAACCACACTAATCCACCAATCACAAGGAGGCAAATACACTGTGTAGGAAGACTAGGGTCCTACCTACTCCACACTATACGTGTCCTCCTGGAAGCGAAACTGTGACACAGACACATTGGATTAGCCGGTGGATGCGGTGTAATGCACTCAAACAGAGTTTATAATCACAAAACTGCCAATGTAGCACGTAATTCATGATCATGTCTGTATAAAGTGATGTTTAGTTTTGCTCTTCTTCGGCGGCTGTTTCAGTAAGTTTTGGGCGCAGAGTGATGAGACACATACCGTTGAAATTTGTAGAGTCCCAGCTTTTATATGACATGCTGTATGTAGCATTAGCATGAAGTAGCGTAATCGCTAACGCCGATTTTTCGGACATGCGCCATTAGCGTGTTTTTTCTACGTGCCCGTTCAGTTTCTTGGTGTCGGAATTGAGTTTCGATTAGGTGAAAATGATTATCATGAGCGTTTAGCCGAGCTTCTTCCCGTTAAGTCGCTGTGCTGCATTAATATGTTGCTCCATGGTTAGTTAAACTTAGCATGCTCTTATAGGGTGTATAATGCAGCATGCGCAGCTCGGGTTGAAGAGGTTAAAAACATCACAGCTAAACATCATATCTAGTCAAACCGCATCACGACGTCACTACAAATACAGAGATAAATTGTGCCAGCCAGCTAAATTCAAAATGTATGTCGCGCTGGTGTGCTTCCTGAACAACGGTCCGTGTGGAACAATCAGATCCCTGCGCGCATAGTGCGCGTCCTAGGAATTTAACGAGGCTTCGAGGCAGAGTTTTTGCCTCGAGGAATTTTTATAATCGAGTTAATCGAGTAACTCGATGAATCGTTTCAGCCCTACTCTTAAGTGGTTCCTGTAGCTAGTCGGACTGACCTTACAGCTTTAAAGAAGGGCAGGTTTAATATTTCCTATAAAGTCTATGAAGAATAATCAGGGCCCTCTCAGGAAACCATAATCATAATAGACAAGGATTTTGTCAACAAAAACATGTGTAAACAAAGATACAATCAGGTGGTTTAATTCTTTTTTTTATTTATTTACTGCTCTCTCTCTTACAGATCATGGCAGACACTGAAGTTTGATAAGCAGCCGGCTTCCTTCATCCGAATTGTTGGGACTCACAACACTGCTAATGAGGTGAAAACACTATTTATAATGGTCATCAGTCTTTCATCCATGTGTTTGTAATACTGTAGGAAACAGAAAATCATATATTTGTTGATGGTCCCTTTTCAAATTACACAAAATTACGCATCATTGAAAAACATTTTTAATATTCAGCAGGATTACTAGAAGAATAATAGTATCTGTATTTATGTAGGCTGGTTGTAACCATCGTAAGTGGCTGTTGAAGATGATCAACTTTCAGCCACAAAACAACTTAAAGGAACAATTCACCCATGATCAAAAGCAATTATTTTCCCTCCTAACTGTAGTGTGAATGATCAATCTACATTATTTTGGCGTGAGTTTCCAAGATTTTAACCGCCTTCTTTCGAATTTAATGGAACTAGATGGAAGTCGGTTTGTGGTGCTCAAAGCACCAAAATAAAACATGTGAAAAATTCAACAGCAGTGAGTCTTTCCAGAAATCATGACCTGGTTACTCAAGATAATTCACAGACCTTGTTGTGGGCAGTTTCATGTAGGAACTATTTTCTCTCTGTATCATCGAGCAGAGGGACGCATACATCTATGGACAACAGGCTAGCTAACATTACAGCTCAGCCTAGGTTTTAGTTATTAAAGTCCACATCCTGCACTGTCACGCAGGAGTCTGTTGTCCATGAGTAGATTTACTTATAGTTCTGCGCAGTGATATGGTGTTCCTCAATAATAATTCCGACATGAACCTGCTGGCAACAAGGTCTGTGGGTTACCTTGAGTTACTGGTTCATGATGTAAAGAGGGACATTGCTGTTGAGTTTTTCAAATTTTTTGGTGCTCTGAGCACCTCATGCTGAGTGTCATCTTGTTCCATTTTATTTCAGAGAAGGCTGACATCTCTACTGTCACTGTAAACAGTGCTGTGCGTGTGATGGCGATGTCTGTGGTTAAGTGTTTGTCTCTGATCTCTCTTCAGGTGTTCCACTGTGTACACTTCGAGTGTCCGGCCCAGCTGGACACGGAGGTTAATGAAGGCAGCCCGGGCCTGGACTCCTCTGATTCTGGGACCGCCTCCCAGCAGCCGCGACCCCAGCGACCTTCACGCACACACAGCCTGCTACCCTCCCAGCCCTCCTCCTCCTCATCGTCGTCCTCACAGTCCCATCATTAAGAGCCCCCTCACCCTCTTACTGGAAGGTGTTGAGAGGAGGGGAGACCTCCGAATGCCATTTTGCACAGCCTTCATCATCCAGACTGCACTGCTACAACGCTGCTAAAGGCGATAGGCTCATTGTCATAACTCATGGTTCGTCTGTCATAAGTGCAACATTAGAGACTGGTATATCTGTAGCAGCAGTATTTTTAGGGCTCCAGTCTTCCCGGTTTTGAAACAGAAAGTTAGGTATGACATCCACTGGCTGATACATTTTTGTGAAGGTACTTTTTAGCTACTAAGACTCAAGTGTTTTCCTTCAAAGTCATCAAAGTGGAATATTTACTTCTCCAAAGAAGAGGCACACACTGAACTGTGGTTATACTGTACCACCAAAGAGCAGTAAGACCAGGGTGGGGAGGGGGGGGTTGCTATCCGAATTTTACGAGTTAATATTTCCAAAAGAGATGGATTTTATCCTTAAACAAGCTATTTTTTTAAGAAACTCTCTTAAAACGACTCTACTCACTTTTCATACCATCGAGCTAACAGAGTAGCAGTCAGGTATTTTTCAAAGTTAAGATTTCAATTCTTCAAACGGTTGCCAAAGCTGCTGAGCGAATGCATTCTGTGGTATTTGTATGCAACTTGCACTTAATCCAATTATGCATTTGCATATGAAGTAATAGCTGTTGAGTATTTGTTAACAGGCTTTTCCACCCGAAACCAAAACCTGTGGTTCTTACCTGGTGTGACTTTTTGATAGTTTAAATTCATACCTCAAGACAAACCTCACTAAACTTGGGTCGAATTAAGTGTCTTAATTTGAGTCTTTTAAGCACTTGAATAGCTTAGCACAAATGATTTGGGGAATCAATTAGGTTGTGAAAATCGGGGCTGAGGGGCTCGGACCAAATTATGAATGCACTAGGGCTGCTAGTTTATATAAAGTAGAGTAATGAGCAGCTGCTATTGGCACTTTATTTTACTCTAGTACGCAGAAATAAAGATTGCAGCTTGGGTCCTCTGACTGAAGTACAGTACTGAAGTGCTGGGTTGGGTAACTTTCTGTGTTTATGTTAATTTAAAAACTTCCTGGCTCTTGAATCTGTCAGGTTTGAGCTGTTTTGTGTGTTTTTGGAGTTTTTGTTTTTAAATTAAGCTATCAGTGCTGTGGTTCCTGTTTGTTTCCTTTGTGTCCTGATGTTGCACTTTTGAGTTGTTTGTCTTGAAAAACTCCTTTATTTCAAAACCTTTTATTTGATGTTAAGTAACCTCAAATACCTAACTACCCTGGGTGACCTGCTGATGTTTCTATAAGCATTCTTAAGTCATCCATATTTTAGAAGATTACCCATAGTTGGATAAAGTCTTCCTTAATAACTAACCATAGAACTGAAATAGGGCTTTGTTCAAGTTACATTGTAATGTAGAAAACACTCCCCATCCCCCATCTACCTTTATGTACGTGTATAGTTTTACTTATATATATATATTATATTAGTTTTGACCATTGACGTGTGATTGCATTTCACTGCCTCTTGTCCAATACATTGCCTGTCAAAAATGTGATTATGGAAACAGCTGACATTGTTTAGTAATGTACATTGCTCTGAGGGGATCACGCCCGTCTGCTTGCCTGAATCGCTGCTGTTATACACAGTGGAGATCTTTGATACAAGCAATACAGTGATCTCCGTCTTCTGTTCAGTCTTGAGAGCCTCTGTTACAGACCAGCGCTGGTGATCGATCAGTCAACATTTATTCATCGTGCTCCAGGTGCTGATACGCCATTGGCTCCTTACAAAATGTTGATGTTTTGCTGAAGGAGCTGTTTTATTGTCATGAAACATTTAAAAACACCTCATTTTGAATCTCTGGTAGCATTTTGTCTCGTCTCTGTTGCACAAACACTTGCCTTGTTTCTTATTTTGTAGGAACAGCATAAAGGGATTTTAACCAGAGCAGTGGGACCGAAAAGATTTAGAAGCTAATGGGCATAATATGGAAATGGTCACACTTCAGTTAAGTTTTGGGGGTTATATTGTCTCTAATATAATCATTGATCATAAGCAGAATTGTTCTAGCCTCCAGGTTAACCATTTGGTGCCAGTGGTAATTGGTTTAATTGCAAATATAATCAGGTAATCGCATATCCAACATTAAAGGCACAGTAGATGGAGCATAGTGAGGGGCCTTGAAGTGTCACCTGCATGTTTACCTAATATTTGACACTCTGCCATGTTGTAGGGCGCTGGGATAAGATCTAGTTTAAAGCCTTTATCGTCTCACTTTACGGTGTGCTTTCGTGACACACAATCCTGAATGAAGTGTTACTTAAATCTGCTCTAACCAATATTTTTACATAAACAATGGGCAATTCTGAGTGTTTTTTTCTTTCTTTTTTTTTTTTTTAGCTAATTGGTTTTCATTAAACTCATTGTATTCCTGCAGTGCCAAAACGCAGACATATAAATAGCTGGTGAACTTAGTGGGGCATTTAGCAGCTAGAGCAGCAAATAAAAAGAGTGAATATTGGACTTCCATTACTGCAATTAAATTCTAATCTAGATCTGTAAATTCTTGATGTATAAATAGCCAACTCTTTTCTAAGGTGTTCCCCAATATTGAGGTTCGAGGTTCATTTAATTTAGACTCTACAATCCATTGGGCTTTGTCCAGACATCTCTCTTCAAGGACATCACTGATGCTCGGTAAATGGGTACCAACAATGTTTTGGGTGGTTTCAACCACCTTTATATCAGGTTTATAAAATATTATGTCAGGGTTGGCTTGTTAGACTGCTCAATAAAACCAATAGGTGGTTTCATCAGACTGAAACTATCACAAACTCGCTACTGTACAATGCACAGAAACTGACAAAAGGGAGGTTAATAGGTGCATTTAATGAGCACATCTTAATGTATAGTGTATTTATACTTTATATATTTGATATTACTGATAATGGTATGATGGAAACTTATTTCCAGTCGAATTTATTTGCGTTTAATTACAAAAGTATTACTGAATTAAGTCATCGCTGTAATCGGGTAAAACGGATTACAGTGAAGCCGGTGATCAAAGCCAGCCAAATCCTTATACATTCTGCTTTTAGACTAATTTTAAGTAAATATCGCAATTACAGCGTGTGCTTTATGGTTTTATGGCGACTTGGCGATTCAAATGTACATTTAAATGCCACTTTGTAGCTCTGTTTTGCCTTCATTTCGTTGGGCAATATTGACATTTCTGGTTTGATGGACGCGTTTCCGGCCCAGCATACTTCGTACCAGCGACGTGTGAATAGGGGTGGTCATGAACTGATAAGAGGGGAAGGCCTTCCTCAATGTCTTTATTTTCTCTTTTCGCTTACCCTCCCACGTATTTAACGTCGCCATAAGTGTATTTCGTCTCCATTGGTGGGCAGCTGGCGATTTTTCGACGCTTTTTGGTGTCGAGTGAAACACCGGGACGCCCCCCTCTTTTTGTTTGTCGGTCGTAACGTCCGAACGTCCAGCTGATTGCTTTGAGTGCCGTTCAATTATTCCAGCTCAAACTGAGCCGTTTTGTTTGACTCCGCGGAGGAATTTTCTTTCGTGGCCGAAACGGGCCAACTTCGCCACCATTTCTCGCCGACTTGTGGACTTTAAAACAAATACGGACGTTTATCTTTTTGTCTGACGTGAATGCTGGATCGTTTTTTCTCATTGAGCGACCAGGCCCCGGACTCATCCCCAGCCTCGCGTTTCCATATCGGTTTTTGTTGGAAGTCATGGGAGACACAAGTGAACGAAGCAAACCTCCGAGTCTACCTCCCCGGTGTCCCTGTGGATTTTGGGGGTAAGTGTTAATATAAACTAGATTGAACCGGCTACCTTGAACCGAAAGGTAAATCCGGATGAAATATGCTCAACGGGTTCAACTAGTCCAAACCCATTGTTGTTGTTCTGTTGTACAGGCCGAGGGTGGGGGGTTGGGAAGTTAGCTAATAAATAAACCTCCTAGCCTGAAAACTAGCTACATTTCCGCTGTTTCCTAACCGTTCAGCCCCACTTTCGTCGCCTCGAACACCGGCTGTCATTTTTTTATTCGAGCTGTATCGTGTTTTCAGACAATATGTGAAGCAGGAGATGACGTATCCGAGAGAGAACATGATTTATTGCCAGCAGGTTCCTTTTAAACCTGCCCTTTTTTTCCTCCTTCTTGAATCCCTTCGAAGATAACCAGCAGTTTAACGTCGAACACGTCCCTTCGGCTGAACCCTGAAGCCGAGCACTGTTAATATTATGTTGATAGAACAGCTTTCGAGTCGTTTAAGACCCTTTTTTTTCTCTCTCTCTCTCTCTTTTTTTTTTTTTTTTTACATTCGGGCTTGTCAAGTGGTGGATGTGTGTTGCATACCGGATGTGATTCACTGGTGTCTCTCCTGTGTTACCCCAGAGGAAAAATGACTGCATTTAACCTTTCTAATCGATGCAACAACGACACTTTAAACATGGCTGTCCGCTTCTCTTTAGTTGCCCCCAAAGCACCAGCAAAAACACGCAAAGATAAGACTGCTGTCATCTTACAACTGACCACTGCAACACTTCCATTACAGTAATATTTCTAATTCTATTGTGGCAACCTTCTGCTACTGTGTCCATTACAACCAGTAAGCCTGTACCACCTTCTGTATGGAAGTACTATCACTTCAGAACATTGTCATATGACTTGTCAGTTGGATACCTACCCCCCCATTCCTCCTCCTCCTCCTCCCCCCTCAAGCCCCATCCCCCATTTGCCTTCATTTTGTGGTGCCCAGTAGGCAAACTGGGACCAGTAACACACCTGTCAATGTCAGGTGACACATATTGCAGCTTTGTGTTTGTTGTTTATGGCCCTGCCGCCTGCTCCTGCCCCGCTTCAGCTCAGAATAACACCTGGCCTGAAGGCTGCTGGCTGTCCTGTCCCACACAGGCTCCTCACACATGTCACTGGAACTCAAGGCCTCTTCAGAACATCTTGAATGAGGGGAAAGGGTCGAATTCAGTATTTGGGATCGTTGAGAGCAGGGATTGGAGCTGCTCACCCTGGCAGTATTCATCACATGTCTATCCCAACTCCAGTGCGGTGTTTTTTTTTTTTTGTGGTTTGATCACCATTGCTGTTTATTTAAGGTACGCTCTGACTGATAAAGAGCGCGAATGGTATAATTTAGTGGTTTCAGAAAGATTTTGAATTCCCGTCATTAGCGCTGCAGTGATAAATCAATGAGTCGTCAACTATCAAAGTAGTTGCCAACTCTTTTTTTAATGATTAATTAATCAGTTTGAGGAATTTAGATCAAGAAAAAACGGCTTCCAGCTTCTTAAATGTAATATTTTCTGGTTTCTTTGCTCCTCTCTGACAGTAAACTGACTATCTTTGGGTCGTGGACAAAACAAGGCAGTTGAGGACGTCACCCTTGGCTTTGGGAAACACTAATCAACATTTCTCACAGTTTTCTTGAATAGGTTTTTTTTTTTGATTAAGTTTTATTGCTTAATCAAGAAACAAACTGACAGATTAAACGACAATAATCATTAGTGACAGCCCTCCTTTTCAGATTCAAAAACCTCAAATGATATTAGGGCCAGGTTTAAAGTGTACAGGTTTTTAAATCGAAGACTTTGGTTGACTAGCTCTTCTTCTTTGATCAAAGGTGAGTTAATCGGTGATCACCTGATTGAAATGATAACCTGAAAACTAAAACACTCCATTGAAAATCCACTGGAGATTTTAAGGTTCATGTACAGTAGAGTCTCGGAAGTTTGGAAAATGCTCATTGCAAACATTTTGTTTTCAAGGTTAGGAATGTGTTTGAATGTGCATTTACTCAACACAGTCTGAAGTTTCATCAGTCTTTCATACTTTATTTCATCGTTTTAATATTTCATGTGAAATGATCCTATTGTAAAAGTAAATCATAAACTATCTTGATAGGGGTGCATTTGGTGGGATTATTAAAGGGCTATGACAAAGATATGTGCTGAGTAGTACACTTTACAGTCGTAAAATAAACTCGTCAGTGCTCTCCGGTCTACGAAATGTCAGGGTGGCACAGTTTTAAATGACGTTAAATGTGCCTTTTGAAATTTGTGTTCTGTATTACTTGTATATCAGCTGACATGCATGCCGGTATAACTGCAAGGATTAATTGATAAGTTGTCAACTATTAAAATAATCAACAACTATTTTAATAAGAGTCAAAAACTCCATGCTTCTTGGATGCAAATATTTTCTGGTTTCTTTCCTCTATGATAGTAAACTGCTTGTAACTTCTAGTAAGACAGTAAAAGTCTTTGTGTTGTAGAGAAAACGCTGCATTTAAGGACACCATGTTGGGCTTTGGGCAACACTGATCCAAATTTTTCACCATTTTCTGACATTTTATAAACCAAATAATTGACAGACAACACGACAGATCCGTTTAACAGAAATCAAAGTTGCAGCCATAGTTGAGACCTTTTGCAGGGTTCAAGGTTAATGGCTTGTTTTCGCAGCCGTCTTATCTGTGTTTGTTTTTTTTCTGCTCTGCATGCAGCTATCTGATGAACTTGCAGTGTTTTCAAACACCTCCACAAGATGTTTGACTTGGTTGTGGCACTTTCTGTCGGCCTGATCAAATGTTCAAGTCTCCTTGTTGGAGTATTACCTATATCGGTGGATGGGGGTACTTTGATACTTTTTGACTGAGTGAGTTTAGATTTCTCACCTGCTCAGTGTAAAATGCATTTTTTAAGGTATCCTATAGCTGGTAAAATTCTCTTTTATTTTGGCTTCTATTATTGTTTTAAACTTTATTAAAGAGCGGGCATACTAATGCAGAATGGCATCAAATTTAGATTTGCTTTGCATGTGTATATTGACTAGGCCAGTCTCTTGAATAATTGTCTCTTTTACGTAAATTAATTGATGGAAAGAGAAAATTAATGACGAACTCTTTGGATAAGCGATTTATAGTTTCAGTCATTTGTGAAACATTTGCTGGTTCCAGCTTCTAAAATTGGAGGATTTGCTGCTTTTCTTGTCACATATGACAGTAAATGAAGAGTCTTTAATAGTGGTGCAACAATTCACTGATTAAATTGATTAAGAGACAAAGATACGACTACACCGATATGCGGACCTCTGGGTCGATCTAAATGTACTGTTAATCGATCGATGGCCTGGTGGCTCTTGTAAAAGTTCAATGGTCAGGGCGAGTCTCTCACAAGATGCGCGGCATTAATGTTAGCGTAGCGTTGCTAAGCACAATGTCTGACAGCCCTGGCAAGATTTCCAATTCACCTTCAAATTTAAGATAAGAATTTTGGAAGAGAGATGGATTTTATAAGAAGGATGGAAAGTTGTACAAAATGCAGACTGTTTGTAAGCTCTGTAGAACAGCGTTTGAGTGCATTGTTAGAGGCGATACCAAAGTCGTCTCTGGCGATACCTTGTGAGACAGCATGGTGAAATGTGTGCAAGCGACGAGGATGCTTGTTAAGCTAGCACTAGCTTTACTAGCACTAGCTTTACTAGATCAAGAACAAGAACTAGATCAAGAACATGCAAGACAAGCACACAGAGATGACTTTTTCCTGCAACAACTTGGCCACAAGTCAGCATGTTGAAGGTAATTACGGCATCTGTAGCCCGATTTATTGCTAAGAACTTATAGCCTGCCTGCTTTTGAATTGAATTGAATTTTGAATTTGAGCATTGTTATGATAAGCTGTATTCTGAGACTACTGGTAATACCGCACACTGTTAACTGTCATTGTCTTCTGACATTATGTACTGAATTGAACCACACTGGGCACTGATTACTGTGTACTGAAAGTTACAGCACAGCACACCCTGTTAAATTAATCCAACTGTTGAGTTAGTTTCCAGCAGTAAACATTTGTCTGATTGTTCAGAGGTCTGATTTTTATACACTAATCATTACTAGGAAGCAGAGGATACAGACAGTCAGGGACATCCAGTTGAGTGAGGTCCAGTGCAGACAGATCCAGCTCAGGAGAGACCCTGCTAATGGAGATCCAGACAACAGGATAGTTGGTCCCCAGATCCAAGATAAGACAACAGGTGTGTATTCTATAGGCAGAGGTATAGGCAGATTTAGATAGCAATATACATAATAGTAAAAAAAAATGCATCGGATTCCCCGGTCTTTTATGAATTACCTACTGTATTTGAAGGTAGCAGTGCCACTTTTATAGAATTTGCTTATTCTAATTCATAATGGAAAATGAATGTCTGCATGAAACAAAGAATTGCATTGTATCACACCAAATCGGAACTGAATTGTACCAAATCATTCCATATTAAAAAGTATCATGCCTGGATTGTATCATGGCCCATGTATCTATACACGTATCAGATCATCTTACTAGGGAGAGGTTCACACCCCTGGTCTTTGGGTTTTGGGCTGTTGGTTGGACAAATGAAGCAATTTAAAATAGACACTTTCTGCTTTAGTCAAACAATTGTGTAAAATCACAATTTCCCAAACTATTAATCTTTCAGTTTTGACAATAATTGGAACATTAAGTGTTGATGAAAATACTCATTAGTTGCAGCCCTAGCATATTTTCTAGCCGATCCTAATCTTTAACACAGGAAAATGACAGAATGAGGGTGTCCTCATGAGGATAAAGTGAAAATGCCTGAACCCGGTTGAACTTCAACTTCTCTAAATACTTTCATTGGCCACAAATCTGCAATTTTCCAAGGAAATGAGGAGGATTTGACTGTTCAGTTACATGAATTGGTGCTTAGAGGCAGCGTGAATTAATGGAAAGGTGCAGGCTTAGGCACAAAAAGACCTGTTCGTCCCTACAAAAACAAGAGCAGAAAGAGGAGTTTGTATGTGCAGACAAATAAATGAAACAACTGGAAATGTCAGTCAGACATTCCAGTGTTAGCTGTCGTGCACAGTCTGTTCCTCTTGTCACAGAAAACGTCCATAAGGGAACTCTTCCATAGACAGTTTGTGATTACAGACTGCAGAATCACACTGGTATTCAAAGCGAGCTCAGAATTCACTCTACATTGTAAGATAATGCAGCTTGTTCGTGGGATGAAGCGTCAGCTTGGCTTGAGAGGCACTAAGACAGTTGTACTCTCTGTGCTCTTTCATGGGTACTAGAGAGACAACTGATAACATTTACTTCATTGTGTTCTTTCTTTCAGCTGCATTATGCAATATCATCTGAGTCTTCTACTGCAACACAGTAGTAGTAAAGCAGCTAGGGAATACTTCTTTGCGTTATTTGCTCAGGGACAAGACTCATTTGGTGTCTTGTTAAACATCTTTTATACTAAAATTTGCCTATCAGCCTGTGCATTCAATAAGGAGATGGGTGGAATCACGCATGTTCTGTGTATCTGTTAAAAATAAATGAAAAATCAAGTTAGAATAAACACTACTGGAATGTAACTAAATCCAATTTACAGAACTACTGCACCTGAGGACAAGTTTGAGATGCTCTGCTTTAGTATTTCCATTTTCTGCCACTTTGTACTTCCCCTCCACTAGATTTATTCGGTAACTTTAGGCAGTAGTTCCTTGAAGATTCAGATTATTCAGTGTTGATAGGTCATGACTCGTGATGTGTCACCAATCAGAGTGTACTGGGTCAGACAATGACACAGAAAAGGGATGTTGCATCACCACAGGGGCTGCAAGTTTTTGATGAAGGTGTCACAATGTACTGTTTTAAATGAATTATTGTGGTAATGCAGAGGTACCCTGGCCGAGAAATCATATGCTCAAGCGTAAGTGAGGTACAGACCTGAGCAAAAAGCGTATTATTATTTTGATAATTTTTTCAGTGAAAATACAAAAAATGACCTTTCCCACTCGAAACTTGACTCCATATCACAAGTAGAGGTATATATTTCCTGGTTTCTTTCCTCTGACAGTAAACTGAATATCTTTGGGTTGTGGACAAAACGAGACATAACTAAAGGAAATAATCGTCAGTTGCAGCCCGATTTCCTGCCAAGAAACGCGAGTGCGGTAGCCCTGCATTTCGGCTCAAATGGAAGCAAAATGTATTAAACCTTTGAAACATACAGCCTTACTTGGGAGAGGAGTTAAGAACAAATGGCACTCGGCCTGGATAGAGGAAATTGTTGCCGATGGGAAGCCGTTCAGCACTTATTGCCACAAACTGAGGAAGATGGGTGCTTGCTTCTGCAGCGTGTGTTCAGAGAAGCTACTGTATGGCAGCAGCGGTAGAAAAGTATTTGCTCGTCATGAATTAGATGCCAGCCACAAAGCTTCGGTCCAGTCATGTTATGAGTGTGTTACCGGAAACGCCGGCTACAGCTGCCAATGCGCCTTCATTGACAGACCATGCTTGCAACCAAAAAATAAGTGTGTGCACTTACATAGCACAAGCAAGCACTGTAAAGCTCCAAAAGACAAGTTGTCACTTTAAAGTTATAGCAGTATTGTTAACAGCAGCAACAGTTTTTTTTTTTTTACATTATATTTGAGTTTGTTGTCTGCTTTCTGGCGACTTTTAAATTTATGGTTATTATTGGACTTTATTTTGTAAATGGGGTGGACAACGTTGTAGATGCACTCTCTTAGACTATGTACCAGCAGTATAATTATAGCAAAAATATGATTATGACAGATCGAGGTCACCACCAAATTCTTATCAATTGTTACGTTGCCCAAGGCCTGTTTTTTCTCCCAGTTTCTTAGGAATCCATTTATAACTGACGAGGTATCTTGGTGACACACGGGTGCAGTGACTGTAACAGGTGAAACACATCACCTCCTTGGTGGAGGCCATATAGTCTGCATTGCTGCATTAGTCACAAAGCTCCTGTAGGAACAATGATCTGAATACCCTACAGACTTCCAGCCTCTGTACCATTGACAGGGCTCACAGTTGACAGAAACGGCTACATTGTGTGGTGGTATGAATATTAAAGAGCAGTCCAGAAGGGGAAGGAAAGAAATGAACAGCAAGAAATCTGTTGTCTGACAGTGTAGGTTTATAAAAAAAATGCAATATTAAAAATTTTTTTATCACAGTTTAATGATTGAAATTACTGTTTTATTGTCCTAGAAATGGTCACAGGAATTTTTGCAGTATGTGTTCTCTTTACTGGCGTTCTAATTAAACTGAGGGATGACAGTGCTCTCTCCCTGTTAATGTAAAATCATTGCACATCACCCCAAACTCCATTTTTAAAATGACTGCTTTTGTCTAAAATTGAGTGTTCTGGTTTGGTATGCAGCCAATGACTGAAACAGGTGACTGATGGAGACCTCAACGAGTGAAACCTGCATCTATTACACATCCAGCTCCTTGCGCTAAAAGGCAGCCAATAGCATCATGAGTACAGTGTTGCTAAACCTCAAGAGCACGGTGGCCATGTTAGGACACCTCATACTCGTACTTGTTGGGCCAAACTCTTCATTTATCCGACTTGACTAAGCTGTACCTGTAGGTAACGTCAACTTTTGTAGTTCATTTAATCTGTTGATATTTCTATGTGTTGTTTGGTCCATAAAATGGAGGAAAATGGAAAAAAAAAACTGTTTCCCAAAGACCAAGATGATGTCTGCAAATGTCTTGTTTTGTCCACATCTCAAAGATCTTCAGTTTACTGTCATAAAGGAGGAAAGGAACCAGAAAATATTCAGATTTAATGGAATCAGAGAATTGAGGCATGGTCAATCTCGCACAAAAATCTCCTTCAAATCAATGTGGTTATGTCTTGGCTTCGGAGACTTTGATGGTGCCGGACTGTATGCAGCCATTTTAGGTTTTGTATTCATAAACTTGAGTTGTTTTCATGAATGCTGCAACCGGTTTTGTTGTGAAGCTCCAGAAATGTTTTGCGGACTACGTAACTTCACCTGAATCCCAGGATACCCATTTGAACTGAACACAGCATAGTTTATGACATTAGCCTAACGTCTCCTTATTTGACTGCAGATGGCTCCATAGTAATCTACACCAGTAAGAAACAGGAGATGGGGTTTATTTGTACATCAGAAGAGATTTTTGTCTCTCTGCTTCTATGAAACCAGTAGTGCTGAAACAATTACTCTGTGGAAAGGACTAATCAATAATGGTAAAACAGTGAAATAATCTGATTTATTACATCTTTATGTTCCCCCTAGAAGTGATTTTTAGTGTCCCCATAGCAGCCTTTTGCCTCCCCATCCTCAGATTTCCTGTCATCCCGCCTTGAATGGATACAAAGGCCGCCAGACTGACGCACAAAACGAGGGCTGGGAGGCTGAGATGAAACATTAGGAGCGATTATGAAAGGTGTTATGGTTGACGCTCAGGATGTGATATAATTTGTCATTTGAGATACTGAATAAGGGGTGAGGTCTTACTTGTGTTGGTTACGGAGGCAGTACGTTACTTAAGGATGGCATCTGTCAGTGCTGATGTCTGCTGATATTGGCATGTCACAGATAGATCAGTCGATGTATAGAATTCTTTGCCGTCCTCTTATCAGTTTCAGCATCTGCACCAAAAATCCAGTATCTGTCAAGATCTTTATCACATTTGTGGGGAATCAGAAGATGTATTTTACAAGCGCGATCATTCAAAATCACGTGGAGCAGATAATCTCTAGTAGTGTAAAAGTGTATTGATTTTTGTTAGATTTTTCATGCAATGTTATTGTCTTATAATTAGGGGTGTCACAATTCTCAAAAATCCTCGATTCGATTACATTTTCGTAAAGTGTGAGTGGGGGAGCTGAACACGAAAGGTGTAACACCATGCTACCGTTTGGCTGGCTGGAGCTAATAGCTACTGGCTTAGCTAGTAGCTAAGTTAGAGGAGGTTGACTTGCAGCACTTCAACATGTGTGTGGGTTTTTTTTCGCTTGGCAAGCCGACCGGACGTGACATGGTGGCGTGACAGCATCATCAACGATTCCATTTTTTAATGCGAAGTTCGAGATTGTGACTTAATTTTGGCTTTTACTTATAATGAAAATATATAAACTTAAGTTTGTGTATGATAAAAGGTATTTGTTGTGGAAATGGTTGAAAACGTATTGCAGGCCAAACTTGGACGTCTGAGAAGGTTACTGACATCCCTTTTCTCTCCTGTCTCCTCAGCTCCAGTAAAACCATGAATCTCTGCTCCAAATGTTTTGCTGGTAAGTCTTTTCTCAATACACTTTTTCTTAAATGACAGTAGATCATCATATGGAATTACAGATTTATTTTTTTCTGCGTGACATCTTTATAATCATCTCATATTGAAGAGTTCAGAGTAAAATACATGGGCAGAAGTAGTAGTTAAATAGAAATGGCCAGAGGTAGTTGTACTGTGCAGATCTGTCCTTAGCTTTTGAAATGGGTTAATAAAATTATTTCCAATCATAGCAGAGTTATCATTATATACACGCTTTTTATGAAAGATTATTTTCCTTTAACAAATGTACTAAACAACTAAAGTCAGGGTTGTCATGAAATAATTTTAAAAGGGTCAGATATAATTGCCTGCTAGCTTGGAACAGCAGGGAACATTTTGATACACCAGTTGATCCACATTCCAATCCTTTGGCGCTTCATGAAGAAGCAGAAGAAGACATACTAGAAATTCAGTTTTTACACCCTATTATTTTTTTCTGTACACACAAAGGCTTAAAATGCACACATGCACAAACAGGGCAATTACACATGGTTCAGTGTCAGAGCAAAGAGGGCGGCCCTGTTAGTGGTGCTGGAGAGGAGGCAGGGGTTCCCTGCAGACTGAGCTACAGCCGCCTGTGTCTTGGGGAGTGACGGAAAGAATGAGATAGATTGAGAAACTCGGATTAGAGCTGCTGCTACTTTGTGCCGAAAGAAGGCAGTTAAGGTGGTTCAGGCATCTGATTAGGAGGCCTCCTGGGTGCCCCCCTTAGGAGGTTTCCCGGGCTCGACAAACTGGGAGAATACCCTGGGACAGACCCAGAACTCACTGGAGGGATTACACATCTTATCTGGCCTGGCAGCTCCTCATTAGCTCACCAATGTAGTCACCGGTGGTTTGGACTGTCGCTCTGATGGCAACCTCCAACTGTCACACACAGCAGAGTAAACTCTCACATTACCACACACATACATTTCCTTGATAGGTTTAAAACCGTCTTGTTCTAAGCACCACATATCCTCAACTTGGCTGTCTTCAGCCACAGACGCTTGAAAGAATGTTAGCCGGCTAACAATACTGAGGAAGCTAAGAAAACGTGAAGAACACCACATAAACAGCGACCTGCAGAAAAGAAACACTGCCGTCGCAAATTTCACTGAGTGTCTGAGATTAGTCTATCTTTCTTTAATAAAGAGCTGTTCCCACAGACGAGTCTAGCTGAAGCTGGAGGCAAGGTGTGCCAGCTGATTTTAGTTAGGAATGCTAACAATGCTAACAAATCCCTCTAGAAAAATAGAAAGACATGTGAGAGAGTCTTGCATCAGAAATAATGTGTCCACCATTTTGAAGAAAATACTGGTTAGTTGTTACAATGGTATTGCCTGGATAAAAAAGGTGGATTCTGACATATTTGAGAGATTAATTCGTCTTTTAATGGCAAAGTCAGAAGAATCTTCCTCGTCTGGTTACCTTATTCAGCTTTCTCCCCTTAAATGTAGGACGTTTGCTTCTCCACAGTGTGACAAGTGTCTTGACAAAGAAAAATGCCCAATTAAAGTTTGAAAATGTCAAGCTATGCATTGAGTTTTCTCAATGGCTCCTCCAGTCTGGTTTGGGAGGATGGGTTGAAGGTGCACTGCAGCCCTGTCGGTGGCCATGGCAACCAGTGAGTATGGCAGACAGCGAGGACCTAAGGGCCCGGCTTTGAGTCTAGCATCACAGACAGCAGTAGGGCTCAGAATAGACTCAATACACATGAGTATAGAGACTGAGCAGAAGTGGGTTAGTCCACATGTGGAGGAGAAACTCAAATGTAGGCTGACCTCCCTCACCCTCCCTAGAGGGGAGAGAGTAAAGACAATACTGTCATGGATCGATATCGTCCGAGATTGTCGGAGAGGTCTGAAGTGCGGCTCAGTCGACCAAGGTGATCGTGTCTTTCTTACAAATCAAGTTTCAGTTGGCAAAGTTGACTTATAGTCATGCGGTAGTTGAGAGCAAGGGAGGGGTGTTGTGAAAACTCCTGAATTTGGTGTGTTTAATGCTGGGATGCAGGCTTGTTCTGATACCAGCGTCTGAAATGCTTCCAATGCTGCCAAACAATGCTGTAATCGGAAGTCAGAGAGTTACTGCACCGATTCGATAGGTATTTGTTTTTAGAAACAGGACCCTGCTACTTCCCTGCAGATTCCTGGACAGTCAGCAACTTAACAGATATTTTACTGCAGATGTTGCCAATATTCATATACTGCGAGTAGGGTTGCAGCGATATCTATTTTTTAATGTATACCGTGGTATGAAATATGATACTATCATACCATGTTCATTTGCTTTTCTAAGATATTGAATTTTTCCACATTATAGTTATTAACGACTTCTTGTCTGTTGGGACATAATAATAAGGGTTCTCAGTATTTGCCGATAGAGGACTTGAACATCTACAACTTGGGACTTGCCTTCAATGACAGTGATGAAAACCGCCCATCACAATTTACAAGGCAGTTCCGATCCAAAGATATTCACTTCACCGCCATCAGACTAAGATGGCGAGCTAGACTCAGGGAGTTTATGGCACATTTGCTATAAAACTACTTGAATGATTACGCAGCATGTTCTCTAATGCAAACTATTGCATAATGTCCATGTGTCATGAATACTTTAAAGCAGCTATTTGTCAACTGGTTGTGGAGCTTCCTTGAATGCACCGACGAGGAGTTTCTAAGCTGTTGCAGCTGCACTGACGTGATGTGACTTAACGTCGCTTTAAGCTGCTAAAAGTTACCAGACAGCCACTGTGTACTCATTTCACAGGCAAGAAATTCCACGATTCTAGAGGAAGTGCAGAGACAACAGATGCAATGCATGATAGTGCTGTTCAACTGTGGGCGTCAAACTGCCCATCGGAAAAATATTGGTAAAAAAAATATAAAAAGCCCTATATTCATATACAAATGTCTTGCAAGGTTCAGCTTATATTTTGTTATTTTTTATAATAGGGATCTTCATGACAGTAAAGAGGCTCGTGCTGTGCAGCTGCATTTCGTGACAACACACCACAACCAGGCGCACGAGTCCACATTTTTGACTGTCTCTGTGTCGTCTCTTATTTCTTCTCTTCCTCCGTCTGTTTGTATCTGTCTCTCTGCCTGTCCTATATATACATTTCTCTCTGCTTGCCTACTCGCTGTCCTTGACCACAGACATCCAGAAGAAGCAGCCAGGGGAGGACTGCACCTCCAAGCCTATCCAAAGCACTGGGAGTAGCCAATCACCAGTTTTCAGTAGCGAGACGAGCAGTAGCAGTAGCCAATCCCTATTGTCGTCGCCGCCCTCTAGCTCCGAGCAGCCGTCAACCGAAGAGCCCTCGCCAACGTTTCCCAGCACAAGGGAAGGTAAGACGGGACAACCAGCGATACTCACGTCGGAAAACAAAAAAAAACTGTTGATGAAGAATGGACTGTCTGTTCTTTATGGCTTTAAATGCAGCGGGGAAGTACAGAGTGAGATAGAGCTGGACAAACAGGAGATAAAGTAATGAGTGGATACAGTCACAGGCTTGTTGGTGCTGGAACCTATTGGCATCAAGAAAGCACAATTTCAAGCAACTACAAAGAACTTGACGTTTTTTTGTCAGTTCTTGACAACATGACAAGAGTAAACTTGGTTATTGTGTCGTACCACCAGACTACTATTGGTTTTAATTTGATGGCATATCTTCTTGATGATGCTCTCATTTACTGTTGTAGGTCATAAAGAAGTACCCGTATAAAGTTTAGACTGTTTCACAGCCAGCTATACGTTCCTTGTAGTATGGTTAATGTGAAGGATATTCCAGAACTCAGGAAATGTTCTCATGTTGCAATTCTTCCAGCAATGGCTGAGCTTTAGGTTCCGTCAGCTGTGTTTCTGAATAGATATCAGTAAGGTTGTCAAAAATACAGTACTATTACAGTACCAGGTGTTCAAAGCAATACGATCTCTGCAAATGGTTAGAATGTGTGAGAAATTGTTAGTATGGTATCTTAAATGTTGGACCAGTTGTACACCACAGAAGTTTCTGTTCAGCCTGCTCTGTCTTCAGATCTGCGCTGTGGTAGAATCACAGGATTCAGGATTCAGTCTGTGTGAATTTTCAACTCGGGGCCACAACAATAGTAATCGTCCAGTACAAAGTGACAAAGACACATTGTACAGCTGGACGACACATACACTGAGAGAGATACAATAGACAGTCGAGAGCTTACATTTGTCATTGAAAGCATAGTTTGTCGAAATCCGAATGCTCAGTACAGCAAAGCAGCTTATAAAGTCACTATTATTCAGTCTATTTATTAGTTCTAAGATTAGCTTTCTTAAAGTTAAACAAGCCTCTTGAGAAGGAGAACTTGTTTATTTTCACTGCAAATAAAAAATACTTGAAGAATGTTTCAGATGTTTATTTTGTCATTTTATGAGGCTTTTGAAAAGATTGAACTGCTTTTGGAGAGAATAATTCAACAAAAGTAAATAATCGTTATAACAAGTGTTGGTTGATATCTGTTTTTGGCTCTGATTCTGGAGCTATAAATAGGTTGCTACGGTTAAGAAATCTCTGAATTGTTTAGTCTGTTGAGATTTCTAACTGACAGAAAACCTTAAGTTAAGATAGTGTACTTGGAGAAGATGGGACTTTGCAGCATGTGTCATACATTGCCGGGTAGGAAAGTGGAAAAACGTATCGATGCCGTTAAAAATAAGCGTTGAAATCGTTCCAAATATCCAGAATCAATATTTAGTGATATTTTGAGAATTATGACGACACTAGTTAAGTCTAACACTACAAAAAGTCATGAAAATGCTCATCACAATCTCCCAGAGCCCAAAGTTACGCCTTCAAAATGCTTCTTTTGACCAACCAACAGTCCAAAACCCAGCCGTATAAAATGATAGATTAAGCAAATTCTAACATTTACGAAGCTGAAAGCTGTTTGAGAAAAATTGATTAACGATTAATTTATTATCAGAAGTCACTTTCTTTCTTTAATTAATTCGTTAATTGACTAATCATTCCAGCTTTAGCTGAAGGACTCGAAGCACCCTTGAAATATTACTCAATACCGTCAGAAATATAAGATTCAGTATGACGTATAGTGTGTGACATTGCAGTTGATACTAAATTAAGTCGCCTGTCTTCCGGCTTTATACACTTGAAGTTGTAAGTAACTTGTTCATGGGACTCGTCTCTCCTTTCACACCTTGTCTCACACATGTCTTTATTTTCCCTCTGCAGGCATGTCGTCCACAGAAACAGCCCAAGGCACACTCTGCACACCCACAAAACGTCCACGAGAATCAGGTACAGTCAGCCTCTTCTTCCTGCCAGTCGCTCTGTGTGACCTGCCCCACTTGGAGCGCTAACTCATAAATCTATGCCGTTTGTTTTTCAGCGTCGGGCTCGGAGAGCGAGGCGACGCCAGAGAAACGGCCACGGACGGACGAGAAGGAGGGGGGCAGCGAGGAGGCCCGCGGGACGCCCAAGCAGAAGAACCGCCGGCGTTGCTATCGCTGCCAAACCAAACTAGAGCTGGTGCAGCAGGAACTGGGCTCCTGCCGCTGCGGTCAGTACCATCATGCGTCAACATTAAACGCTGCGCTCACGTCCACCTACACGCCACTGCTTTTAATTTCACTCACTGTTTTGCCCCGCTGCGGTTGAAAATGTGTCAGGCAACAAAATCAGCAGATGTAGTTTTTTAGTTTGACCTAAAAAGCTGAAATTACATAAACCACCTCTTTAAAGCAGGTGGGTCAGCTGCAGCTTTTATTCTTACTTTTAAACTAAAACTTAGTTCATTTTCAACCAGATTTGTATTACATTGTGGGTAGTGTATGCAGATGAATGTCAAACTTGACTCCATGTTGACTGCACCCACAGCTTCCTGCTCGTTTGCTGGCAGAAGTCCACCAATTGATTCATTTTCATGTTACCTGTTCCAAACTAGCCTAACCAAAACTAAGCCCTGCCCAGCTCCCTGTTTGGTGCGCTGTGGCTCAGTGTTTTCTGGTTGGTTTCAGTTTTCTACATCTCCAGCAAAAAGGAGTACCACAGATTCTTTCATTTTCTCTTGCCATTTAGCACCAATTAAAACATGTATGCGTCTTTTTACTGAATAGACAGCCCAGCCCAAACCCTTTTTTGGAAAATACCCCCTTTGTATTGGCTAAACTCTTCTTTTTTTTCTATAAATGCAGACTCCTTAACCCAAATGTAAAAAGGAAAAGGGGTCTCTTACCATCAAAATAAAAGCACAAGAAATTCATCTTCTAAAACATTTAAGCTTATTAACACTGACCAAGTTATTAATGTTTTATAATGCCTTTGAATGTTTGTTTTTTGTGAACATGAGTTAAACAGGCAGAGATTTTTTAAATACGAAGGAAACCCTCAAAATGCAGCTTTTTCATCTGTTAGCTGAAGTCTCTAAAATCTTGCTTGTGAATGTGTGTTTGGTATCAGAACATGACACATGAGGCTTAAATCTCTAACGTTTTCCGATTATGGGTTTAGTGATTTTACTGTCAGATTGCTGATACAAGTAAGTCATTAAAAAATGTGCGACTAAGCTCTGATGCAGCATCCTCTCAAACAATGTCCCGCCTACGACAATGTCTGATTGGTAACATGTCACAATTAATAGCCTATAAACACTGAATAATCTGAAAATAACTTGTTCAGTGAAAGGGATGTATCATATATCAGTCAAAGTTTTGTTTTTCTATCTCTGTGATTGTCAACCTTTGGAGAGGTGACGTCTGTCTGCATCCGTCTCTGTCCACTGACGTGATGATTCCTTCCATACAAAACAGGAATAGCAGTTTATTGGGGTCACTTCCTCGCTCACCACTCTGTTTTCTCATTCCCTCTCAGGCTATGTGTTCTGCATGCTCCATCGTCTACCCGAGCAACACGACTGTCTGTTCGACCATCTGGGCCGCGGGCGTGAGGAGGCCGTCCTCAAGATGGTGAAGCTGGACCGCAAGGTGGGCCGCTCGTGCCAACGCATCGGGGAGGAGTGCTCCTGATTGGCCACAACGCGTGACCAGCCATCCAGTTAGAGATGAGGCGCTTACAAAAAGGAGGAGGAGGAGGAGGAGGAGGTGGAAGGAGAGCAAGGAGGAATGACAAATGGGGTGATGGGTGGGAGGGGGAGGGAGGGAGGGAGGGAAGAAGAGGAGGAGGAGGAGGAGGGGGAGGGAGGCAGCACGGTCGTAACATCCTGCATCTGACCCGGCAATTCTGGATCTGAGCTTAACGCCGCCCTGTTGATGTCCTGATTTCCTGCGTGGAGCGTCTGTTTGGACTGGACGAGGCCGCTCGGGGACCGACAGGGGGCCTGGTGGTTGTTCTGCGGAGCCACGTTCAGTATCGCATGTTCACACACACAGCCTTAACCCAACCCCCCCCCCAGTCGTCAGAGGAAGGACGCCGCAGAGACGAATCCAGTCTGTCGTACATCGCGCACAGCTCCACTGTTTCTCGCCACGGTTTCCTCCTCTCCGCTCACGCTCCTTTTATTTCAGTGTAGGAAGTTACGGAAGATGAACTGTTGTAGCGTTCGGCTGAACTGATCCGTTTTGGATTGCCATTCGACAAGGTTTTTTGTTTATTTTTTTATTTTCCATTTTCTTGGTCGCGGGTGAGGGGTCTCGCTCTGTCCCACGACCACTCCTCAGGTCGTCATCAAGGGGTTGGAGTATCAAACCTGTAACCCCGCCTTCCTCTTCTTCTTCTTCTCTTTTTTCTTCCACCAACATTTGGGTCCATGTGCAGCATCACTATCCGCGTCTTGCTCGTGCATGGTACCTGCAAGAGTGTATTTGTGCAGGTTTGAGTGTGGTAATGTGAGGCAGTCCAAGGATGCTGTCATGGTTTGATTCTTTTTTTTTTTCTTTTCTTTTTTTCCATTTTTCCGTGTGGCCGTCATGGTGATTAGCTCTGTTTTTACTGCTTAACCACGGTGTCGTGGAGGACAATACAGCCAATCCCTGCCTCTGCTCACATGGACTGTTGACAAAAAGAAAAATACAAATAAATATAAAAAAAAAAATAATAAAAACCACACTAATGGACAAGAGTCACTTGGATAAATCCTCTGTGTAGCAGATCCTCTTCTCCCTCTTTCCCTCCCCTTTTTTCAATATACTGAGTAGTACTGTTGTTTTACATAAAGGGGAAAACGACTGAATTTTTGTATTCAAAAGAGGAGTTCTTCGCCAAAACAACATGTATTCATTTATAAAAAGTACCTGAAGTTTATCACTGAGTGTCTCTATAGACTAAACTGAATACATAAATTACTTACTACCCTTATAATATAATTTATTTCTTATTTTTGCGTTTTGTGGGTAGAATTAGGTATCATTTAATTTTCAGATCGGGGATATCCTTGAAATGTTTTAATTTCTTCTCTCTTTTTTTTTTCTTTTACATTGATCGTCATTTCTGCTAATGAGCTGTGACTAAATCCAAGAGAGTTTGAATCAGTGATGTCACATTGATACACGTTTGGAGTGAAAATTGGATTCAAGGCTGAGGAATTTAACCAAAATCTGGTTAACCTGGATATGTCATACACCTATAGCAAAGAGAAAACCAGCCAGATGTGAAGTTTTTAATACAGCTGGGCTCTTAACTGGCCACCTCGGCAAATAATTCAACCATGGTGGTTCAGTTTAGTGTTGCTAGCATTAAAAGTTTACTCAGGTGTATGTAGGTGTACGATAAACTGTAGAGGTGGAGGTCCCTTATCTCGTGACATCACAGATTCAGACCGTCCGCCGTGTTCTGATGATGTCTCAGCTGGTTTTGGCTGCAGAAATAACGTGTGAATTCTTAAATTGAGTGGTTTCCCCTTTCCGCATACGTTTTTTTTTTTGGTCATTGTTCTTCCCCGACCCTGCTCTTGATCAGCCTACACAGTCTGACTGCTTGGACTTTGTGCTGTGCATATTGTTCAGTTACACACCTCTCTTCCTCCCTCTCCTTAAAGGGGTGTTCTACCCAAATCAACTTTTTTGTTTGTTTGTGACGTTACAGAAACATTTTGTTTGGCATTCAGCACACACTGCAGGCGCATTAATCGTATGAGTTGTGATTTGTTTGACTAATACAGGTACGGAATCTCCATAAAATGTACTTTGCAGCATCACAGGAAGTGCAATTTGATGATGTTGAACTGTATGTTACTGTTTTTCAAGAAACGTGGAGCAGTGGATTTCCTTGTATGGCAGGAAAATCATAAAGCGTCCTCTCTTTTTTTTTTTCTTTCTTTTTTGCAAATCAACATTGGAAAAGTTGATTCAGGTGGAGAGCCCTTGTAACCAGACACCACTTAACTATGCTAATCCTCATGCACAAGTTATTGTTTCTTCTCTCCATCACCTCTCCCCATCCCACTCGTCTTTTCCAATGAGAACAGCGAAGGACAAAGGGAGCTTGGCTGGTTCTTATTTTGATATTTTGAAAAAAAACTTGTTCCTTTTTTGTTTGAGTGCTAATGAGAAATGGAAGAAATGGAATATCTTTCTGTACCTTTTAGAGAAAAAAATTATTTAACCTTATATCAGTTTGAGTTACTTACACCCTAGCATAGAGTGGCATATTTAGTTAAATGTATAAAAAAGCAAGAACATAATTCTGTCCTATTTTCTCCTTTAATTTTATCGTGTTCCATTTTCTGCTGAGGAAAATAAACTGGATTAGAGGATGTGGTGTGCGTGTTAATCTGTGTTTCTTTTCCAATATATTTTAACATTTGTTTGAAACGGGCGGGGGGGGTTTCTCTCTGAAAATAAACCATGAACAGAAGCCCAGAATTTCCAGTCGGTTATTATTCCTGAAGATGTCAAGCAGAGTTGAAACGCATGTAGGTCATGATCTTAATCTACCACAGTTTTTGTTTTTCCTGCCTTGTTTTTGTTACAGTTGATTATACTTTGATATTAAAAGATAATTTATGATGTGTTGTATGTTATCTCATGTATCTGTCTGCCCTGCTGCAAGATGAAAAAGATCATGGTGTGGTGTAGGTTTACTGGCGAATGCATGATCATCTTTTAAGCAAGATCTTCCTATTTAAGTACAAAACTAAAGAATGGTTAGTAAAGGCATTGTAGCTTCTAACAAGCTTCACCATAAACTGATCAGTACATCACTTAGAATACCAAGAAACATCTTTATTGTAAACATCCATGGATTCATTGTTGCAGGAGGACAGTAACGGCCTTTCTGTAAGTAGATTAATTCCTGTGTTTGGTAATTGGATTTGCTCACGAAGGCCATGTAATGCCATCGAAAAGCTCAAGAGCGAGCAAAGCAGCGGACCTGGAGCTGATTGTTTTGGCAACTCCAGTTTCCATGATAAAGAACGAGAGGCTCAACAGTTTATGAGGAAAGGGGTAACGAAGCATATATAGCAAGCAATAATATTAATACTAATTATATTAAAGTTATGAACACTTTGATGCATCAGTAATCCTAACAAAATGCAACGATGAAAGAAATTGGACATTTGGCCGAATAAGGACTTTTATACTTTTCTTGCTAGTAGTTCTATATTTTTACTTGCAACAGAGTATTTCTGCACTGTGCTTTTTGCCACCGTTAGTTGTCAATGTCAAACTTTAATCTGAATAGCTAACCATAGTAAAATTCTCTAAATAAATATAGTGGATTAAAAGCACATTTCTTTTTGTTTAGTTTTATCAGTTGTGTTTTTAAGTACCAGAAAATGGACTCAAGTTAAAAACAATACCTCAATTGCACTTAAGTATTTGATTTTCTACTACCTAGTAAAAAACGGGCCGAGAGGTGCTTTAAATGATTGACAGCTCATTGTTGTACAGTTCCATGACAGAGAAGCACACCTGATCTGCGGATGAGTAAAGTCTGAACTCCCAGAGCAAACTAACCAGTCTGCTGCTGTTTGAACTGTCAACGATGACCTGTCAAGCTCACGGTTAATCTCATTGGTTGAGGGAACGGAAGTGCGCGGGGCCAACAGCAGCAGTATCATGAGCTAAGTGCGGCCAAGGTAAGGTAAAAAAAGATATGGATATGACAGCTGGACTCCACCTTTGTCACGCTCAAGTATATTAACTGTATTGCCAAACAAAAAATGAGTAATTCATGGAAAAGAGAGGAAATGTCGCTTTCAATTGTGTAACTTGCCGCAGTTGATAATGTGCCAACGTTTTCCAGTCACTTGTAGTTCAGGTCAGCCGCTAGAGGCGTCAGAGTTAGCTAACACCCTGCCAGCACACAGCATCATTTGACTGTTATAATTAGCTAAAATGCTAAAAATGCAAAGTTTTTCTTAAATGAAAAGTGAGACTTTAACTTACAAATTTGGACGACTGGAGTTAAGCATTTTTAAAGGCTGAATGTAAAAACATTTAGTTAACCGCCCTCCTGGAAAAACCAGCGCAGACCAGCACCAAAACCAGCGGCAGTTAGGTTGGTCAGGCTTGTCTATGCTGTTTTCCAGCAGGGCTAGCCAGTCATTTGATTTTAGGCGACCCTAAAGCAAGGTAAGTTTATCTAAAACAATTGAGAATGTATGGACCGACTAAATTTGTTTAAAATATGAGTCAAACAAGGTAGAAAACTAAAATAACCCAATCTCATTTGGTGCTAGCTCTTATTTGTCCGCCCCACTAAGTTTTCATTGGGTTTGCCAGGCAGAAACAAACTGACCTTGATTATGATGGTATTCTACATATTTTGATAGCAACAACAATAATAATGATGATAATGATAATAATCTTTATGTATATAGCGCAAAGTTGCAAGATGCTTATAGTGAATTGAAATACAATTCTGTACAGCTTCAGGCAATTAAACTTAGACGGAGACATAATGTAAATACACAACCCTAAAGCAAGTAAATAAACAACCCTAAAGCAAGTAAATAAACAACCCTAAAGCCAGTGAATACACAACCCTAAAGCAAGTAAAGAAACAACCCTAAAGCCAGTAAATATACAACCCTAAAGCCAGTGAATACACAACCCTAAAGCCAGTAAATATACAACCCTAAAGCCAGTGAATACACAACCCTAGAGCCAGTTAATATACAAGGCTAAAGCTGGTAAATATACAACCCTGAAGCTAGTGTATACACCACCCTAAAGCCAGTAGATGTACAACCCTAAAGCCAGTAAGTATAAAACCCTACAGCTGGTAAATATACAACCCTAAAGCCAGTAAATATACAGCCCTAAAGCCAGTGAATATACAGCCCTAAAGCCAGTGAATATACAGCCCTAAAGCCAGTGAATATACAACCCTAGAGCAGTAAATACACAACCCCAAAGCCAGTAAATATACAACCCTAAAGCCAGTAAATATACAACCCTAAAGCCAGTAAATATACAGCCCTAAAACCAGTGAATATACAACCCTAAAGCTAGTAAATATGTAAGGGTAAAGCTGGTAAATATACAACCCTAAGCCAGTGAATACACAACCCTAAAGCCAGTGAATATACAACCCTAAAGCTAATCAAATTAAATATATAAAATCAATAAAGCCAGGACAAAAACAAAAAATAGAAAATGTACACAACATTTATTTTAAAAGTTACAGATTTAGCCGACCTGATAATAATGAGTTGTCTTTATCTTTGTTGGCTTTTGTTGTATTTGAATACATGCACTATTTTTGTGTTACATCTCCTTAGTCATCTTTAATGTTACAGAAATCTTGAATTATGCTTTTTTCCCCCATACTAATATGTTAAGATATTTTGTACAGAGATTTTGTATGTTTGTGATAAACTGAAGGATGAAATGTTCGTTTTACGTGTTGGGTAAATTCTCCTACTAGAATATGTTGCATTGCTGTAGTTTTAGTTACTTTAATTGTATTTTCCTGAAAATACGTAGATACGTATTGAAGTGAAGTTACTGAATACATTCCACCATTTGCAGGGAGCTGATGTTGCTCAGACGGTTCTGATAGCTCAACTGGTCATGAAGCTGAAGCATAAATCTGTTCCTTTTGAGAAGGCTTCCTATGATTCATTTAAGGTAAGGTATTTGTATTTTTACTGCAAGTAGATATTAATGAAGGAACAGCACTACAAACTCCACCTTCTGCACACTAGAAGCACACAAATGACAGTTACTCAGCTTAAACTCCAGATGGCGCACTAAGACAGGAAAGATGTGTTTCCTCCCCGGCTCGTTACATAGGAAGGATCATTTTTATTTTTGTTCCACATGTTTTATTAATGACGCTGAGATGGAACCATGTGCTCTGTGGTGTGTCTGATAATTTATTGAAATAAAATGTGGGATAAATGACAGTTTTCTTCTTGTCAACTTGTGTTCATGTGACTGCAACAGAAAAAAAAGCTTTCCTCCTCCCTCCCCTGGCATCCTCTCTCATACTCCTCTTCTCTCAGGCCTTTCTCTCAGTTCCTCTCCTCCTCTCTTTTCTCCTCACGTTCTAGCTCCCCTCTTTTCTCTTCATATCTTCTTCACCTCTTCTATTTTTTGCTCCTAACATCACTCCTCTCTTTCTCCTTAGCATAGTTTTTGCTTTCCTGTCCTTTGTATTCTCCTGTTTTCTCAATCTAAAAATAACCAGATTAAAAATGGACCTATAATTAGTCAATACAGTTTAGCAAAGATAGAAACATGGCTTAATTTAATCTATTATCTATTTATTTATTAACTGGACACCAATCAACGCTAACACTTAAAAGTAAAGAACTGTACTTTAGTACAATTTGAGGTTGGCTACCATTTTCTGCTACTTTGTACTTGGACTTGACTACATTTTGCAGGCTAATACTGTAGTTCACTGCATTCTTGTGATAACTTTAGTTACCAGTTACTTACTGAATCAGAGCCAATGTAGCATGTTTTTAAGATTAACTTTTTTTTTCTGCTCCCATGGTTGACTTCCGCTTTTACCGCGATAGCTTTACTTCTACTCGAGTGTCACTTTTGGTTGCTTTTTACAACACCAATGTGTGCGTGTGTCATTGTCATGGCAAAATGTATTCATAGAGCTACCTTATGTAGCAGGAACTAACACATGCATGTTTTGAGTACTTACAAGCATGAACATGTCTGTTTTTCCTTCTGTGAACCGATGTTATCAGCCTGATAGTGCTGCAGCCATGTAAGATGCAGTCATGAAACTTGTGTAACTTGTGTAGTCATTGGTTAGAACAGCAACAACATGTTGACGGGCGTTGCGGATGATGTGACCTCATTGCAAGATGGTCTCTAGTCATGTTTTCACCCATGTCTGTTTTTTTGTTGATTGGTTTGTCATTCACTCAACCAAGTTTTGGTTGGGAACCCGATAAAGGAACAGATCAAGGATTTTTTTTCTCATTTCATTTAACATTGTCAGATTGGGCACATTCCGACATTTTTGTCAGTTACTCAGGGAATGATGCGTGGATGTTGCTGAACAAAGCAGGCGTATTTAGGTGTTACCTATGAGTGAATACAAAACAGGACTGTTATGCCTTGGAGAAGGTATGCACTCCACTGAGTGCCGTCTAGTATTCCAGCCGTGCTTTATTGGCCAGTACTGGGTGAATGATTTTTAATTCTTATTTTTCCTCTTTTCCACTCTGTACTTATGGTTGAATATCTTAATATAAGTTACAAAATGTACTCTTGTTTGGACATTTATATTGTCTTTGTGTTTGTTTACTGTCTAACTTATAATTCACATGCATTTTAATCAACTCACATTTTCATTCATTAGATGTTGTTACCTCCGCACTTCTAATTCTGTCCTTGTTTGCTCTGGTTTCTCCTGCCCTGCTTTACACTATTTTTGGGGGGCTTATTTTAGTCCACAGTCATTATGTAATTTTCCCTTCTATTTTTTATTTGCGGCTTTCACAATACGATAATCTGCATTTGTTTTTTGTTTTTTTAATCATTCATCATTTGGTCAAGACAATGCCTGAAACTGGTAAGATTAAGAATCTGTTTACAGTCCAAAGGAAGGACGCATCCTCTTTGTGCCCAAATAGTTTTGGGGAATACGTTTTATTCAGAAGAGAAATGGCCTCATTGACTGATTTTTCTTTAGGCCTAAACTAACTAAATAAACAGACTCTCTTTGTTTTCATGACTGTATAAACCGAATAAACAAACTGACCTTAGGACAGCACAGTTTCATACTGTTGTACTTTGTTTATATTTGGCGGACGCTGCCACATTTCTAGCTTCATACAGTGTTCTGGGAATCTTATTTTCCTCCGAGAGCAGCTTATTTGTTAAGTTTTGGAAAATACAAACCTTTTAATACTTAAATACTATGAGTTTCAACAAATCGTCCAAAGGCAACGCAGAGACAGAGGTGATGTCATTATTCATGCTCTCATATGGCCAATAAAAAAGTGATTAATATATGAATACTAGAAATTGTTACATGGCCGCTTTAACTAATAGATAAAGTATCTGCAGTTTAGGGGGTTTCTGCAAAGAATGTCTTTTCATACAACCGAGCTGTCTATGCAGTAGATGGACAAGTATTTCTTATATTGAGAAACAAAGAAAAAGGGTGGTGCTATATCCTGTCAGTTTATTCACTTATGAAAAAGATAAATATTGTGGATTCATTCACTTTATCACTGATAATGAAAATATTAAAATTTGGAATTTCTTCTTCCAAACGGTATAGTGGCCGTTTAAGTAAATTTTGGGTAGCCTACGTACATAGATGATCACTTTGACTATTCTGTTCTATTCTATTCTATTCTATTCTGTTCTATTCTTCTGTAGTGGAGCAGTTGTGGATGTCGGCAGGTGGAGCTCCACGCTCTCCGATTCAAACCTCCAGGAGGGTCCAGGACACCCTCAGAGAAACACACTGATTCACACACAAACACACACGCACGTAAGCACGCACGCGCCCACGGCTGTCAGGCGTGTCAGAGAAGCGCTCGAGCCTCTGTGAGAGTTGAGAGTGTGTGTGAGGTAGAGCGCGCGCTCTGTAGCCAGTGTTTCACCGTCTGCGGGACCGGACACACTTGTGCGTGTGAGTTAGTGCGGGTCGGCGGGTCGGCGCGGTTCTTTCATTTGTTTTGTCGCTTCTCTAAAATGGGATTCTGACAGCAGCCGGGCTGCGGGCGCCGCCGGCTCCTCCTGACCGGAAAATGAAGCGTCTCTGTCGGAGGCTGGCGGTGGCCGTGGCGGTGCTGGTGTGGCTGGGGGCACTGGTTTACCTGCTGGTGCTGAGCCGGAGGAAGCTGCCGGAGCTCGGTACCGGAGGAGGAGGAGGTGGAGGAGTAGCGGGAGGCGGAGAGACAGCGTACAACCAGGTGAAGTAGGGACTCTGCCACCTCATCTGCTGTGTGTGTGAGCGACTTCAACTGAGTGTGTGTGTCCGAAAGACACATCGCTGATATATCCGAAGGGACTTTGAGTGTGTCTGTGGAGTTCACTGCTGTCACGCAGCAGGCTGATTTGATATAGTAATCCCTTCCTAACGCTGTATGCCGTGTGCAAGGAGTTTACAGGGACTCGTGGTTGGCTTTTGGTAGTTTTATCTACCCCACCGGTAGTGTGGCTCTGATGCCTGTGGAGTTTTCTCCCAAACCTTAAGGCCAGTTTGTGATTCAGTGGTGAATAAGTATAGTAGAGTTCTTGAATAAATGCTGCCAGTTAGGAAAACTATTCGTAACTGAGTGGAACCGAACAAATAAGCAGTGAAACGTAGGCTACTTAAGCAAGTGCGTCACTTTGTGCTGAGAAGTCATGGGGACATTGAAGCTGAAAAAACATTTTTCAAGTCTTAAGCATTTTCTTTTTAGTTTTAAGGTGGATAGATATGTAATATTATGTGTCTATATTATCCAATGACAGAGAACTGTTTGTCTGCACATATTGTAGACTGTTGCTTTGCCTTAGTACTGACTCCTGTACATATTAGGTCCTGGGTCAAAATGTTATTATTTTTCACACCAGAAGTGGCAGCAGCAGCAAAGCATTCAGTCTCACTTGTTATATACACTGTTAAAAAAGTAAAAGTTTACTCTTAAAATCGAGGAAACCCATTACCTCAAAATGACCAGGTAAGGACTTATAATTTTAAGCTGTTGTCAACTTAAATTTAGTAGTGTACTTTTTTTTGCTAATTGCAAAGTATCTGATTTCCTTGTATGATAACCATCAGATTTTACAGTGTTTCTTGGTGTACACTGTTTTTGAGAAGATTTCTAACATATTCTACCTCTAAAACGTGATGGGAGTAAACTGACCATTTCAGAAAGTGGTGTGGAAATCTCACCAGTGTCGAAGTGTAAATTAAACCTACAGTATGCACTTAAGTATAGTAGGGGAAGGACCAGTCCTGGTGCAACTAATTGATTTGATATTTTAGATTTTTTTTTATGTTTTGAAGAATCATTCTTAATATGCATCTAATTCAGTGGATTAAAAAGTACAATATGTCTTTCTGAAACTGAGGTAGTTAAAGTAAGAAATCTCACAAAATCCAAACATTAGATAACAAAAGGGGCCAAACCCGATGAGAACTCGGTTCAGGTAAATGAGTACATTTAGGTATTTCTCCCCTGTGTTTCTCCCCCAGCTTCCAGTGTAGACGAAAGGAAATCTGCTTTTGTTTTTTTCTGTGATATTTGAGCTCCCGGCCATAGCAGGATATTTAAAGCTAAATATTCTCTGCTCTATAGATAATGATGTAATACTCTACTTGCATTTTTTTGTTTCCTATGATAATACTATACATGCTCTTCCTATAATACCCTATAATAATATACCCACACATCCACTATAGCGCTCTTATAATCGTATAAAATCATTATCAGATTGCTGTGGCTCCTTTGAAGATAATTAGGTTCATTTTCGACCCAGCTTGGTTCCTGCGCCCAGTGTGCTCCGCAGGAAGTCTGTTATGCAAAAGACCTGCAGCATGTTAACTGTGGCTGGTGGGATAAATTGTATCGATCCTGCCTCTTTTACCTTGTTTTATTGAACTATCAGCACACACACATATGAACTAGAAAATGCCAGAACAGAATGCATTTTTGAGAGACGCTTTTCTGTTGGAATGCTGTGAGACGAGAGTACATAAAATAAAAAAGTCGTATAATGCATTACAGACACTATGTTCTTATAGGGATATTGGATGATTATAATAAGAATTCATAGTCAGTCTTTGCAACTGTAGACATTATTAGTGTGTTAGGATTCACATTAACAGCACAGTGAAGGTGAAGAACCCGTGAAGGTCAGCAGCGTGTTCCACTGCCACTTATTTAAATAATGAAACTTAAACTCAGATTCTGTTCTGTAATTATTTCTTTATTTGTGAAAATCT
Organism: Diplodus sargus; assembly: GCA_903131615.1. Classification (NCBI taxonomy): domain Eukaryota; kingdom Metazoa; phylum Chordata; class Actinopteri; order Spariformes; family Sparidae; genus Diplodus; species Diplodus sargus. The sequence goes on along the minus strand of CAEMYA010000239.1, from coordinate 2,910,058 downwards.
TCCCAGGTCAGAGTGCTTAATGGCATTAATTCAGTGAATATATCCAAGGCATCATGACTAAAGGTATTTTAATGGATAGACTGCTGTATAAAAGTGTGTGAGGGCTGCTGCATATTCAGCTCTTCCACCACACACCAAGACTCAGCAGTCAGTGTCGAGGTGTTAATGTAGAGACAACAGAAATACATAAAATCTGCAAAGAGCTGCACATAAAACTGGATAAAATCAGCTCTTTGTGTTCTGTGTAGTTTACTCGAATATATATGTATATATATATATGCATGTTCTTGTATCGTAACGTTATTTGTTGTATTGATCAGCATGCCGTGGCCTCTGACCTCCCTGAGCTCCTTGTTACCAGTTGCTTGTGATGCAGTTGTTGTAGAAACTGAAACTCACTCTGGTGTTCTTCTCATGATTGTTTTGTATCTGAGCATCAGTCAAATGACTAAAATGTGAAATGCAAATGCACAGCAGTCACTGACTGAAAGCTTTTAGAAAGGTCTAAGTACACATCATGAACATACATTATTGTAAGATCACCTGCAGTCAAAGCACATGTGTTTATTTAACAGTCTGAGTTTGTGGTGGCTTTAGAGCTACAGATGCTTTAAAAGAATCGGTGGTGATTCTTTAACTGTTCGTCTCGCACCAACATCTGGCAGAAGCTTGAATCTTCAGTGCTCTCTTGAATCGATTATGATTCAGCTGTCAACGAATAGAGTGCACACAGTTCTCGATGCATCTCAATATTTTCATCATTTTCATTATCATTTAAGATCAGACTACAATGGTTTACAATACAAAAAGCTGCATCATTTCAATCCCAGTCTCTGTGACCCAACTCACGACATAAACATTACAAAAACAAATTGTTCATCTCTCTACAGTGCATGACACATATCCTGTTATCTACGAAAACATCATTTTCACATAGCAGCTCTAACCCCTTGATTCCACCAGGCACGTCTCTGTTACATGGTGTGTATGACGCCGTTTTGTTCCATCTTCCACATGACTTCATATCCAACAGGGAGCGTTTCAGGAGCGGAGTGTCATGCCTGTCACATATTGTTGAGTCCATCAGGCTGTGTTTATATCAGCATTTCTCCTTGATTTCTTGGCTTCCACTGTGGTTGAGTAGACTACTTATTGAATCATGTAGTTATATGTCGTTTTAAGTGTGTTTGTTGTTAATGTTTCTAACTTTGTTGTGCTGTACGGCCATAGTCTACCCTGGATATATATATATATTGTGAAAATTGACTGGATGCACTATACTGTTCCACCGTCTGACTTCCTGTCTGGCTACTTGAAGATGTCAGCCTCAAGTGAATACTGCTAACATGGTTATTAACTATTGTTAGACAGAACTTAGAGACGTTGTGCGTCCTATCCAGTTTGCTTGCAAAAAGGGACAAAACATCCAACATGTGTCCAGATGTCCACTTCCAAAATAATGGGTTTTGTTTTCTTTTTCTATGTTACCTTAACCTAATGTTTCGCCTTAATTCAAAGCAAGACAACGACATTGCGGCTTAACTTAATAACTTGATTGTCGATGCACATTGCGATGCATCTTAGAGTCAAATTTCCACATGTTCATCATTAGTTAACTTTTGTAATTATTCCAGTCCTTGGCTTTATGATTACATACCCACGAAATATTCCATCATTCTAAGCTGTTCTTCTTATTTAGTGCTTATTAGTAAATCCCATGCATATACTCCATATTAAGAGGATGAACGATAACTGATAAACAGCTCGAAGTAGCTCTAGTGATATGATCATTTTCACAGATTTTTTTTGATAAATTGATAAATTTGATGATAAATTCATGACATTTAATTTCGATAACGTTTTTTCAATAAAGTTGTGAGTGGGAGGGGCTTTTCGATAAAGCCCCTCCCACTCACAACAACTCTTCGCTTATTTGAAAATAGTTCTATTACCTGAAGTATGACAAATGACACACCAGCATTGCAGTGCAAAATGTGCCGTCCCAAACAGAACTCCGAAAGCATGAGTTTACGCTATCATGCTAGCGTCAGCCTCCCTGCAGGTAGCCAACAGACCAGCCCCACTGCTTCTACAAGCCAAACTTCACCTCGACAACCAACTTGACAACCACCTGCTGCTTTTTCTGCCATTGTCCCGAATGAGAAGAAACTGAAGTGATACAAAGACATAACCAGCACAGTTATGTACTGTACCGCTAAAGATATAATGCCTATAAGTAGAGTTCAAAAACAGGGCTTCAAGAAGCTAATGACTGTCATGGATGCTAAGTACACTTAGCCAAACATTAGTCCCTCAGCTGTACACAGAGTGGAGGGTCAAGGTGGAGGAGCAGCTCAGAGATGATATGTGGTCTGGCTGCTCGTCCACACCACATCAGGTCTTACAGAACAGGAAGCTAATGAAGCTGAACTGAACAACTACCTGCAGGCTCAAGAATGTGCAATATTAACACAATACAGCAGCTTAATCATCCTCAACATTTAACTTGTTGTTATTTTCTTTAGTCAATGTTCAGATCAGTATACTACCTCTTAAATGTTTGAGACATGTTTGAAACAAGCAATTTGTTGTGATATTTTATAATCTTATTTTTTCATTATTTAACATAAAGCCATTTGGGTGCTTGGTTCTGTTGAGTGTTTTTCATCTAGTATTTGTAAATTCAACATTATCATTACTGTTAAATATGTATCGTGATAATTATACATTGATCAATATAAAAAAAACATATAACACTTTTGGCCGTAACGCCCAGCCCTAAGCTCTAGTCAAAAATGTCAAAATATTGACATTGGCATATTTAAAACTGTTTCAGTACCCTTTTCTGTAGTATGGATACACAGGTACCAGCTGCACTTTCTGGCTTTCTCTTCTCTCGAGGTGAGGCGAGGTGACACACGCACTGCTGCAGTGTCCACATAATCCTGCCTCCTCCCTCTATTTTTGTCTCGCTTGCTATTGGT
>CAEMYA010000239.1:2891028-2901277 GCA_903131615.1 Diplodus sargus | reverse complement strand
ACATGTAACAATTAACAGAACCACACGTTAAATATTTATAATAAAAAACAGTTGTGCAAAAAGACACTGCAGCTATGATAACAAGTTTCAGCGCTGAGGTAGTGCAAAAAATAATCGGTATCGATACTTTTGAAAATGAGTATTGTATTCGATACAACATTTCGTATCGATATCGATACTATATCGATACTTTTTTGAGTTTCGATACTTTTGACAACCCTAGTGTGTGTGTGTGTGTGTGTGTTTGAGTTTCGCTGCTTCAGTCAGGTTGATAAACGGGTGTGAAGATAAATCCATAATTTTCAAAAAAGTAAAGAAAAAAAAAGAAATAAAAAGTCACAAAAGTTCATCAGTAATCTTGGTGTTCGGGAAAAGGCTTAGATGGACCGGGCGTATTTTTCTTGCAGGAGGACCGGGTCTTCACCTGATCCTCTCCTCCAGAGCCGGCTCTGAGCAGCTGAGCAGCAGCTGCTGTGGCTGTTGTACGCCAAATTCAAAAGAACTAAAACACTACTACAGAATCTGACTGAAGTTAACTGTCAGCCCCCAAAGGCCTGATAAAAACATTGTGAGAATTTAGAAAATATATATTTCAGTATTGATAAAACACAGCAAAGGTAAATGGAGTAATGGCAAAAATTGGAAATGTCGCCCGTACCCCTGGTGGATGATAATGAAATTAAATATATGTGTGCTTTTCCTATTTCCTGTAAATAGTTCTCTTTTGTGATGAAAAACATGAATCTTAAATCAGCTCAATTCTGAGGCTTTGTGTAATATGATTTTCTCAAAAGTAATGAATACAGCAACCTCGGATCAACCAATATCAATTTCAGGCTTTATTAACAATTTATGGTTAATCTCACTCATCCCACCTTGGGTTTAAGTCCCGCTATGACTACAGATACAGTGCTTCCAGATTATTACATACATAAGAAACCAAATGCAATGGATGTTCAAAGCATCTTGCTGAAGTGAATTTGCAGCTCTTCTCCCTGTTTAGGCTTTTAAACACTGAGTGCAGTTTTATGCAGAAGCACCCTGCAGTCTGAAGGTCAGAGGTCTGAGGTTAGCAGACAGCAGGTAGAGCTGCATGTCGTGCTGGTAGAGAAGTGCTCATTGAGGAGATGACAGATACGTATGTGAGGAGGTTTTAAACACCAACTTGTTTTGCTCCTCTGTGGCATTCAACTAAATGAACAGTTGCTCTGATATCATACACAGACAGGCAATTTGCAATCACTGTGCCGTTCCTGCATTAAGAAGTGCGTTCCTCACAAAAGCACAAGAAAGTGTATTTTGCATTTTTCCCCCCTGCTCATCCCTTCCTCCTTTATAAATGATTCAGACGATTCAGAATAAAAACAGCAAGAATCAGCATAAATGGGATTTTTTTTTAAGTTGAGGATGCGGCATAATCAAGCATCTTTGACTGCAAAATTATCCAAGTATACTGTGTGTGCATGTGTCTCTTATACACGCATACACACACACATATATACACACACACACACAGATAAACAGGCATGAAAGGACTGAAAGCAGCTGATAAGTGTAGCTTAAGGACGGCCTCATCCGGTGTCAATAAATCACAGCTGTACGTGTTGACATGACATTCATGCATATTTCATTTTTATTATATTCATATCAGTGTCATCAGTTTGTGAGCTGTGTGTGTGTGTGTGTGTGTGTGTGTGTGTGTGTGTGTGTGTGTGTTTGTGTGTCTCACCTTGGGCTATACACATATAAACACACACACACACACACACACGTTGTTTTTATAAATGACAAGCGTTTACTGGAAATGCTCTGTCACAATACACGACACATGCCTTTACACTAGTGTGTGTGTGTGTGTGTGTGTGTTTGAAAAAGGGAGAAAGAATATGTTACCATGAGTTTTGGTAACCAGCTCACTGCCACATTTCCACAGTAACCAGATTTTCAAAAAGTGGGTTTAAGGATGAAAAAAAAAAAAAACAGGTTACCCCAGCTGCTGAAGAAATCTGATTTCTGGGCATTGGAGACACTTGAATAGGTTTCTAGCAGGGCTTTAACTGAGCGCATGTGCTAGATAATGTCTTCAGATGGATAAGGTAACTCTGTTGCGGTTGTACAGATTGATGAAAGAAAATCTAATTATATGTAGTGGTTCAACCTTTTATTGAAAAAACAAATGGATCCAAAACTCATCTAAAAGTGCAGCAACCCAGTGAAGAAACTGTCGCTACGGTTACCTGCAATTTAATATACCTTGGTCACATGTTTAGAATTGCATTAAACTGAGTATAGGTTCCAAAAACTGTATGCCAAAATATTTCAGATGAATGTGTAATGATTTGCAATTTTAAGCGAACACACTACAACTTGATTAGCAGACTGAAACGGATCATTCATGTTCTCAGTTGAATTGAAATACTGAATCAGAAAACAAGGTCTTTTGACACAGAAACAACAGTCAACGTGAGCAGTTTACATCAGATTCATGACTGAACTGCGCGGTGAATTAATTTAAACACCGGTGATTGTTCATGTCAGATTCAGTGTTAGCACTGCCCTTCTCAGTTTGGCATTTTCAATAAAGAGCAAAAGGTATCCTCAAGAAGTTGATTCCACATCTTTGTTGAATGTTCAAAAGACCTCTATAAGGGCCCAGAATAAAGGGTTTTCATACGGTTGATGTACTGTTGGTGATTCTCCTCACAGGTTTCAAAATGAAAGTCATTTTAGAAACATCTTGAACTTGTATTACAGATGTCCAAAGGACAGCTTCTTGTGGTTCAAATTGAAGTTTTTAATACCGTATTTTCAAACCGTACTTTGGTGTAGCAGAAAGACGAAGGTGGAAAAGTGAGTCAGAGATGGGAGGGGAGTTTGGAGTTCATCCTAAGGCCAGCAAGAATTCCAAAGTCTTGTTCTTTGAGCTGATTTCAACAATGTAAAGGAGGCAACAGCTGTCACAGCAGCTCATCTCATGTGAGATATCAGAGCGAGGCTTCTCCTTGAGTGTGAAACTGTTTCTGGTTACAAAACGGATTTAAATCTTTACCAAAAAGCCCAACATCTGTTGTTTGTTGTAATGTTGTCAGACACTGAGAATTACAACCTCAACCTGAGTGGCAAAGTTCCAAATTTTGATTATTTAACACCAAAATATGTAAATATAGGGTCCAGGTTTAAATATGGGAATCCACTTTAATGAGTTGAGAGGTTCGGAGTGACAGGTTTGAGCTATTAGGAGAGGGCTGAGGAACATGCTACACGAAATACCATGTTTTGACAGCTAGTGCGATCACTTGATGCAGAATATCTCCTGATTGAGCATCTTTGACTTTTGTATGAGTTCAGTCAGAGTATTAACAGATAGTAACAAGTCATATTTGAGGCCACGGCGTAACTAACACCACAACACCTACAATATTAGTGTCTTAGGGAAAATATTTGGTTATTGGCCAGTTCCATTTCAACACCCCCTCCTGCCTTAAACCTGATTCCTGCCAGTAACCTGGATGCTTTTGTGAATGCCAGAATAGTCAAAGAGAGGAAAGGATAATGTGTGTGTGGGAGGCAAAGGGAGTGAGTATGTGAATAGGGCTGTCAATGTCTACTGCCATTTGTGTGTGTGCGTGTGTGTGTGTGTGGATGCGCACTCGTGCTGGTTGCGAAAATTGTAATTCTCACCTTGATGCATGTAGGATTAAGCCATCAATCTAGTTTATAGAGAGCGGGGGGTAAAGTGAGGATAAAGAGAGAGAGGGAGAAAGATAACAGAGAGGGAGAGGAAGGAGAACCAATGGAAAAACTGCAAGAAGGAGATCGGAAAAACAAAGGGAGAAAGGAGGAGAGAAAAGTAGAGAGAAAAAGAATATGAGGTTGAGAGAGAGTCAAGAAGACAAAGAACAGGAGTGGCTGTACAAAAGGAGAGTGTGATGCAAGATGAGAACGAAAAGGAGAAAGGAGAAAGAAATGGATAAGAGAAAAAAAAATTAAAATATATCGATAGGTTGAGGGACGAGAGAGACTTAAAGGAAAGAGACAGCGACAACACACACGCACACACAACATACACACAGACACAAGGACAACAACAGTGAGGCGACAGGGAGCAAATGAACTGGTTTAAAGCAGACAGAATACAAGCTGTTTTCGCTGTCGCCAGTCATTTGTGCCCAATGTGTCATTTCTCTGCTCAGTGCCAGTTACAGCCAGCTTCTCCTGTCACTGCCTCCGTGTTAGCTCAAACTAATATCAATACTGCTACACAACTGCATGGTGGGCATAAGTACTGAGGTGGAACATAAAGAGTCACTTAGCGGAGGACAACTCTCCATGATTCCCTTACTTACTGAGTTCAAGCCTTCAGCTGTGTTTTTCCATGGTTACCCCACTTTGAGTCGCAGTGCTGATAAGCAGGGGATATGGACGACCTGGATGTCGTGGATCATTTGTTCAGAGCACAGATGCTAAAACATCCATTTGTAGCCAATGAGGTTGATGTGCCACAGAGAAAGGCTATTGAATCACATAAGAATCTCGTATCTGTAACGATTGTAGATAAGATAATTTTGAATTGAGAATGGATTCTAAAATTAGGCGGACACCCAAAAATCACAAACATTTAAGCTATGAGTTTGCTCAAGATTTACACCCCTACACTATCTATTTAATTACAATTGCAATCCGATCCAATGGACTAGATTTCAATCCTTCTTCTCAATCTTGACATATTCTATGGAATATGGTCAGACTTGAAATATCCTGAGCTTCTCCATTTGCACCATTAAAACACAATATTGCATTAATGCTCCTCATCCACCATGCCTCTAGCCATAACTCACGTTGCAATATTTACAGTACGTCACCATAGGAAATAATTCATCAAATCAGCATAGCCCGCTCTATGGGTTTGTTCTCATAACTTAGATCTGCTCATCAGTGTGAAATTTGGAAACTTTGGACATTAGATACCACGATCTCTACAGAGCTCCAGAAAAGTAGACTGTGGAACTTTAAGATCGATCGCGATCTAACATCACCAGATGACCCACTCCCACCAGGACAAGACAGTTGACAGCTTTGATGTGTTAGTTAGACAATACATATTTGTTTAATTTTTAATATTTGGCCATCTTCCAACCAAACAAATTTTCCTCCCAGACTTCCTGGCTAAGGTTTAGAGAAACTACAGAGTCTCCCAGGAAAAGGATGCTGGTGGTCAGATCAAATAGGCCTTACACAGGCTTTTGGTATGATAGATAGATTTGGTAGCTACAATAAAATAAGACCTATGGTTGAGCTATCTGTACCAATCATAACATGTTGGCACTGAGATGAATATATATCTATTTGAGTAGAATTAGTGTGTATAATTTCAATAGTTACGGTTATAGCTGCACAGTCCTGCCAAGCTTTCGTCTGATACTATGTCCTAACAGCGAGCGAGCACCTTACTACACCCAACTCGTGTTGCAGCGCTCAATATCGGACTCTCTGTCCACACTGAACATCGTGTAAACACACTTCAAACCTCGAAATCAGCTGTGTGCTTGAGATCAGAGCACTGACTACACCAGTAGAAATATGGCTGAGGTGACGTATGGATAACTCAGCTTCATTAATCCACAGTTTTTTGTCCTTGAGGCAACACTTCCTAATTGAGCAACAGGCAAAAACAAGGAAGCAGAGCTTCCTTTGAAAGTTCAGCTCAAATCCTGCCCCTGTTGTGCAGTGCAATCGAATAGAGTTTTTTCTCTGGCGCTTGCTCATCTTGCCTTCAGTTAGGACACGGTGTTACTGCATTTGTGTTTATTGTCTTGGTATTTACCCGGTCACAACTATAGATGTGACTGTTTTTGTCTTTACGTCTGGTGTCGAGTGTGTGAACGTCTGCGTTTTTCATCTACCCAGATGAAACAGAAGCCTGAAGACGATCGTCTCACACTTTGGGACTTAAGTGTAGTTGTCACGTCTGCAACTCTGCCTCGTGTAATCTCAGAACTGACGCTTATTCCAAACTTAGTTGTCCCAAAGCCGTCAGCTTCGCTACCCAGAAAACAGAGTGTGTTGTTTTTGTATTGATTGCTGTTGCTGTAGATGCCATCAACACAACTGCACTTCCTTGCTGTCTGTGTTGTAGTAGGTATTGTTGTTGGGGCTAATAGCAGATATATCCTCTCCATTAGCAGTTAATCTCCCTGCCAAGAGCGCGAAGAAAGCAATATTACCAGGAGGATTTAAACGAGTGCTCCTCTATCTTCTCCTTCCTCCTCCTCCTCTTCTTCCTCCTCCTGCTCAACTCCCCTCTGAAAACTCAAATCTTTCACTTCTTCTTCGGCAACAAAGACACACACGCGCGCACGCACACACACACACACACACACACACACACACACACACACACACACACACACACACACACACACACACAATATTGTGTATTACCCAACTGGCCCTGCTGCTTGTGGCCAATAAAGAAGGGGATTAGATTGAAAGCTCTAAACCCCGCACACACCTCCAACACACACATATACACACATATACACACATACACAGCTGCTGTCAAGACATTTAATAATGATGCTGTGTGTGTGTGTATGTGTGTGTGTGTGCTGTTGTGATTACGTCCTTTAGTGTGTGTGAGAGTGTGTGTGTGTTTTCACAGAGAGGGCGTACTTATTAGTTTTTATTACTTCTCCTGTACGCTGTTTGATAACCGTGTCAAACAGGTGCACCGTTTGTATATTTGTGTGTGTGTGTGTCACTGCTGTTTCAACGTGATATTAATTTCATTTCTGCGCGTTACCTGGGTTGAAATTCTGAAAATATATTTTCTCTGAGGGAGGCTTGATCTAAAGCAAAGGTGAAAGAGAGGGTGCGAGGATGTGTGTCTGGGTTTTGTGTATGTGTGTGAGAGAGAGCGAGAGAGAGAGAGAGAGAGAGAGAGAGAGAGAGAGAGAGAGAGAGAGAGAGAGAAAGTAAGGGCAAGAGAGAGGAGACAGAGATACAGAAGAAAAGAATGACCACATTTCGCATTTTGTCGCTTCTCTTAAGTTTGTTTTTATTCATGGCTTTTGCAGAGGGTGAATTATTGCTCCTGCTTCCAGACTGCTTGCTCTGCAGTGTTTGCTAAGCATCCCCCACCACAACACACACGCAGTCCTAGGCATTTATATTCACCAGTGAAGGTAGGTTTGGTGGGAGAAGGTGAGGAATTTTGAACAGCTGTGATTGGATAAACAGTTTCCCAGTCAGTCCACCGGGATGTATGTATGGATTAGAGAGCGCGCGAGAAGGGGAGAGAGAGCAGTGATATCCAGTGGCAACAACAGCACCTGAATTGTTGATGTGGTGTTATTTTGAAAAAAAAAAGTGGTGTATGCTACAGTGTGTTGCATTAACAGATGTTAACTGTCTTAGAACGCTGAGACCAAAATGTTGATTACATTCACTGTAGGAAGTGATGCGATGTTCATATAGATCAAGGAAGGTTCATAGTTATGGGGGCTGGTGGATGAGTGTAAGTGTTTGTATTCCGTCTTCAATTCCAACACAGGATTTATGCCCACATTCCTTCTATCTGCACAAAGTGTTCAACAGTGCAAGTCAAAGCATGAAACTCAGTTAGTTTTGCTTGAATTTATAAAGCGATTTTGTTTCATGGGTGGCTGTGATTGACAAGTTGCATTAGTGCAACACAACAAAGAGGAGAAACATAAATCTATTATGAAGTCACAAAGAGCTGAGCTTTGAGAGCAAAGCCGCCTGTAAGGTGTTTTTGTTTGCTTTTGATTTTAAAGATAGTCAGTGCGGATCAGTGCTTTGGCCTGCAGTTGGCATTATTGCCTAATTTGAACTAACATGCCTAGATGTGTGGATTTATTACTTACCAAACCTTAAACCATGCTTAACATCCTTCCCTGGATACTGAACAGAGTTGTCACCATCCTCCAAATCTTCAATCCAATTTGAAGTTTAAGGTCACAATTTGATATGATTTTTTGTTTTTTTCTTTAAAATATTTCTCTCTAAATGCAGATAGCTAGACTATCCCATCTGGATTTGTAAAATCAACATATCAGTGGTGCCCATTCTTAATTAAAAAAGGTATTTTACAACATGCTTTGTCCTGGTGGCTCACTGCAGGTTATGGTTAGTATGTACTAAAGAATAAAGATTCCACAGTTCAACAAATAAAATACCACCCATCAGTGTTTACAACAATAAACAAGATAGACATTTAGTTTGTCACAAATTTTGGTTTCTCAAATTTGTCCGGCGTTAACCCAGTTCCCAAAGAAATCAATACAGGATCTCCTACAACAACTCTGACTTTGTTCTTACTTCTGGTACCAGTCGGTTGATCGTCTGTGTCATGGGTCTCAAACTTGCGGCCCGTGGGATGATATTTTGTGGCCCCATCCATGGAGTTATTCTAGAAAATAATAGCCAGTAAATAACGCCTCCATAGCTGCATCCCATGGTTTGTATTAGCGGTGGAATGGTTCACAAAATCCACAGTTCGGTTCATATCACGGTTTTGTGGTCACGGTTTTCGGTTCGGTTTGGTATACGCTGATCGTTAGGAAAATCAATCATGTCTTGTATAGTCAGGTTTAAAACTGAAAGAGTGAGGCAGTCTGACATTTGATACATCATTTTCAGTCTTAAGTCAAAAGTATGTAGATTCTGGCACTGCAAGAGAGGAGATATTGCTAGTTCCAACATGCTTTTCATTTATTTGGCAAAGAAAGTTATCTTTAACAAATGCTGAGAACAAATAGTTATTCACTGTCACTAATGTAATGTAATAGGCAGCCACAGTCAGGAAACTTTCAGTAGCCCTGGAGGTCCATCCATCACTAGTAAGTGCTACATAGGCTGTCAGACAACTCAAACAATTCCTCGTCAGGTCTCGTCATAAAGTGCGGGAATTACCGTGTTGCTTAAGTGTTTGCGGGAAGGGATTTTAATTTATATCGTGGCTCGAATGTTTTAATCATACAACAAAATCCCGCACCCTCCACCACGGCAAAAGGCTGCATATCTTAGGCTATGAAACACCACTCCAGTCTCCTTTGGTTATGCATGTTGCCCCGTCTGACTCGTCACTGTCAGGCTGTTTAAAAGCTGCGGGGAGCAGAAGTTGTCCTGTCGACTCTCTCCCTTTCCTCCTTGCGCTGCCAGTTGTCTCACTGGGTTGATGTCTTTGCAGATGAGCTGACATGTTAGTCGTGTTACTGTTAGCATAAACAACGTGTTGCACAATGCTTGCACACTGTCACACTTTTGTCAACAACTTTCATACCGCCGTCATCGTAGGTCACTCTAAATGCAAAGTGGTCCCATACAGCAGACCTATACAGGGCTGCTGGCGCATCTTCTAGCTCCAACTCTTTTCCACTCGCCATGCCCACAAACGTCTCCACAGCTGACTCAAAGATACTCTATTACTATCTGCTACACCGCTTCGCTCCTTCTTCTTGTTTACTGGCGATGGCCTGGCTACTATGAACCGAGCGGTACACACGATCCTCGAACCGTGACAAGCGTACCTAATGGCACAGATTTTTTTGATGAACCGTTCCACCCCTAGTTTGTATATAATGAATAAATAATGGTTTCCCACAGTCCCGGCTTCATGCACTCCAGGCTTGGTCTGAGAGGTTGGCTGCCAGGTCTCTGGCAGCAAGAAGTAGGCAAGAGAAGCCATGTTCAGAAGAACCGTTCATGTTCAGAAGATCCCATTCAAGTTAAAGAACTGTTAATAATGACATTTGAGAAGATTGTTTTTTTTTTTTTTTAATTTCTTTTTCTGGAATACCTGATATGGCCCAGCCTCACTCAGACTCTGCTTCCAGCGGCCCCCAGGTAAATTGAGCTTGAGACCTCTGGTCTATGTGCACCCAGGATTAGCGTCAGGTTGTGCAGCTGCAGGCTACCAGTAAGCCAGCTGTGTTGTCTTTGAAATGTTTTTTTCTTCAGATGCACGAAAGAGGGCAGGGATGTGGAGAATAAACATACTCTGAAAATTGCTGATCCTGCTTTTCATAAGCAGAAAATCGAAAACTCATTTCGATTTAGAATCAAGCCGAGAGCTGAGTGGTTATCCAAAAATCATGCACATTGTAGGGGCTATTTGCACTTTGCATTATTTGTGGTTGTTCTCAACATCTGCTCACCTCAGAGTGGATTATCCTGTTTATAAAATGTCCTCTTGCCAGAAAATATCAGTTTGACCTGCAAGGAGACC
>CAEMYA010000239.1:2825084-2882949 GCA_903131615.1 Diplodus sargus | reverse complement strand
GTTTGAGATGAGTCAGCCTGCCGAGCGTGTTGACCATTAATCCCAGGCTTGAGCTTTAGTGCCCTTCAGCAACACACTAAACCCCAATTGCTTCTCGTGGTAAGGGCCGCGTCTCGCAGGGTAGCTTGTTGCCATCGGTGTGGGTGTACGCGAGAATGAGATGAAATTGTAAAGCTCTTTGGATAGCATGTCTACACACACACACATACACACACACACGTCTTCAAAGAGCTGTGTTCTCATTAGCAGCAGTCCTCTGTTCAGAGGCCGGCATCTCTCCCCTTTTACTCTTTTAATTCTTCAGCTCTTTGCTTCTCTGTGTGAATCACTGTGACAACCTGGTGACTCATTGAAAACATTAATACTAATAATGCTGATACTGATATTGACAATGATTAATAATACAGGTAATGGCACTGACACTGATATTATGATACTGACATTATACCAATAGTGTTCCTGCTATTACATACAGCGGCCGTTGTCGTCATTGCTAATGCTTCTGCTTTTACAACAGGTAATATTCCCACCATTGCCACACTACTGAATATTACTACTCCAATAATACGAAGCTTTGGTCTGTTGTCTGGATGATGTATGGTATGGTTGCAGCATGAAGATAATATGTAGTTTGCAGAACATAAATAGTGATACGGTTGGGTGGGTTTTCTCCCGTTTACATCCCCACAACACTAACTGGATGTTTTGTATGGGCTCAGGCCAAATTGTGCTTTAATTTTACCTAAAAAAAGATGAGGAATCTTTAATTTTTAATTTAAGATCAAGGCTTTTAAAAAACAAATTGTACATAGTGAAAACCTTTCCATTGAATATAATGTATATAAAATTTGTTGGCAAGTAGTCGTAGTTTGTGTTTCATGATTATTGTTTCCCCGTTTAAAGTACAACCAGAACATTTACCTTGTTTGGGTACTTACTTGTAATACTACTACTAATACCACTAGCAGGCTAGTGATAACTTAACATAGAGTGTTTGTCATTTAACTTTCTGTGTTGTCAGAGCGATTAAAACCAGCAACCCTCCAGTTACAAGATGGTGAAGGTTTTAACACACAGTATCCTGTCCTTCATACTCTCTCTCTCTCTTTATCTCAGCTGTCTTTCCCCAATGTGAGTTGTCAAAAAGTAAGCAATGTCCGTGACACCCTGGTGTCTGCCTGTGTGTGTGTGTGTGTGTGTGTGTGTGTGTGTGTGTGTCCGAGCGTGCATGCTTCAGGCTTTCTCATTATGATTCTAAATGTATCAGTCTGTCTCGTCTGGATGAATTAATAGGTTCTTTGGTGGCTTGGCAAACACACACTCACACACACACACACACACGCAGACACTCACACACGCGCGCTGTTTGTCCAGCGCGTCGTGCCTCAGGTTCGTTAATTGAATGTCTGTGTTCATGTAAGGGGTCGTGAGAGGCATTGAGAGGATGCCACGGTGCATTAGGAAGACAAGCTGTGTGTGTGTTTGTGTGTGTGTGGTATGTGTGTGTGTGTTTAGTAAGTAGGATAAAATCCAGAGGACCTTGAACGTAGCCCCTCCTGAGCTCCTAGCGAGACGAGACGCAAACAAATCTTACAGGGAGGCGAGAAGGCCGCAGGTGTGTGTGAGTGTGTGTGTGTGTGTGTGTGTGTGAAACTCAGACAAGCTTAATCGCACCCTGCCCTTGTTGTCTCGCTTCTTCTCCCATCTTGTCTCCTCTCTCCACTGTCTCCTCCTCTTTCTCTGTCCACTTTTCTCTCCTCACTTGTCTTCTATATTTACCTTCCTCTCTTCTTTATTCCTTTCCTCTCGCTCATTCATCGCCTCCCCTTGCTCCCCTTCTCCCCCTTCTCCTCTCCTGTATCTTAATTGACTCCTCTAAACGTTCACTTCCTCTCCTCTGTGCTCCCTCCTTTCTTCTTCCACATTTACCATTTCAAGTGTCCATTTTCCTATTGCCTTTCCTTTCTTTTCCTCTTGTCATTTATCTTCCTCACTATATCCTTCTTCTCTCCACCCCTCTCTTCTCCCTTTTTTCTCTCTCTTCTCTCCTTCATCCTACTGTCACCCCTTGCTTAAATCTCCTCTTTACTCTCTTTCTTGCTACTTCTCTCCTAATGATAATTTCTTCAGTCATGCTCCTCTCTTTTACTCATATTTTCTCTCTTCCCCCTCCTTCCTTCGTTCTTTATTTCTTTCTTTTATCTCCATCTTATTTTTCTCCTTTTCATCCCACTTCCAGGCTCCATTCATAGCTCTCTTTGACCTTCCCTCTTTCCCCCTTTTCATCTTATCTTTTCCCCTCTCCTTTCTCCTCTCTCAATTTCCTTCCTCCTCAAGTCCTTGCCTCCTACTCTTGTCTTTTCCTCTGTTCTCCACCTCACACGCTCCCATCCATCCATCCATCCATCCACCCATCCATCCATCCATCCATCCATCCATCCATCCATCCATCCATCCATCCTCCTCCCCTCTGTCTCCCTCCCTCTTGTTCTTCATGCTTCGTTGTTACAGCCACCAGGGGAAAAACTAGCAATACAGACTAACACACACACACACACACACACACACACACACACACACACACACACACACACACACACACACACACACACACACTGACTCCCAGCCCTCTAATGGCCCCATTTAGACAATGTGTCGCATCAGCAAGTCGTATGGCTGAATAATGAGGGGAGGAGAAGAAGGAGGAGGACGAGGAGGAGGAGGACAAGAGAGGAAGAAGAAGAGGAGGAGTGCCAGTCGTTTTCTGCATCCCTCCATCCAGACTGCTGCTCCACCGTAAATGTTGTTCTGTTACACACACCATCAGCTGTCTGTGTGTGTGTGTGTGTATGTGCGTGTGTGTGTCCATTCATCTCCACTATGTGCCAGTGTGTGTGGTCGTTGGGGAGAAATATGGCCTCTGGGGTTTTTCACTGAAGCTCCGGTGTTATGTTTATGATGGGACGAAAGAGAGAGAGAATGATAATGTACGTTCTTTATATCGCTCGCCCTCAAAGAAGCATCCGCTCTCTCGCTTATGCATTACACAAACACACACACAGAAACCCACACGCCCTCTTTATCAACAGAAACACACACCCCTCGGCCTCTCAAATGATACCTACGAGCACACTCACTCATAAATGATACACAGGCAAACACATTTACTCCCACAGCCATTCGAAGAGCACACAAACGCAGTACACACTCCTTCCTGCATGCAAACAGGCATCTGAACTGTCTCATAAATGATATACACTCTCTTTTAAAACACACACACACACACATACACACAGAGCTCCAACAGATAGAAAGTGCAGCTGTAGCTGTTTTTTTCTTTTTAAGTCGTCGCCACCTTGTGTTTTTCTCCACCAGCTGTTAGAAGCAGGGCAAGATTTATGTGCTACATTAACATTTTACATCTGATTTTATAACGTTTGTATTTTCTGGAGATTTCTGGGTTTCTGCAGAGTTCGTTGTTTTCTCTGTGCCACACAGGAAACAGAATCCTTTGGATTTCTAGGACTGACTTTTACTGTGGCTCACACTAAAAACTTGGATTCTGATTAGCATATTAAAGGGACATACAGCTGCTTTTGCATCTTTAGCCCATTAACTGCAAATTCCATATGTTTTATTTAAGCAATTACCTCCACCAAGGAGGTTATGTTTTCACTCTTGTCCTTTTGATGGTTGGTGTGTGAGCAGGAATACACATAAACTAGTGAACGGATTTCCATTAAACTTGGATTGAGAAAAAAAAAAAAATCCTCTGATCCCAGCTTCACAAGTGTGAATATTTTCGGGTTTCTTTCCTCTGTGCCAGTGAACTGAATATCTTTGGGTTGGGGGAAAAAAAGACATTTGAGGACGTCATCTGTAAGGAAATGGGATTTACCAAACGCTCATTGCCATTTTCAACTGTTTTCTGGCATTTTACACAACAAACAACTGATCACATGAATGAGAAAATCTACATTGAATATAATCATAAGTCGCAGCCCTAGTGTAAGTCAGCTGGCTAATATTCAGCTGCAGTCCTTTGGTGAGTTTTGCCATGTAGCATCTTAAGCGTTCTATCTCTGCCTGTTTTTCAAAGCTTTCTGTAACTTTTAAGATTGATTTCCTGCCTTTCAGGCGGTCAAACCGATTATCATGTTTTCACTGATTTGCAAACAACCTGCACAGACTTCAAACTAGTCTGAGCTCAGATATTCATGAACATTCAGTTATTCACATATCTTCAAAATGCAGCTTTTTTTGTGCAGTTGAGAAGTCTGCCCGTATTGGTGTGTTCAAGGACACCCAGACATCTGAGTGTCAGTCGCTGAAAAGGAGCTCTAAGTGTTAGAAGAAAACATCTATGAGCGCTCATTATTCGTCTTCTGAGGTTGATTTTTCAAACAGCAGACAAACTTGACTGCAGTGAAGTTCAGTTTGATTTAATTGGATTTGTTTACACCTCTGATGTCTGTAAACACAGGAGGGAAACAGCCCTATCTTATTACACTCCTCTGCAGTTTTAGATGTGTATTTATTTAGGTCAAATTTATATGTGCTGGGACTTACATTGGGCGCAGACCAATGTAAAGCCTCCGGCAAAGCACAGATCTGTTCAACAAAAGCTGTTGAGAGACAAAGCTCAGCATTTAGTCACAAAAGGGACAAAGAGGATGTACAAAAACTGAAGTTCAACATTCATCTTCTTAAATACCGAGGAGCAGAAAGTTAAAACCCCCCTCAATCTTCTTTAAGTGAAATTGCCTCTAAAAGCTCTCCAGATGCTGCTAAAAAGGCCCTCACCGTGGACAGCCAAACCAACAGATAGACACACACACACACACTCAATGTGGCTTTGGTGGATAATCACAGGTTACAATTACTGACTGCACAGAAGACGCACCCATCGGTTTATGGACTGCACTGTTTTGAAGCCTTTGGTAGTTCGGCCAACACTATCTTGTTTGGAGTAATGAGGACTAAGAACTTGAGTTCGCTATTACGTCTTTCACACTGGACAAAGACCTTCTAATACCTGCTAACATCAATCATTTATATCATTTTCAATCATATATATATGTATATATATATATATATATATATATATATATATATATATATATAAAAATCACAAATCACAAAATGAAGAAGAACATGCTGTAATGAATACTTGAAAAGAGAGATTAAGACCATAAACTTATTAGGAAACTGTTTACTAAGATTATAAATCAAGTGAGAAGTACAGTAGGGTCATTTTCTTCTTTTTGCAAGCAGGGCAGTCATCAACAGCTGAGCACTGGTACGAATGCAGTCATTTCCACTTTGGCTACACAGAGGCTGGGTCACCTTCCTTCACGTTGACAAGCTGAGACTCAGATTGTGACATTTATGACTAAATCTCACTTTCAGTCAGGACAGTCTAGTGACTAATGTAGAGAAAGGTCAGCCAACAGAACCTTCAAATCAAGAACCATACTATCTGCTCTGAAATATTTCATTTGGTATAATAACAGTGAGGTGCAGTGTTGGTCTGTGGTTACTGATAAAGGGTAACTCCACCAATTTCAACACATTACAGTGTTTTTACAGGTCTTGGGGAGTATTTTGTGGCTGCAGAGGAAGCTGCATGTAATCTGATAAATTGCCTTCGGTCATGTCACTTACAGCACTGTGCTTAGTTGCATTGTGGGTTACAGAGTGGTAAATTGATAAATTACTCTGGGTAATTGCTTGACTTGTGAGCCACTATGGCAAAAGAATTTTATAGATGTATTGATAGAAAGATCCATTATATCCAGTAAGTAATATATGGATGTAGGTACCCTCTGGTGATGCTTAGTAAGATGATCAGTCAAGTGAATTTCCTGAGTGACTTTCTGTTGTCATTCTGCTGGATTTATTTATTTCGCAGAGAAGAAGATGTAAGTCTGGGTACAGAAAGGAAGATGGGCATATTTGGAGAGTAAATGTGATCAAACTGCTGCTTTTCTCAACACTCAAGGACATGTGTTGTATCCCATTGTGCTGATGTGTGTGATACTTGCAATACAGTGTGTGAATACACACCACAGTGTGTTGGTTTACATAGAAAGACAACGGGTGTGTGTGTTTAGACATGTAAAATATGGAAAAAATAAACCTGCAAGCAAGTCCTAATCCTGACACAAATAGATCTACCAGTACAGCCCATGATTTTTGAAAATCGATTTAAAGAAATGACCTAACTTATTGATTCATATTTTTTTTTTGATTGATTGATTGACAGATCTCAGATGCAGAGTGGGAGGACATGCTGGAAGGTTTTGATGAGCGGAGTTACCTGAGTGCTCGACGCTGGAAGCCGGGTGACGACCCGTACACCCTGTACGCCTTCAACCAGAGAGAGAGCGAACGCATCCCCAGCAACCGCGCCCTGAGAGACACCCGAAACTACAGGTACACACTCACACAAAAACCCCCAGAAACATGTGGCACTGCACACACACGGACCAAAAAGACTCCACTCGCACTGTTTATGCCTTTCTGTTTTGGTTTGAGTGTTTGTGTAGGATGTTAGATTCGATGTGGTGATCTTTATCTGTACAACCTGAGAAACACAACAGGCCAGTGTTTACAGGAACACGTATATTCTACACACACTCTAGTCTGATGTACGAATCTGTCCAGAATGTACTGCATAGAAATGAAACTTATCGAACCCAAACACCAGTAGCCTGCAGACATGAACGCACAAGTCAGAATGCACACATGAAACTACAGATATTACATACTCTCTCCGTATTGCAGGTATGTACACAGACACACAGACACACAGACACACACACACACACACACACACACACACACACAGTAACATAGCAGCAGGCTCCCTGAGCCTGTAATGAATCCCCTATCTGTACTGAAACAAATTTAGATTATGGAGCCAAACACATTTTCATAGACAAACCACCAAATTACAATCCGTCCGTCCGCTAAGAAATTAAATTAAACACCAAAATAGAAATCGTCTTAGCGTAGCGCTGTTCCCGCCTGTTGGAAAGAAGCTCAGCAGGAAGATAAGGAGCTCGCCACTTTGACAAGCAGCCGCCTTCTTACACGTTTCAGGAGATAAAAACTTCCAGGCACTTGTGGAGAGCGTGAAGAGGGCCAGTGTAGTCAGGCTACTGGGGATCACACACACACACACACACACACACACACTCACACACACACACACACACACACTTACACACACACTTGCTCTCACCTATCCTGAGCTACTGTTTCCGTGACGCTCTCAGCAATCAAATCACATAAGTACTCTGATCTTTCATTACACTATTAATACTTGACTTTTAAAAAACATCATTTTCTTTGTGACAATATCAGCATGAAGCAGGTTTTCACTTGATTACATCAGAATATTTCCTGTCTTATTCTGATGGATGATGTAATGGGTTTCTGCATGTTTACAAATGTTAATTAAATGAACCTTTAATGTTTATCTGCTTGCTTCAAAAAAGGAAACAAACTTTTTCTACACAGTGCTGCGAAATCACATATCAGATATACTTCTGCTGCTGCATATGTATTCTGCATCTGCTTGTAAAACGTATCTAGTTTCTGTCTTCACTGAATGAAATATTCATGCCCGAGGCAATTTGTTTGTACATCTGATGGAAAGATTTTAGATGTGTGGTTCATGAATTTATACATATTTCCCCTCATATTCAACTTGACATATTAGAAATGTTTTACAAAGTTTGGTCCCCTGAGATTGCTTTTAAAGTTGTGTCAAGTTTTAACATTTTCCGTTATTCTAGCTTGAGTTTGTTATGATTTACCTAAGAACAACAAAAGGAAGGTTTTGCGATATTATGTATTTATTTTATTTTCGGGAAATGCCATGAAAAGACCAAAACTAACCGTGAATGTATCTACTAATTCAATTTGTGATGTGATGCCTTCTTCCTCTGTGCCATAGACCTCCACTGTTTTCTGAAAATGTTTAAAAACGCGTCAAGTCACACTGTTTCACTGGGTGACATGTTACCTCATTACCATTAACATACACTCTGTAGTTTATTCTGACTCAATCAGATATATGTATAAACCGTCTTTCTGCCACAAATACACACTAGAGAACCAAATGTTGATTAATCCACATCTGAAAATAGTCCCAGAGAAATGACACCATTTCCTGAAGAGGTGTTTTAGTTACAAGATTTTTTGGGGGGACAGCTGTAGCTCAGGGGGTAAAGCGGGTCGTACATTGATTGGAAGGTCGCTGGTTTGAATCCCAGCTCCCCCTGGCTGAGCTGAGCTGCATGAGCTGCAAGATACTAAACCCCAAATTGCTCCTGATGTGCAGTTGGCACCTTGCATAGCAGCCTCTGCCATCAGTGTATAAATGTGTGTGTGAATGGGTAAATGCAGCAAGTGTTGTAAAGCGCTTGTTATTGGTCAATAGACTGGAAAAATGCTATATAAATGCAAGTTAATTTACCATTTAAAGAGTTTTTGAGATTTAGTCGAAACCAATAGGGAAGTCAGCCTGTATTGAGAGATGCCTTCTTGGTCTCTTCATGGGACTTGTTACTATCCTTATACTTGAAAGAGGTCAGTTTAGTAAATGTATAGCAGGGCTGCACAATTCATTACAAAATATTATGAATATCACATTATGGCAAACTGCAACATCCAAACTGAAGTTACAATTTTCTGTTCAAGGTAAAATGTGTTACAGGACAGCATTATATAGT
Source organism: Diplodus sargus (assembly GCA_903131615.1). NCBI lineage: Eukaryota > Metazoa > Chordata > Actinopteri > Spariformes > Sparidae > Diplodus > Diplodus sargus. The sequence continues at coordinate 2,874,208 of CAEMYA010000239.1, read as the reverse complement.
CCACAACACACAGATCTTGTTATCCAGATGTAAGAAACCATGTTTGCTTGAGTCCAACCAATATATCCTTTGGTGTATCGGCATATATGTGCTGATATGAAAACTTCTTTTTATACAGAATATAATCCAGATGTTTGGAGATGCTTGGAGTATTTTAGAATGACTTAATTTCCTGTGCAGTTTACTGTTTCCTACTAATGTCATTTTAGACAACAACATTTAATGTTACACTGTAAAATATCTTGCCTCCGTTGCATTTCTTTGTGTAACCATATGTTAGGGATCTTTGCAGTTTTGATCAGTTTGATCAGTTTTGCTCCCTAACATCGGTATCAGTTGCGCTCTAATATCATGATTTTAATGCTAAGCCGCGACATGATTTTTTTTTCTAACCATATTGTGTGGCCTTAGTTTCTAGGTACGACTACTGATTTTGTTTTATTTTTCCCGAGTAAAAGCCATACTTTTCCACAGAGGTGGCCCTGGCCTCGTTTGTGCCGTCTGTAATGACCTGGATGTGTCTGTCACTGTGTAAACAGGATTTTCACATCTGCTGAGGGATGTTTGTTTTTATTTTATGGAGCTGCACGAACACCGCAAAGGTAGATTAATGCTAGAGACAAACACATCCAGCTGGAACATCCATTTGCGCCTGTTGTGCCTTTGAGCCGGCATTCGCTGGATGATTAAAGGTTACCAAACAGCTCATGGTGACCCAGCTCTCTAATAGGAAGCTGCATGTGGGCGTTAATTGGGTGGCTGTTTGTTCTGGCAGTTACGGTGAACATGACTAAGTCGTGGATGGTTGATGCCGCTGCTGCTGCTGGTGCTGGTGAGCACAGCGGGTTGTGGCTCAACGGCTCACGTAGGAAGCTAAAATCTGTTAGTGTAACTGGCAAGTACATTAAAGTGTGTGCGTGTGTGTGTGTGTGTGTGGACATTTTGAAGATGTGTCCCGCGGATGATGGGTATGATGTCTGACTCAATCACAGCTTGTCTACTGCTTCTAACACGGAATGTGTCAAAGTGCCTGTGTGTGTGTGTGAGTGCACGTCTACGCTAATGTGCATAATTGCGTATAGTCGTTCGCCTGCATCATCTGCTGCCGAGCTGACATAAGGCAGTTGAGGAGTGTGTGTGGTTGACGGAGAAAGTGAGAAGTGTGTGTAGGAGGCGGGAAACCAGGGATATGCTTACACATTAATCTGTTAGCAGGGAGGTAGGGGGCTGATAGTGCTCATTTATCTCGTATAGGACAGCAATGAAGGGTGTGGGTGTGGGTGTGGGTGCGTGCATGCGTGTGTGTGTGTGTGGTGACGAAGGGGGTTTGGTGTTATGTGATTATCTGTTAACTCAGTTACTGTGTAGCTGTAGATCTCAGGAGCGCTTGGCAGGGAAAGTGATAGCACCCCATACTCTGCGAGGAAGGATAAAAAAACCTGCAGTGAAATCCTCGACTGAAGCCTCCGAGGTCTGTATTCTTAGAAACACATTCTCTTCTTTCTACTGTAAACCCACTGAGGTGCTTCCTGCACTTTGGCTCTGTTTCAAAGGGGGGCATCTGGTGGAAATTCAAGGTAGTGTGACAGTCATTTATAGAAAGAGCACAAAAGGTGAGGGAAAGCGAATATGAAAGGACTTGTGGGAGGAGATTTGAAAAACATGACACTGGAGCAGTTGAAAATTACAGCATGGTGGTAGATGGAACAGCAGTGATTATTCGATTAGTTGTCAACCATTAAATGAATGGCCAACTATTTTGATAGACGATATATTTGAAAGAAAAAGGCAAAAATGATCTGTTCTCAGCTTCTTAAATGTGAATATTTTCTGGCTTCTTTCCTCCTCTGTGACAGTGAACTTAATATCTTTGGTTTGTGGACAAAACAAGACGTTTGAAAACGGTGTTTTGGGCTTTGGGATACTCTGATCAACATGTTTTACCATTTTATAGACCAAAAAAACAACTAATTGAATAAAGTCAAAAACAGTGACTCTCCAGCTTACTTGGAATGGAAGTCCATGTTGGCAGTGTTACAAAGATTTATTAACTCATAAGCAAAGAGACTTTGCCAGTGCATTAATTTTTAGTATTTTTGTTTGTTTTCATTCTATTTTTCATGCTTTGATGAAGACTTTTTGAATTTACAATGCATTGGCTTATCCAGTCTCATTCCCAATTTGTCAGTTATGGATGATTAGGGATGGCAACTGACCCTACCTACAATCCCAAAGTGTCAGTATTTGATGAGTCAGTGATGAGACTCAAAAAACAACGTTTCTTACTAACACAACCTTTTAATGAATATTTTTTTATCATTATCAGAGTGTCTCTGAGTCTTTGTCAAACTGCCAGTCTATACCATAAACTTCCATTACAAATTAGTTCCATTATCACTGTTTTTATTTTTATATTTTACTCAACTATTATCCTTGAAGGGCACCTGATTTTTTTTCTCCTGACCCAGTAAAGCACTCGCCATATTTTGGGTTTTTATCAACTAATTGATTAAAGCGAGAAAATAATCAACAGAAAATAGTTGTTTGTTTCAGCCCCAGATCTACTCTTGTTAATCTTGGTCACTCTTTGTGGATATCAATTTATGCTAACAAACTGCAACAATGGCATATTAAGGGTTCCCAGCACATCACATGGCGATGTAATTACATGGCTTGGCCACGACAAAAACTGGCTTCAAGGCCTGGCGCCTGGTGGGGTCATGATTTTGATGATGAGGCCAGCCGTCTTTTTTGCAGAGGAAGTTATGGTCAAGCCAACTGCGTTAAATAATCCTCCCCCTTTTCTTCGTTGGTTTCAACAGTGGACTATAAAAACACACTGCCATCCACTGTATCAGAGTATATAACATTATGCTATTCACTGATGGTGCGCTGTCTTGAGTGAGTGAGAACGGGACGGAGAGCTCCAAAAATAGAAAATCAATATGTGGCGGCCAATGTTGATATTGTGAGTTATTCTGTATAAACATGTTACTGTCAAAACCATACAAATCTACCCAAATTATCACTTAACTGAGAAATTATCTAATTAAGAAATAAGCCTTAACAATTGACACTTACCCGTAATAGAATATTATACATTAGCGATCCACAAAGAAAGTGGAGAGTCGTATTGTTCCTAATCTTTCTATCCAAGATGGAGTCTACCTTTTTGAGCAGCTCCTTTATATAAAATGTGAGGTGAATTTTGAGCTGGAGTTGTTTTGGACAACAGTCAGCAGAGACGTTGATGGAGTGACAGTGAGGATGCTTCCCCGTACCATTTCTGTGTGACAGCTCAAACAGGCTTTCAAACAGACTTCAAAACATATCAGTGTGCGGCTGTTTTCACTTATTTCTTGCAGACACTCTCATTGTTCTCACCTTCATGGCGTCTTTTGACTACTAAGCATACATTTTCAGTTTGTGTTTGTTTTTTTTAAAAGATACTTACTCCAAGCAGACACGTCTTTATATCTGTTTGTCTTCTTCCCTGTTTTTGTATTTATGGAGCCTTAACATTTCACCTGAAAGGCAGAATTCACCACATGTGCTTTGTAAAATAGCACTCAACATTACAGCAACACAATAACCAGGTAGTCCAAGATTATTATCAATTATAACAATAGATCCTACCTTAAAGGTATGTCTTGCAGGTTAGTAATAGAGCTTGGAATCATTGTCATCTCTTGATTCAGTTTTATGATATTAAGCCAAAAAATGTTGTTACCAAATTATTCTTAGAAATCTATGTTTCCCATTTCATAACCAAGCTTTAATGAATGCTACTTTAAGATAGTCCATCTAAGTTCAAGGATTTGCTCTTCATTTTAATAAATCATGATATCATGATATCACTTTATAGTATACAGTGAAGCTTTATATAGAGAAGGACCTTCAGAACAATCTATCTGTAAAACAGTCATATATAAATAGTTTTGAATGAACACATTATAAACCAAAAGAAACTCAAACCTCATTACCACAAAATACAAGGAAAGTCACTGTTTTGATTGACAGGTGATCTCTGGGAAATGTAGTGTAGACACACCTCAACAAAGAGGCTAAAAATAAAGACACAGAGATGTAAGAGAATCTGGTAGATTATCACTCTAAAGGAGAGCTCCAGTAGAGAAAGCACAGCAGGTTTAGACAGGAGGCTCCTGGTGTGTTATTTTCCCAGTGGGGACACGATAACCTAAAGATTAGAGAAACAAGCTTTTGACCTGCAGATGCACGGTCAGTCTCCTCAGAGCTTGCAGACGGGAAGAAATCTGGAGAAATGTGCGGACACTTGATCCTAGCCACTGTGGATGCACTGGATGGCATCCACAGGGATGAATGCAATGCAGGTATAATTTCTTCTTTCTTTGGGATTGTGGACACATTTGAACGTGCCATCTACAACCAGCTGTCCTCCTGTCTTTCACAAAACGACTTCCTTGACCCTAATCAGTCAGGCTTCAGGACTGCTCACTCCACTGAGACGGCCCTCCTCACAGTGACTGAGTCAATCGGTGCCGCCAGAGCCCCCATTCATAAGTCCTCATTCTCCTCAACTTATCTTCTGCGTTTGACACAGTCATCCACCAAATCCTCCTCTCCACTCTGGCTAAACTTCGCATCGCTGACTCTGCTCTAACCTGGTTCACATCATACCTGACAAAACACACCTTCGGGTCACATGGAATGGCTCCAAACCCTGCTTTCTGGAAACTGGTGTCCCTCAAGACTCAGTATTAGGACCACTTCTGTTTTCACTGTACAATAGATCACTAGGCTCTGCTATCACATCACATGGATTCTTGTACCACCGTTATGCAGATGACACCCAATTGTTCCTCTCTTTTCCCCCATCCTCTGAAACCCACGTTGCAGTTCGCATCTCAGAATGTCTGGCAGACATCTGCGCTTTGACAGCTGTTCATCACCTCAAGCTCAACATTTCTAAAACTGAACTCCTCTTCATCCCGGGGAAAGACTGCCCTAGCATGGACCTGTCAGTCACTGTCATGGAAGTCACAGTATCACCTTCACCAACTGTGAGTAACCTGGGTGTAATCCTCTGTGACGAACTATCCTGCAAACCCAACATCTCTGCTGTGGCCTGATCCTGCAGATTTACTCTCTACAACATCTGCAGGATCCGGTCTCTCCTCACAAAGAATGCAAAACAACTCCTGGTCCAAGCACTGGTCATCTCCCACCTGGACTACTGCAACTCGCTCTTGGCTGGACTCCCAGTCTCTGCGAATAAACCTTTGTAGCATATCACAAACACTGAAGCTTGCATTATTTTCAATCTACCAAAATTCTCCCATGTGACACCCCTCCTCTGTGACTTCCACTGAGCAAACAGTGCTTGTTCAGCAAAATCGCAAGTCTTCTCTGTTCTGGCACCTTATTGGTGGGACGATCCCCCAACCAATGTCAGGACAGCAGAATCTTGCCATCTTCTGCGAAGGACTCAAGACTCATTTGTTCAGAATTTAACTCGACCCCGCATAGCATGACTCCCTCCCATTGTGGTTACTTACTAAAAATTAAAATTAGGGCTGCAACTAGTGATTCTCTTCAAATTTGATTAAGCTGCAGATTTGTTTTCATTATTATCTTAATAATTGTTTAGTCAATTAACAAGATAGTGAAAACGTGTTCATCACAATTTCCCACAGTCCAAAGTGACATCTTCAATTTGCTTATTATGTCCAACCATCAGTTTAAAACCCAAAGACCCTCATTTACTGTTATAAATAACAAGGAAAAGCTGCAAATACTCACACAAAGCAATATTTGCTTGAAAAATGACACATGATCTATCGATTATCGAAACAGTTAAGAAATGATTTTCTTTTATTCTTTCTGCTGACTAATTGGTTGACAAATTTTTTACATCTCTAATAAAAGGATGAAATAGATAAAGACAAGAACAGGTTGCATGCCTTTTTCCATGATTCCCTTTCCAGTGCATCTCTAAGTCATCCAACATCTAAATTATGTTATTTGGTTTTTGTCATGTTGCACACAAAAATGAAAGAATCACTGGAAGCCATCTCTTTTTATTCCACCATTGGCCTATTGAGATTAGTTCCTTGGCCTTTTTCTTGACAAGCCACTACTGTACCCCAACAGCATACATGTGTCTTGCAGAAGTCTGCACAAATTTCTTTGGAAAGACAAAGTATGGTGTGTAGGGCTGGGCGATATGGCCAAAAGTGGTATCACGATATGTTTTTTTTATATCAATGTCGATAATTACCTCTATATATTTAACAATAATAATAATGTTGAATTTACATTTTTAAAAGTATTCTCCTCACGACAGAACGTCAAACAAACCAGAAGGTTAATTATGGTTCCTAAAATATATTGATTTATTGTCAGATACTAGATGTGTTGTTATGTTAAATACTGAATAAATAAGATTATAAAATATGACAACAAATTGCTTGTTTCAAACATGTCTCAAACATTTTAGAGGTAGTATACTGATCTGAACATTGATTAAAGAAAATGATAAAAAGTTGAATGTTGAGGATGATTGTGCTCCTGTGTTCTGTTAATATTGCAGATAGTTCAGTTCAGCTTCATTAGCTTCCTGTTCTGTAAGACCTTGATGAGTTTGGATGTGCGACCAGACCACATATCATCTCTGAGCCGCTCCTCCACCTTTACCCTCCAATCTGTGTACAGCTGAGGGACTGTTGTTTGGCAGAGTATACTTAGCATCCATGACAGTCATTAGCTTCTTGAAGCCCTGTTTTTTAACTGTACTTATAGGCATTATATCTTTAGTGGTACAGTACTTATCTGCGCTGGTTATGTCTTTGTATTGCTTCAGTTTCTTCTCATATGGAGTAACAGCTGTAGAAGCAGCGGAGATTATTGTTTGTAGAAGTGAAGTTTGAGTAGAAGAAGCAGTGGGGCTGGTCTGTTGGCTATTTGCGGGAGGCTAACGCTAGCATGATAGCACAAAGTCATGCTCTCGGAGTTCTGTTTGGGTCGGTACCTGTTGAGATGAGGGAAGAGGTTAGTGGTCACCCGACACATTTTGCACCTAATGCTGGCCTGTTATTCATCAGACTTCAGGTAGGGGAGAACTATTTCCAAATAAACAAAGTGGTGTGACCTTTCCTTGGTTCAATTTCTTTGTCTTTGTCTTTGTTGGTGTAGTATTTTCCAGGAAGAGGAAAACGGACTCAAGAAAAAAAAAAATTATTCCGAAAATGATCGAGATTGTGTAATCACCCAGCCCTATGAGTGTGTGATAAATGAGAAAATGTTGTCAAGATGTAGGCATTTGGTTAACATCTCAACATCATCTTCCAATTAGCAAATGCTCCCTATACTATGTCTATCTGACGTTACTTCACTTCATCACGCTAATGTCTAAATTACAGGTACATGGAAAGTCCCTGAGTACTCTTTCACAATACATAACTACTAAATGTTGTTTTTACATTAAGTAAGCATCTCATGAGCTACACATTTTACGTTATTTGTATGTTGTGTCAAATTATTGTTGTTTATTTGTTAGGAAGAGTTCGCCTGGCTCCAGTAACCTGCAAAGTCAGAAAGAAGTCGAAAACAAACCCCAAGTTGCAAAATGTTCCTTCAGAAACCCGTGGTTGACATGTTTTTGTGCAGTCGTACATTTTTGGTTGTCTGTTTTTGACATTTACCTTCAAAGTGTTCACTCGGGCGATCAGTTGTATTCTGTGTGTGACTGTGTTATTGAGTCCCTGCTTTAAAACAAACAGTGGTGTCTTTATCGAATGAAGTGGAACCAGTGAGGTGTGGAGAGCTTTTTCTTTTAAAGCATTGTTTCATCTTTTGGGGAGGGGAGGCAGATTTTTCAGGTGGTTATTGTGTATGGGAGAAGTGCTCTGTCACTATCTCAAGTTTGGAGGAGGAGGCGAGGACAGGGATGAGAGGAGAGCAATAGATGGCTTAGGGAAAGATGGGCAGATAGGGAAGAGAAGGTGGTTGTAAGAGGAAAGAGGAAGAAGAGGAAGCAGAAGAAAAGTCAAGAATGGATTAGAAGGAGGAGACAAGGAGAGGTGGAGGAGAAGAGGAGATGGGGGAGATGCCACAAGCTGCTGAGAGGAGACATAATTGCCACATGCAGAGCTTGAGAGGCTGTGTGCGTGTGCGTGAGTGTGCGTATGTGTGTATAAACCACTCCACTCCAGTGCTCTGCCATTATCTCGGTGAACAGGGGAACCTCCCTCCGTCTGCTCTCCGACAGACAGGCAGTCTATAAGCCCAGCAGCCGCTCCACCGCAGGGATTAGATCCAAGCATGAAGACAATGGGCTGATACTGAACACAGTGGAAACGTGTCCCACAGTACGACACAATGGGTTGATATGGCAACAAGAAATACGCGAGAAAAACATTCTAATGCAAGACGAATGAAAACCAAGAGGAAATGTATAGTTCAATGTAAGACAAATTGTATAAATGGTAGCACAAGTTTGAAACAATGTAGAGTAAGAAAAAGGATTTCATGGAACTTTTTTGAACATGAACACCTTGGTTTAGTTCCCGAGTGTTTCATGTCACAATCTTTAAAGTCAGAATATTGTACTTTAAGGAAATAGTCACTACCTGCAGGCTGCAAGTTGTTCAGATTTGAGATGCATGATATTTATTTTTTGCAGCCAACACGATAAGTGATCATTTCCTGCTTTTCATGGTTCAATTCACACTTTTGTATTTTAAAAAGAAGTTCATAACCTTTAGTGTGAGAAAAGCTAAGATGTGATTGTGTGAAAACTACCAGATTTTTCCCCTCCTTTCTGAACCCTTGCCGAACATGTTTCACAAATGGTTGTCTTCCTCTGGAAGTGCAAGGAACCTAAAAAAGAAAGAAGGGTCATTACGTCACTGAATCTTGCTTTGGTGCCAGACTGTGGTGCAGGTTGTGTTGAAGTCAGTGGGAGATACATTGATTAACACTCTAAACCCAACATATCTACTAGGGCTGCGTGATATATCGTTTGAGAATCGTCATCGCGATGTACGTGTGTGCAATAGTCACATCACAGGGCCTGCGATGTGGGAGGCAAATGAACTCATCTAATTTCAAGGGTACCTGACACACACTACAGTGTGGATGTGAGCATGCACAGTGATCCACCAATCACATTAGTTCTTATTCAGTGTGCCAAAGCAGACCACGCCTCTGCACATGGAGTGAGTCGCTGCTAACAACATTGAAAAATTAGCAAGAGAAAATCACAGAAAAGGAAGACTCGGTGCCAAAAAGAAAAGCAACGTCAGCTAACTGGAATTATTTCGGCTACAAGAAGGATGATATTGACCAAATGTGTGTTCTGTGTCGACAGTGCCTTGCATCTGTTGCCACAACGAGAGGTAACACAACTAATTTGTTTGACCATTTATGTCGGTACCACACAGCTCAGTACGACAAAAAGAGGTAAGATTAGTGCAGGTTAATTGTCCACAAGATAGCAGCAGTGCAGCATTACATAAAGTGCTATTCAGGTCATCTGATGAAAATTCCTGTATTTTTCATATCACAATATATATCGCAGGGTTAAACAAAATCGCAATGTCAGTTTTTTCCAATATCGTGCAGCCCTAATATCTATGTCATATGACTTCTGATCAAGAAACGGCTACAGAAAAATTAAGGAACCCACTTCTGAGACGAGGTTAACAACTGATTTTTCAAATGGTTGACAAGGCTATTGTCAACCACCGGGGAGACTGCAATTACACTGCAAACAAGAGCCTTTCCTACACAAATTCGCAAAACGAACACTGTGTTGACAAAGAAGAAATGGTGGTTAAAGCTGCCATGTGTGAGAAAAGTTGATTTTTGAGCGCCAACTTTTAATGTACATACTGCCATCTACAGTATTGGAGTGTGCAGATGCTGCACTTTTCAAGCGAATGAAGACAGTTTGGCTTCATATTATCAGCTCGATTTATTGGATATAATTTCATAATAGAAATATTAAAGCTAATATAATTTCCCATTATCCGACCAATGATTTATTGTGCAGTCCTAGTTCAAATGTCTCCTGCTTCATCTACTTCTTGTGTTCATATGTATGCTCACTGTGTTAATGCTTAGTCTACAGCAAAAAGAGAAGGGTCTTGTAAGATGATTAGAGCTTAATTCATCAGTTTATTTTATATTCATTTGGTATTCTCTGGTATAGATAAATACCACAATACATGAGTGAGTGTCATCTATTATCAATCAATCAAATAGTTTTAAAGGGATGTTTGAGGTAAAGACAATCGAGTAACTCAGCAACTCTTGAAGGTTAAATTGGTGTATAGCTCAAGGAAACATGTTTTTGCTGAAACAAGAGAGGCATCCTCTGGACATGAGAGAAATGTCACCACATTGAAGTGGTGAAAGGGTGTAAAATTATCACTTCCCTTTCCTGTGAAGCGCAACTGAACAACACACTACACTGCACACATTTGTCATTTTCTTCGTTTTGCCAGGGCGGGAGATGTGATAACGCTCCTTTGTTTTGTTGTCGCTGCTCCAAAATGGAGTCATATTCCTCGTATCACCCGGCAACCAAAGACAGGCAAAACATCATCGGATTGGTTAATAATTATTTCATAGCATTGTGACCCAGTGATCCTTGAACACTTATCACTAACTAGATCATGCAGTCATCCAATAACCCTGTCCATGCCTTTGTGTGTCTGTCTCTGCGGAGTGTGAATGTGTGAGCGTGGAGTGTGTACGCTGGCGTCAGCGTCTTTCGCACTCAGTCAACCTCTTAGTCATTTTTCCATGAATCACAACATGCAGCTAAACATTAATCACTGTATTAGCTTTGGTGCCTCCTACACTGACGCTTATCACCCTTCTCAGATCACGGTCCCCGAAAAAACACAAAGAAAAAGAACCCTCAGAGCTCTGCCACTGAATGATTTTTATTTTTCTTGTCAAGCTCGTTTATTTGATTACCTGCTCCAGTGATGAATGCTCACAGAGTCTGGTATCAAAAGCAGATGGAGGAAACATATAACACCCTCGAGGCTCTGATACGCTGTGAACCGATGTTCTGGAAGATGGCTGGGATTTGAAAAAAACATGTTTGACCTCCAGAAGCTTTAAACATAATTCTCTGCATTACTTTATTCGCTTTCTGCAAGTAGACACTGATTTGGTGATATGCAAGTCAATACATGTCTAGACGTTTAGATTAAAGAGGCTAAATTGGTTGAAAATGGAAAGTTTGTTATTCATCCAGTTCCAGACCTCTGAATAACTGCCCACATTTCAGATTCTTGTTGCTTAATTTAAATAAATCTGATGGTCTGCTCATTGACAACTGTTTCTCTGTTTGGGAAAACAGCTCAGACAGTCAGACCTCTGCCAGAACCAGAAAATTGCTGACACAAAAAATGGCTTAATGAGCAGCTAAAACAAGTGTGGTTGAGATTGACATAGCTGCTGTATACTAATTCTTATCACATGACAATAGTTCAGTCTGCTTATCACGATTGATTTCAATAGCATGTCATGAGCATATTTCAGTGTTACCCCTTGATTCCACGAGATATGTCTCTGTTGCCTGGTGTGTACTATGCTGTTTTATTATTTCCTCCATGCAGCTTCATATCCCACCGGGAGCGTTACAGAAGTGTAGCATCATTCCTGCTTATATTGTCATTGATTTTTGTGCCTCTTCTCTGGTTCAATTGCCTTCGTAGTTAAATCGCTTAATTATTTATGTGTTTGTAGAATATTTATTGTTAATATTGATGAATAAATGTGTCTGCTTTTGATAAAAAGATCAGTGAAATAAATTGAATCTGTATATTGTGAAAAACATTGTATAAACAAAGTGGGAATTCCCGTCCAAACCAGTGACATTGGACTCAATAAAGCAGCGAAGCCTTTATTAGAAAATAAGTCTGAAACTTTTAGCAAGATGTGGAAACCTCAGAGAGATTAAAAACATCTTACCACTGAATTGATTAAACGCCTTTGATTCATTCATTCATAATTGGTTTAGGACAGAATCTGAAGTCCTCAGCTTGAGTCTGAACTCTGGTTCACCGGTCCAAGAAGTATCTTCGTCAGAAAACACATGATGACTCTTGTCACGTTCACCACTGTTTACACCGAATTTAACAAACAGCACAAACCGCAGCAGAAAGCTCTCTGTGAGGCAAGGAAATCCCCCTGGTGTTTTGTGGGTAATCTGCTGATGTGGAACCTGAGCTGTGAAGCACCCCGGTGCTCTACAAGAGCACAGAGTGACAGTGACGCTAAGCAGCTTTACCGTCGCTAGCGCCTCAGCTAACCGCCCCGCTCTGCCTCTGAGACGACTGCATGTCGAAACAATCACAGAGCAGACGCCGTTACAACTGTATCTGCTCTGATACCTGATTAGATTTGTTTGGCTCTTATTTCGCCTCAGTGCTTTTGGATTCTGTCCTTTTTTCATCTTTTCTGCAGTGTTTTCCTCCAAATTCCTACTTTGCCTTTGTATTATGCGCTTTGTTAATGAGTGCAGAGAATCAGAGGGAATTACATTGTGAGAAAAACACTGAGTGTGTTTGAAACATGAGGCAGAGCCGGTCCTTGAAATAGACTGAGACGGTGGATCTGAGTGAAGCTCTGATGTCTCATTGATTTCACCTCTTAAATCCACTTCAGTCGTGAAGGCGAGATGCAGAAGAAGAGGCGGAGGCAGATTAAAGACTTTTTAAGCCCTCGTATATTTCAGGCATGGATAGTGAAACTTAAAGAAACAGTCCAGCCTGGAACACTTAAACACAGTTATTGGTGTTGTGTTTTGCACTGCTGCTTGTGTTGTTTGGTGTTTTATTGTTATCAGCAATACGAAGTAGACAGAGCAAGTTGAAGATACAGAGACTTGGGATCTCATCAAAAAATAACACAGAAGCAAATTGTGATAATGATGATATCTAGAGCATTATTTTCCAATTTGGGAGTCAGGACCCTAATTTTATACACATATTTACTGTCTTTTTGATCTTCTATGTTTTCTTGTAAATTATGGAGTATTTAAGTATCTTCAGGCCTTTGATTATATTCAAATCAAACAATATGAATAGGTTGATCACTTTTTGGTTTATCTTTACACAACCAGTCAGAATGGGTCCCACACACAGATGATCACAAAGCAGAATAACCCATGTAATCCACTAATCTACAATGTCATGATCACATGATTTTTATACTCAAAATCAAAATATTGTGAAACAGTGATCCCTTGTTCTTTGTATGGAAGCATCTGCATCATCTATCCCTCTATTGTAATTCAGATCATCAAAAACAAGTAATTAAGCACTAACTGCATTCAGACTAACAGGCTTGCTTTGCACTGTCGCCTCCTATTAAGTACAGCATTTGTAATCGATACTGTACAATGTTACATCAGTTTGGTATGCAAATACAACAGATTTCACCCAGCTGTGAACATGAGTAAGGTAAATAGGTAAGTCAAAGGACATCTGATGGACAAGTGGCGAGGTGCTAAAAGTTCCTCAAAAAAGCCTGATCTCCTCCAATCTTGGAAGCTGGGCAGGATGGTTAGTACTTGTGTGGGACCAATTCATTGTTGGCCTGTAGGGGGGGAATTGGGGGGTGGCACGGACTGACCAAGTGTAAACCCTACCATGATGTCACCAATGAGTTTCTAGACTACCATTTTGAGGCCTAGAGTTTTGCATTACAGCTATCGCCAGTAATTAACAAAGTTAACATCATGCTGAAGACTTGAAACTTTAGACTTAGACCATAAACTCATTAGGAGACTATTCTCTGAGGTAATAAATCAAGTGAGAAGTGGGGCCATTTTCTCATAGACTTCCATACAATTGGACTTCTTTTTGCAACCTTTCAGTTCACCCCTGATTGAAAAACTGCTATTTGTCCAGTTGGTTTCAGTTTTCAGACATGGAAGCTCAGCACATATTTTAAACAGTCAATGATAATAACTAAAGTAACTATATCACTGAATAAAAAGACAAGCCACAAGAGTAATTCATGAGTCCTGTTTGAATTATACAACATAGCTGCCTTGCAGCCTATAGACTGCTGTAACATATCAGTATTAAAAAGAAATGACTTCAATTACATGCTGTGAAATATGATAATGGTTATAATACCGCTTTTATTTCCCACTTTAATGTCAAATTTATTTGCAGTCTACCTCAACATGGCTTCAAGTGAGGCTGCGTAATGGAGGTATACATGAGCGTGTGATTGTGTGTGTGTCACAGAGGCTGTGGCGACCATCGATTGGCCCAGTCACATATTGATCCGTCTTCATTGACTGGCTGGTGTAAGTGCCTGTCAACCATCCTGTCACCGCTACTCCTCACAAGAAAGATCACTGTTGCAGCCACTTCTTCGGGTCTGCCTCTGCTATGTGTGTTACTCTCGTACTGAGCAACACTGATTTCTTTTTTGTCGCGACCAACATCCATTCCTCCCTCAGTCCTCCCCTTTTCTCCCTTTTTCTTCGTGCTTGTCCTCTCTTTACTCCCCTCTTTCTGTTCTCTTTCCTTATTCTTCCTCCTCCATTTCATGTCCTTTTTACCCTGCCTCCTCCATCTTCTGTCGTCTGTGCTTCAGGCCATATTTAAATTGAGCTGGAGCCCGGAACCAGTCAATACTGCCTCATCCCTGCAGGTGTGTATTTTTTGAGGGGGAGAGGCAGATAGAAAGAAATTGACAGCCCTCAATCTGATCCAAATGAGTCAATATTACTAATCCAGTTTTCATTATATTTTTGCTGAGAACGTGTTTACAAGTGTATGAACTAATCTATGACCTTTGTGCAACTTCAGCACAGATCTGGTGTGAAAGCGTGACTATAAGTGGGAGCAAGTGAAAACATTATTTAGTTTGAACTAATTTGCTAAATGTCTTTTGTTTAGTTTATGTAACATTACTTTATATTAGTTTCAGGGAGACACTGATCCCACTTTTTCTTTATATACCATTACTGTTGATAGTGACCACACCACATTAAAGTCACTGGAATCATATTGTGACTAAATTGAGGAACTGATTACAGAAATGCATAATTTTATAATGACACTGACAGTAACAGATGTTTTTAATATGAATTGGCTAGGGGTAGCTGGTAGCAGATCATTAATAATGTCCTGATATTGATCTTTAATTCAAACTTAATCCAATAACTCAATAGTCTGGTATCACTGTACATTTTAAACCACCTACAATGGCTTAACTATAATTTAAGATCACCAGATCTAGGATCAGCATCAAATTGTACTCACTCATAGTAGCCAGCCACCTAAATACGGCAGGGTTTTTTTTTCATCAAGAACCATGCATTATTCGCTGAGGAAGTAACCAAAATGTCAAAAAAACATCTTGCCATGTTAAAGTAAGGGAAAGTCCCTTTTGTGGATCCACACCAAAAATTAACAGAGACTACTCTGGGCTAAGACCCATCCTCCAAGGACTCACAAGTTGAGTAATTCTGCTGACAAACCAACCAACCTATCAACAACCAAACACCATGGTTGAAAACATAACCTTCTCGGTGGAGGTAATTATTCGCCAGCTGTTTTGATAATCAGTTAATCGGTTGGAGTAAGACTTTCAGAGAAAAACTCAAAATTCTTGATTACAGCTTCTTAAATGTGAATGTTTTCTGGTTTCTTTACTCCACCCTGAGAGTAATCGGAATCTCTACAGATTGTGGGCAAAACAAGACATTTGAACACGTAATCGCCATTTTCTGATATTTCACAGACTTTTGATAACTAACTGTTCATTGAGAAAATAATTGACAGATGAATCAACATTGAAAAAATGTGTCAGTTGCTGTCCTTGTCAGAACAAATGCTAAACATCCTCATAATATTTTAAGTGCCTCCCATCTGAACAAACAACTGAAAACAGAGCTTAAATCCAAGTACAAGGCAGTGAGGTTAAGTGCTGTCATGGGATGTCTACATGTGGTCTGGTTCAAATAGCAAAATTCTGTTGTTGTTGTTCACCAGAAGAAACGCATGTAAATGGTTGGGATAAGGTATTTTATCAAAGGGGGACATTGAATTAGTATTTTTTAAGTTTTGGCTCCAGATTATGAAAGGTTGTCTTCGACATGTTTTTTATGTATTTTACCAGTCAAGACATAAAGGAGTATTGCAAGTGCCAAGTGTCCAAGTGATGGTTGTTATAGATACCAAATTGTATCTCATGATCAATTGTTAAAACAAGCAAAGTTATGACATAATATTTAAAAATTATGTTATCTGATTTTGTTGTTGTCACAGTTTGATATGTATTGTTGTTGCTACTATTAGAGCTGCACAATTAATCAAAATATTATCGTAATCACAGTATGATCAAGTGCCATATCCAAATCGCGGGAGCTACAATTGTTTGACAAATGAATTAAGTTCTTATTATAATTACTACAAGTATTTTCTCAGTATGTTCTTAAAAACTCTTCAAGTAAAGAAGACACATTCTGGTGTTCAACACTTGTGCAGTACGAGGTTAGTGTTGATGACACTGCAGGCAGCTGGATGTGACACCCTCCAACATCCTCTTAATGCACACACACACACACACACACACACACAAGCGCGCGCGCGCACGCACACACACACAATCCAAAACTTGCACACAATCATGCACAAAAGCATGTTCTGTCTCCCCTGCTGAGTTGTTGATAATTACAACTAATACACTGCAGTAAACACCCACCTACACACACACACACGCACACACACACACACACACACACACACAATGTGTGTTCAGAGGGTGTTTTATTGCAGTTTTGAGCTGTTGGGCTTCTGTTTTCTAAGTAACATGCAGAGTTCACTATTAAATTTCAGCTGACGAAGCTCAGAAGAAAATTCACGAGAGCTTAAAAAACGTGCATTTAGTCTAATTAATGAGTAAGAGATGGACAAAGTGAATGATTAAATGCACTGATTAATGAGATCAGATGAATAATTAACAAGCGAGTGAAGAAGTAAACAAAGGAGAAAATGAACACAGGTGACACACGGACCAGTACTTAAAACAACAATCTAATCAGATTCTCAAAGCATTACAGAGATGAAGTCGACATCAGACGCAACATCACAGACTGACAAAACCTTTTAACTCTTTTATACTGAAGTCAGAGGATCATAAATGAAAAGGCTTGTTTGGTTTATCGTTGGTATTATCAAACAGCTTACAAAACTCTGAAACAAGGGAAAAATCTGTCAGTAAGCACAAGACCACACATTTCTGAGTCAAGGAAAGATTTTTTGATATAGGCAGAAAAGATAATAGTTTTGTGTCTGTTTCAGTAACCATTTTTTATTTTATTATTTTCATTTTATAGGTCTGCAAATTTAATGGCAAGTAGATGGTAATGGAAATGGTTTCAGTGGTCATAGTAATTATAACAGGTGCAAAGGAGGAAGTCAGGAGACGTAGTATTAGGGCTACAAAGTCAGCAGAGAAAAGATGGATGTGGACAGATGGGTCAAACAAACACAGAACTTAACATACTTAACTGACTGTACATCATGTATGTAATGTAACTTTAATGTAAGTAATATACTTGTTTGAATCCAAACCATAATCTTTTCCTGAACTGAACCAAGTGACACATGGTGACAAAGGTCTGTTACTTGGTAATGTTCATGTATGTCATTATGGGAGTCATTGGCAATCAATCTATGCAGGCGTTTAGGTATGAGGATGTGTTGAATTTACTTGAGGCATTTCAGTTCCCTTTGGATTCTCTTTCCTGCATTTGTTTTCAGGCATTTTCAGGCATACTGATAAAAAGATAATTCTTTAGCTCCAGTTAATCATGAATCAACCAACAACCTTTGGATCCAAACCATGTGACTTCCATGCTTGTTGTCTGGGTCAGGTTGTCCTCTCAGAACCAAGGTCAGTCTAAGTGTTGCACTGAGCTGAGTGGCCAATTGAAACCAAGAGTGCTGAAACCAGCAATTCACACAATCCTTTCATAAAGCTATTCTCCTCCAGTTGCTGATTAAAGCACACGCACATACTGTATGAATGGATAGACCAACAGGAGGTTTTTACACACCGTGCACACTGCTTGGCTGTTTCAGTTGGCTGGTCTGTAACGATTAGATAATTTAAGCCTGAATTTGTTTCCTCCTTCCGGCTTTTGTCGAACAACTGCAGTATGTTCCAGCTCAGCATGATGGAGTTCACAGAGAGCGATCTGAACAAGCTCGTATAGATCCTGGTACACATACACACACACACACACACACACACACACACGCACACACACACACACACACACACACACACACACACACATATAAGCCTTTTTGGTGCCCGAAGCAGGATTGCCATTAAATAACCAATTAAATTCCCATTTTTTTTGTAGTTGCCCAAAATGAATTTATCACACTTACTAAATTTTAAGAGCTCTCATGAAGCTCAATAAACCTACACATGTAATATGCAGAGGCATTTATAAACACATATACTGCACAAAGTCCATGTAAACAGCCACAAGCAAATACACACATTTGAGTGCTTAAATAAACACACGCAGGGAGAAAGTGCAGCCGGGAGTGTTTTCCTTGTTTGAAGTGATCAATAATGACAGCTGAGAAATACGCAGAATACAGATGGATCATCAGCACGTCGGATGTGGACCATTCATCAGCTCAAATCGAGCGTGGTGAAATATATAGATGTTCTAGCCAAGTGAAACATCGCCTCACATTACATTACATTTAGCTGACTGGCTTTTAAGTGGCTCGCTCGGGCATGAAGACTTTGTCAAACACAAGTTAACACCCACTCAAGGATGTTTAAAAAAATGCACCAAGGCTCCAGGTTGTTTTGTTACTTTTTAAAGCTAAGGTGTTTTAACTAGGAGATTCAGCAGATACAGGTTCTTATCCCAGAACAGCATCATTATAAGATACTCAAAGAGAGGAGTTCAGAGGTCATATGTCACAGGAACAAGAGAATAGGTGGTACATGTATGCATGTTGAATACAAAGAAAACTCCTCAGTGAGAGCTGACGTAAGGTCTAAAGAGAAGATTTCTTATCAATTTAAGGTATCACCACGATCATGGATGGAGATGGTCCAACCTCCTGGGAAAAATAGACAGTTTTGGGTGTTCCATAAACCGCTTGAGTGTCCAAAGCCCTCCTCAAAACCACAAGGTTTTGACGCCACAAAAATGAATGGAAATGTCTCCCCGGCACTGGTTATCATTCCAAAACCAACAATTAACATAAACACTCACGTAACGCCTTGATTGACAAGCTGTCTTTCTTTTCTAGCTGTCTTTCTATACATTTTTCACACAACTTTTTCTATAATTTTTCATGTGACCAACAGAATGCAACACTATAAATGTCTTCATACAGAGACTGACTGAAAATGTGTGACATTATCTGAGTCAATTCTATTGAGATCATATTTTTTGTCTGAGAAGCCATGAGCCGTCTGTACCGGTAGCCTAATTAATATTGACAACCTGCTGTACATGCTTCAAATCCTGCCGATCCAGAAGCATTGCAATTAAATTTATCATCTTCAAATATTGATATGATACAGAGGTGTAGTTGGGGGACTTACCTTGTATGCGACACGCTCAATTAGATCATTTCTCTTGTGTAACTCCCTGTTTCAACTCCCTCACAAATGATCCTTAAGCAAAAGTCATGGCCGATTGTAGTGCAATAATACGAAGCTGCTACCTTAGAGTTTTCTACATTGTTATTTGTAATACAAAGGAGCAAACAGACATTTGTTTGCACTGAAGTTTTTCAATATGGGTATTTTACCAGATCCAAAAGTGACCCATAGTTATCACTTTGTATCACTGGCTTTGTTTTGGGTTCAGGCTGAAAAGTGTTGTTTTGTATTGGGCCGGAATGAATGGAGCCAAGTGGAGCGCAGGCGAAAATTTGAGGCCTGGGCAGTTACTCTAATCATCCCCGAGGGCCTTTCGGATGACAAGTGGCACACACTCAGACACTGCTCATTTTCAGTCAGAGGCAGGGAGGTCAGGGCAGTTTGGCAGGCAGGGAGGAGAACTGGCCCAAAATGTCCCTGGCAAATGTTTGTCTGTGGCCAATTCGATCCATTCAGAACCTGTGAGATAATGATGCACAGTTTCACCACAGAGGTGACCAATCAGTATGCAGAACTTTAGCCATTGAAATTACAGTTTACTTTGATGTTTGGGACACTTATTGCTCAAAGCTTCAGGCAGGTACATCAGCCTCGGTTGAGGAGACGATTTGTGCAAGATACAGGTACATAATGGAAAAAGGCATTAAAATGTCTGTATTTGATGATCTGGGAAATGGTTACTATGTCTGTTTCAGTAGCCATTTTTTATTTTATAGGTCTGCAAATGTAATGGTAAGAAGATGGTAATTATCAAGTAACGAGCAGTAGGTTATCATCAAATATTATTGGGGTAAATTACATCAAATACATTTAGGTAATTATTGTGGTTATTTTGGGGTCATTTTAAAGGAATTTCAAATATGTTGCTTGGTAATACGGCATACTTAGCACAAAAATTTCAGACCTGCAAAATGAAGCAAAGCCTCTTTTTCTGTTCTGTCATTTCAGCAACAGAGGAATAACAAATATGCTACTTGCCAACTGAAAGCCTTTGTAGTCTGTGTTTGATTGAATTGTAGTGATTGGTCAATTCTTCTTAAGGTTAATGCAAAAAATGCGCAGTTCTCAGTTACAGTTCTTACCTTTCTGCCATTGCCCAAATATAACAAGTAATTTCTATTCTATATTCAGTTGTTGTCTAAATCAACTCATCTTAATTATAAGTGCACTAAATTTGGAATCATTAGGTATAAAGCACCCCTCAGGCATGTGAAGAAATACATGAATAAAATTTAAATTTCTCATTTAAATGACTGATGTACTGTGTGAACAGTTAGTTTGGTAATATTTTTATATAACCCTAATCCCGTCACGACAGCACTGTGTCATCAGTTAATCCCATTTGGTTCGACATGGTGATTAACACAATTACTGAAGTCCGTCTGGATTACAAGTGGAAAATGCAGTGGTGGGATAAAAGTGCATCAGTGTTTAGATTAGATATAATTAGATTAAAGTTGACGTGATTTAGGAACTGTGGGAACACTGGGTTGTTGTAGCTGCAAAAATGATATTGCACAAGCACTCACATTGATATAAACTGGAAAAGAGGCATATTTGTATATAATTCTTTTTCTTTTCTGTATATTTTTTAAAGCCTTATTTTTACAGAATACAAATTATTGATGTGCAAAAGTAACAACAAAATACTGAACTCTGAATAGTATTGATGCTGTCCAAAGATGGATTTTAGAGATCTTTTAAAATAAAGGTGATGTATTAGGATTATAGATCACTGTGACCTCTGACCCTCGTTGGCGACCTCACCTTTGACCGCGGACTGATTGATGAAGAGATTAGTTGGTGATTTGTCAATGTATTTATAGGGGAATGGCCCAAACCTTAAACCATTGGGCAAGGGTGATTGCATCCTCGTCATCCCCCTCAAATCACCTACTGATTATCACTGCTCAGCACGCAGACTGGACACTGGTTCCCAAATTTCATCTTTTTCCTTCTTAAAATGATAGTTTTTCATTTCAGAGGATGTGGAGGATCGATGTTCATCATTTAGAGGGGGATTAAACGAAGAAAAAAAATAAAATCCATTCAGCCTGGATCACTGACCGGAGGTGATAATACCATTCTCTCCACATTACATTCTTCTATAAATTCATGGATTGTAATTTTCTGAATTAGACTGAAAGGGAAGTGAGTGCCTTGGAGAGACAGAACGAGAGGGGAGGAGTAATAAAAGTTTAATGGAGGGAGGAGAGACAGAGAGAAAGACAGATAGAAAAAGAGAAAGAGAGATGGATCAGCCGATCTCCCAACATGACAGCCTCATCACACAACGATGTGTGTGTGTGTGTGTGTGTGTGTGTGTGAGAGAGAGAGAGAGAGAGAGAGAGAGAGAGAGAGAGAGAGAGAGAGAGAGAGAGAGAGAGAGAAAGAGAAAAGATGAAGAGAGAGAGGAAATTGTTCTGTCAGGATCTGCGGGTGTTGTATCATTATCCTGCAAGGCTCTCTGCTCCTGTCTGTCGTCTCCTTCTCTTTCTCTCTCTCTCTGGTCTCATCTGCTCTGCTGTCCAGCCGTCTAATGGAACAGTCCATGCAAATAGCTCGGGTTAATAGAGCGAGGGACAGGAGGAGGGAAGGAGGTGTGGAGGAGAGATAACACCGGCGTCCAGCATCCATCCTCTGCTCCTCCCATCAGCAGGCATGTTACTCTGCTGCTGCTGTAATGCCAGGTTAGATTCGTTATAAATATGTAGTGTATGTGCAGAAAGAACTCTGCACCATATGTACCATTTGGTGTCACGGATTTCTGAGTCAGCTATAGTAGGGGTGGGTATAAGAAAAATCAGTTCACACTACATTGATTCTAACTACAACAACATCTGCACAGCTAAGTAATTCAGTTGGGATCGTTGAAAGATTTTCCACACACCAGTTTTTAGTAATGCTACTGGCATGGATCCAGAGGCATTTGTCAGTCAGTTAGAGGGTCCACCACTCTTCTTATGGGCTAATATTTCTCATCAAATCTTATACAAATTGTCATGAAAATGTGTCATTCATAGTCCAAAGTCTGTGCTGATCACCTGACTTGGCTCTAGTACCACCATGACTTTGACATGATTTGTAATTGAAATAGCTCAACAAATGTTGGATTAAATTGGACTGAACCTACACAAAAGTGGCACAGACATGCCCAGTTCCCAGAGGATGCTGTAGCTGTAGGCGTTGTGTTTTGTGCTAGTTAGCATACGGTAGCAAGCAGACATGCTAAACTAAGGCCGGACACACACTAGAGGAGCTTCAGGACAGTTTAGTCCTGATACTGAGATATCTGGTCTGGGAAAATATCAAAAATGTTACATCCTGATGATGCCCAATTCAAATATTGCAATACACAGTATTATCGTCATTGGTGTGGTGGGTCAAGTTTTAATTACAATATGTAATTATGTTTTTTTTTTAAATTTAATTTGTGGTTCATGTTGGTTAGTAGTATGAATAGTGTGAAGGACTGACAGGTTGATATGTTGTCCACTTCTTTAATTTTCCCTTTGCTGCAACGCATGAAAAACTTTAAATAACAATATAACATTTAATAGGAACTTTTGAATTAATTATGTTAATGATATTATCTCCAAGACAGAGATCTGTCTTGGAGATAATATAGATTATTTGTCATTAATGTAGGCTGCATCAGCAGCTTTTGCCTGAGTTGGTATCATTTTGATTCTTCCTCGGCATTGTCAATATTTTTTTTTTGCAGATTTAGGCTGCTCTACATAGTTTTCAGTTAAAAAGAAAAAACAATGATGGAACAAAACATCCTGCGCTCAGGTATCCCAGCTCATAATGAGCATTGCTAACTTATTTCTTCCTTTTAAAACTGTAATTAGATTGTTACTCTAGTTCATTCCCCTGCAGGAACTTGAACTCTTCAACTACAGGAGCTAAGATAAAAGCCTGCTGGCTAGTAATGATGTAGTAAATGGATTGGTCAAGTGTGATAAAGAGAGTATCCTCTTGTTAACCATATCTAGCTACAAATTACCACGGGCCAAATAAGCATATTAGAATTGAATAAGGAAAGAGAGAACGAGAGAACATGTAGTTAAGTGGAGAGACAGACTTGGTCACGTTCTGCTGGCAGAGAAAACAGCTTCTCTTCTTACCACTAGACATACTGTCACTGCCCCAATATAGAACACACACACACACACACACACATACACACAGACACACACACACACACACACACACACACACACAAACTGACACAACAGAAAGCGTGATGCATCTTAAAATAACCACTAGGCTGGTCGGTCCAGCAGGCAAAAGACTGACTGCAGCTCGATGCAGGACACTGACAGACTGACTGACAGCTGCACTCAGGATTCAGCAGGTGGTCGGTGTTGCATTTTAAATGTAAATTCATCTCTGTCAAATTATTCATGACACCTTGGTTTATTTGTAATCGTAAGACCATTATAAAGCATTATATTGTGCATGCTTTTCCAGATATCTGCTCAGAAATGTTGGCCTGAGCCTGGTTTTAAGCACATAAGGTCCTCTGAGCTTCCAGGAACAGACATCACATCATCCAGTTGCATTTTATGAGCATCATGTGGTCATATGAAATAATAACAGCACAATAAAAAGTCCTCATGACCTTTCATTGAGCTTAAAGCATCGGATGATTAACACGTTCATCTCCTTGTGACAGACCTGAGCAGATCATAAGTCATAAGCAGTCGTTAATGTATTTCTTTTTAGTATGACACCTCATCGCTGCTGGTGGGCTTTGATCTTTTAGACTTCACAAGTGCAGGATGGTGTTCCTGTGTGAGTCAGTACAGAGTTAACAGGCTGTGTTTGACAGGAGCTAACTGAGGATCGATCTGCCCTCTGGTGACAGAGGCTCCAACCTCTGCTGGCTGAGGGCTACAGATCGCTAATTCCCTCTAATCAAGTCCACTACTGTAATAAAGTGGGTGTGACTGAGGTCAGAGAGACTTAGACAGAGATGGGAATTAGTGTAAAGTATGTGTCTGACAATACTGTAAATTGTGTACATATTATTCGAGCTTGTCTCTTTGCATCTTCAGCCTTTCAGAAACTAAAATCTTGTAAAATCTTGCTTTTGGCCAGAGCACTGACAGTTTTCAAAAACATCCGGTGATGAAACGTTGTCTTTGCCCTGGTGGTTTTAAAAATAATCTCAATCCACAGAGGAACATGCCATTTTGCTTAAAATCCAAGAATCTGCCTGCTAAATAGGCAGTTATTAAAATATTGGAAAACCTTTTGAAACATTTAAGCTGTCATGAGACACATACAACTCTCCACCAAACAGTTCAAAACAGTGAATATGTCATAATGTGTATTTGCTGCTTACTGTACATACAGTTTTTATGTATCACAGTGAAGTTATTATATTTTTTATATAATATAATATAATATAATATAATATAATATTATATTACATGACAGAGTAGGCCGAAAATGTCAAGTGGTGCCCAATGGTTTTTACATTATTAGAACACTGCTAATAGGGCTGTAACGGTACTTATCCAAAAGCATCACAGTGAGGTCACCATGGTTCAGTTCATGCCATTGTAGAACAAATCCATGTGATTTTCACACTATGAAGAGAGTTGATGTTGACAGCGGGAGTATAGACCAAAGAACAATTTTTGTTCACAATTACTTCCTGGTAGAAACCCCCCACATCATGCATTAGCTTACATACAATTTAAATGTGTTTTTTCATTGTGTTATTTCAATGTTTTTACACCTAATCCATCTTAAATGCATGTTTGATGCTTTCATATCTCATTAATAAGAACACTTTCACTAACATTGAGTTGGGGAGATAATTTACTTGTTAAAGAAAATGAGTTTACCCCAAACGGGCAGTTAGTCTAAGAAGTCTTTGTCGTGCAGATTAAGACAATAATGAAATAAGCACAGCTGTCATGTTCCAGTTTTTTTAACTGAGGTTACTGTTGTTAAAGCAGTGTCACAGTAATTCGGTCTGTAACCGTTTGGCTCCATGCTCCAACCCAGTAAGTGACAGTAATCCACCCAAAAGCTGTTTTTTTTTTTTACGCTATTAAACAACAAAAGCAGGAGAAGACACAATAAAACAAGCCTGTTTGACAGTGAGAATAGTAAAAAGTCGAACATGCCGGTGCATATGAAGTGGTGTCACCTAGATGTGTAGATGACTGGAGTGAGACAAAACAGAAGTCCAACAACTTCTGCTTATTGTTTTTAATCAGCCCTGTATTAACATATGACCTGATGATGTGAATGTGTATGGTTACAGTTTAATGCGGTGCAGACAGTACCAATTGTTTCAGGGGGAACTAGGTGGACAATAGGTGGAACAAGCTGTAATTTACATGACTATGTGGAAAATAAATGAAAAGAAACCAAGCCCTCTGCATTTGGGATGTTTGTCGTTTTATTCCGGTTTACCAAACTCGTACCAAACCATGAGCCCAAAACTAAGACCTCGCCCCAGGTAATAACTGGATAGATGTCTTTTGAAGCTAAAAGACTTCCAAGTTTTGATTAAATTTCATGGGATACAAACAGTTGCAAATTTGGCTGCAAGAAATGTCAACGACATAATCATGAGTGAGGAAATAATTCAAGCATGAATGCATTTTGTGTCAAATCACAGTGCTGCTCCAACTGTACAGAGTTTAAAACTCTGGAATAATAATGTCTTGTCGCACCTCATGGAGTTTTATTTGCAATTTCTGTGTTCTGCTGTCTACAATCAGCTGCTTCTGCTGTATCCCATATGGAGTGCTCAAAGGCATCTGAATAGGTAACATATTTTTCTCTTCTTCGCTGCTTTTAGCATAGCCTGCCTTATACAGTTTTGGTTACAAATAAACTCTTTTAGCAGTAAATTCAATAGACAGGGACTAATAGTTGTCAAATGTATCATTAAATACAGGGATTATGTGATTTCTGGTTTGTTTTGGGGCACTTTAATGGCTTTGCTTTCAGTTTGATTGGATTGCTCGAGGTTAAATGTCATGCTAAAAGGTGATGTAAAGGATTATTTGTCATCAAGGGTTGATGACAGCCACAAAGCTACCAAGCCACCTTCTGCTCACAGCCAAGAGGCACATTGATGACACGTTTCTTACTGATTGGTGCCTTCAGGCAGCAGTGTGGTGTTGTCTTAAAAGCGTAGACGACATGAATTGAAGCGAGGCGGACCCCTGCATGGCTGTCAGAGCAGAGGAGACAGGACTTTCCGTGTTAACGATGCCCTCTGTAGCCGGTACAGGAAATGAGGAATGAGCCTCTGATTGTTCGCTTTGATTCACAGCGACTTTGGCTGTCCATCCCCGCTGCTCTCATGTTGCCTTTATTGTTTTTCTCCCACATTCACCCCTTTACTTTTCATTTCATATTCGGTGTCTCTTTGACACGCCCTGCAAGCAGATAAAGGGATGTAAAATGATGAGAGCTGGTGTTGACTGCTGGGCAGATGGCCCGATAGACAAAGTGGCTGCTGAAGCGCAGATAAAAGACGCAGTGATGCTGGAAAGCTGAACTCTCAGTTTTTGCTGGATCTCTGTATCTAAACCTCATTTTTTATCGCTGCCCTCCTTCCATGTGATGTAAAATATCATACTCGTATTTAAGGTCATATGCTGCCATACTTTCAGGCAAGACAAACAAACTCATCTGGACCTTGAAATACTCTAAATGTAAATGCCTGTCCAAAGCTCCACTCTACTGTACTGCGTGAATAAATAACCTTCTCGAGTGTGAGCAGCTCCGTAATGTATGCGTACTACTTTAAAGAAATGGTTCAGTCAGCACACATGCATCGGTGACTGCTGAATAAAAAAATCCTTAATACTCCTCGGGTGTCCTTAACTGTGATTGGGGCCCTCTGGTGCTGCAGACCAGCCGCATTGCTGGACTTATAATCACAGTGAGGGGCGTCCTCAGTGGGGTCAGAACACCATGACTTCACTGCCTCAGGTATTAGTTTTCTCACAGGCACTGCTGCATGTTATTATTGTTGAAGTTATTACCGTCTGGCAGCTTAAGTAATTATTTCTTTATAATTAATCCTGAATATTAACTGATGAAGTGACCGTTTCTCTTTCTATGTCCACAAACATCTGCTCCATCAGAATGCATTTGAGTATGACAGTGAATGAAAAAACAATCAGTTTAACTGTTCCATATGAGGTTTGTTTTCGAGTCAGAGGCTACGTACCATTTTGACATTTGTACTAAACATCATCTTTTTTATGGTAATGAAAAATACTGTAATACTGATACCGATTATTAGAAATTGAAAGAGACTTGAAAGAGAGAGTGAAAATGAAAATCTTTGTGTCAAAAATTTGAACACAACTACAACTTACTCAAGTACAATTCTGAGGTACTTGAGTAATTCCATTTTCAGCTTCTTTATTTTTCCTTTCCACTACCTTTGTTTCAAACATTTGGTGTCACAGTTAATTGTTACTTTGACACTTATTCCAGGGTCAAGACATCTCCAACTGTGTTTGTGGGGACAAAACTGGGTGTTTTCAAGAAGACCTTTGGACAGTTTCCAGCCATATTTCTGGCTACCAAAATAAATATATTAAGCCAAACCAACCAAGACCAAGTGGTTGTTGTGCATAAACCTACTCCAAGCTTAAGCTTAGTGTTGTGACAAGTTGCAACATGTTGGAACATTATGGAACATTATGTTTGAACTTGGCTAAATGTGTTTCTGTAAAACCACAGATATCATTTACTTTGGTGATTGGGTTGAACTGCAATTATTTGAAGATGAATATATTGTCCATAAAAGCTGACAGGTGTAGTTGGCGTCACACATCACAAAATAAAAACATGCAGGTTGCACCACATAAACTAGTTCTCATGTAGAAATGAGTCACTAGAGTTCATAAGGTAGCACATCAGATATTTCATGCTAAACTGAATAAATAAAACATGTCAATGACACTTGTTTCTCCATGTGTGCACATGACACAAATAACTACATAGGTCAATGACAAACCAATTATTTTACCAAGAGAAACGGATGATACACAGTAAACCACAACAACAAGTGAATCAGATGCACAGCACAGCACTTTTTGCTAGGATTTTTTGTGCCAGAATGATGGTGAGCTATCGCGCAGCTGAGTCAAATCAAAACAGACATGACTGGAGAGTCATGTGCTGGAAAACTTCAACATGATTACAAAGCTGTGTGAAGTATCTTCTGTATCTTAAGGTCTTTGTTCTCAAGCAACAAAGGTGACCCAGTGGTACACCAAGGTTTTCTGGATCCATTGTAATGTGACAGCAGAGTTCGTTTAATCCCTGTCCCAGTGCAGCCTAATCCAAATGGAGCACTGAATAGTCCTAAAGCTAATAGCCTCCCAGGAGCTTCTCCATTGGCTCTGTCTGCAGATTAATACAAGGTCTATTCCAAGCCCTTTCCAGTCTGTGACTCTGTGTGTGTGTGTGTGTGTGTGTGTGTGTGTGTGTGTAAGTATGAGTGAAATTTCCTTTTGGCCTGCTCAGCTATATCTCGCTCTGTCTTTGTTATGTTTTTAACCCTGAGTGAACCAGGCTTGCTGACCACAAACAAAGTATTTCTTTTAAGTTGCTGCTGTGCATGCTTTCAACATCAGTAAAGTAGTGGAAACTTGTTCTCAGGATGAAGGCTGTTAAAGGCAGGTGACTATAACAACAGATATTGTACATCAAGGTAATAAGGTCGTAATGGATTCAGCCAATCACAACATATGGCACACAACAATGAACGGAAATAAAAGATTTTTGACTTTCCCCTGTACCAGTGTTTCCCTATGGTATTACCATTGCTGTCGCAAAAACGGCATTAGCAACATGACTACCGCTAGCAGCCTGGCTATTGTTCCAAGCAAGAAAACAACTGCAAAAAACGCAATTTGACCTAGAAACCCTGATCTCAGTGCTATGAAAGGTAGTAAAACAGTCTGTTTAATGAGTGTTTTGAAATGCCTCATGTCCTGGTGGTGAGAGGAAATAGATATCAGCGAGGGGAACAGACTTAAACACAAAACACTGTAACGCTTTCCATTCAGTTAATGCCCGTCCTTTCACGATTGTTTTACCTTGTTTTCTATCATTCTCCCTTTTCACCTTCTTTGTCTACTCCATCAGCGGAGTTGTTTTTCTTTCGGAGTTTAGAGCTTCCACAGTTATTCCAGTTATCCCACCGTTACCTGCTTGTCATCAAAGAAAACTATGCCTCTTCTTGTTTTGGCTGCGTAATGGCAGTCAAGCTTCCTTTGCGCTATAATTCCACCTGTTTATCAGAAAAATCGAACCCAGGGGCAGACGGAATAGCAAGGTGAAAGCAAGACTTGTAGGGAAGAATGTGTAATTTCTGTAGCCATTATACCATGCAGTCATTATTTACTTCAGAATAATAATTTAAAACAAAAAAATCCATTGTCTATGCCGATTGTTTAGATTCACACACAGCTGTTTCTTAAAATAAGTCCTGTATTTGTTTGCCCAACCGTCCACCCATTCCCCCTTATTATGCAGCATTTTGTCATGAGACTTCCTCCTTCGCCACCTTGATTATTACTGCGGCCACTAGAGGTCGCCACATGACCTAAATCGAAATATGGGTTGTTACACGGTGCTTGCACAGTGGACCTATATGTTTGTTTACCTGATGAGGATGGACTGAAACGTAAATGCATATAAGCCAACACGCCTCATATATTCATGCTTTTTGTGACGTGCCTTATGTAAAAAAGACCATTAACCTGTTTTAACTGTTGTCGTATTTGATAATATACAAAGGTATCACAGTATCAGAGTGATGCAGTCTTGTTTGAAAATATACACAAACCAGCTGCAACCAGTGTATCCCCCTCAGAAAACTTTATATAAAACTTTTTTTCTGCTTTTAAGTGCAGAAGCTGTGTCTGTCTTGTTAAGCTGCCCTCAGTTTAATGGGACTGCACTGTGTTTTGTTGTTTCTGCTCCTTTGAAACTGCAGCTTTATTGTTGCTGTTTTTGTTTTTTTGTTTTTTTAACTGCGCTGTTGAGGCAGCTCAAAACCCTCACAACCCCACATGAAAATCTATCCTGCACTCGTACACCAAGCTGCACCACATAAATCAAACAAGCATCAAACTCACACTGGCTGCACATCCTCCCACCTGGAAGTAACTGATGGATTTTCCAACTGCAGTGACTGAATCTATCTATGAATTAAACATTTTGTTCAGCAATTCTCTCAGTATCAACAACACAGTGCTCCCGCAGCGCAGTCATGCGCTGAACTCCTGCCTCCATCTCCACCTGTGCATCTAAAAACCCTTCAAAGCTTGTTTAACCAGCAGGGTCACTAACTCAGACCGGACTAGTTTCCTCAACAAGATGTAATTTGAAACATAATTTCCAATATGGGGCATCTGTCATTTTATGTATCTATTCAAATGACTGCACTTTCTCCCTAATGTTATGGAGGTAGCTGTGGATGAATAATGAAATTGCTCTGAAGCTGAACACCTCATGAGATTAGTTTTTGAAATGAAGTTCTAGATCTAAGGTTAGGATCTACTTTACTCACCTAAAGCTATCAGCACAAATGTCAGCACCATACAAGCACATGATCTTTACATTTACTTTATGTAGTTTTTCTATAAGATATCTTATGGACACAACAACCAGGTGCATATCTGGTTGATTTAAATATGTTTAAGTATACAGCCACCACTAGTAAAGTGTAGGGAAAGTGATAAAGACCAATTTTTAAAAGAAAAGACTTTGAGGTCATCATGGATATTGGAAGACAATTTTCAAAAATCCCATCAGTCAAAACACATTGGGGAAATGAATGTTTAAGTATTTATCTTGGATAAATTCTTGGATCTGGTGAAAGGCAGGGAAGCTTTGTTTGCATTACACCTAGTATAAACACAGAGGCAAATTAAAGCACTTTACATAAAAAAGAAGAAATGCCTTCTATTTATTTATTGGTCATTTTACATTACATGAATACATTTTTAATTTTTTATTGTGACATCACTTGTTGGAGTGTCTTCAAATGATTCACATCCCTAAAATCTGTACAACTTAAAGTAAACTATTATGTAAGTCAAGAAACCACAAGGAATGATACAATTATTGCAATTATGCCATAAATAACAAAGACATATATATTAAATTAATTTTGTCATTGAATTTTACCACAAAACATTTTGATCCTTAGAATTCCTTGGTACAGAAAATTGCAGGAAATATTTGTCACTGTTCCTCAAGTTATTTGGACTATTTGATCAACATATTTTAGTTTTTTGATACACTGGTATTTTTGGCTCATTGTGATATTTTATATAGAGTATCTTCATATGCTCAATATGCGCTCAACTGCAAAATAGACTTAAATCAAAACTACTAAGTCGCCATTTTGCACATCATATCATGTAGCGTAATGATGTTGTCACACAGAAAGCTCAGCTTCCTGCTACAAAAAGAATAAATACTGTAAGGATCAGTTATTGCCAGTTGAGGGCCACCTATGGGAGGTCCTTTCCTTTCCTTTCCTTTCCTTTCCTTTCCTTTCCCTCTGTGTGTCCAATACTGCCATAATCCCTGACTCACTCCTTCTATTCATCCAGCTTTCCCTCCTTTTCATCCCTCCGTCTAATCTGCTGTCTTTGTCTTCTTGTCCTCACAGTTGTGCTTCCCATATTTTCTTTACCTCCCTCCTCTTTAGTGAACTCCTACTCTCTCCCTCCTGCCCTCTTCACATCAATCTATGGCTCCTACTTTTTTCATCTCTTCTTCCCTCTTCCCTCTTAATTCTTTTCTTCAATCCAGACCTCCTCCTCCTCTCTCTTCTCCCCTGTTTTGGTATGAAATTGGTTTCTAAGTGATTTATGAGCGATGAGAGGCTTATAAAGAGTTTATGCTGTAACTCTTCATTACTTTACTATTAACCGCCTTCTTCTGTTCTGTGTGTGTGACTTATGATTGTGTGTGTGTGTGTGTGTGTGTGTGTGTGTGTGTGTGTGACTGAGCTAAGTGTGTTAAGACCATTTAAAAGGCACCTTATAATGAATTTGGGCCTGATGGATGTCATTAAGGCAATCGTCCCAAGAATTCATTACTTAATATTGTGTTGCTCAATTCTCGGGCGTAATAACTGTGTTTCGAAAAAAGACCAACTTTTAATGTTCTTTAATAAGTCATTTCACAACAAAACAGAAGACAATTGTAAATAAAAACAGCTCACCAAACTTGCCAGCTCCCACATACACTCAACTGCAACGGCTGCACAGCTGAGAACAGGGAGAAACAACCAGCCCACACAAGCGCAAATGACCCTCGTCTCTTGTATTCTGCTGCCTCCTAACAACCAACGATGTGAGACAGACCGAGCAAAAACCAGATTTTAGTGCTCATAATATTGTTGCTCGTGTTTTAAACAAGTCTGCGCTCAAACAAACAAACAAGCAAACAAACAAACACATCTTACCTTTTCTCTGTTTCCTTCCTTTCCTCTCTTAACAAAGTGGTTAGTGGTTCGTACTTCCTGTTGGGCCATTTATGCTCTAAGTTATGAGCTAATGACAGCTGAACGGCCGACACGGCTGCCGTCAAACTCTAAATGTGTAAATCGAAACTCTGCGCTCAGTGTGCCACAATCAATATCTCCTCCTCGGGACAGGAAGATATTATTTCTCGGCTCAGTGTGTTTGTCAACGCGTATGTGTGTGTTTGTGTGCGTTCGCATTATGCCTCATGCTGGGGGGCTCGTTGGAAGCTGCAGGGATGAATACAATGTAGATGTGAAAAGGAAAATCAGTGGCATTTATTTCGGTGTGGGGATCAATTACATAGATCGCTGTTGGCTGCAGACACAGAGTGGTGAGACGTGGAGGTCAACAGACTGAAACACAGACAGGAAGCAGACATATAGGGAAAACTGTTGTTGCATGCATGTTTGTTATGTGGTATGGTAGGGACATAGTTCATAGTGTATATCTTTTGTTGTGTTGGTTGTGTATATATATACACACATTTTAAGCTGCTGTAAGCATTTATTTCTTATTTGAATAAGTGTTAAATTGCTCTATATTCCAAGACGGATTGGTCAGTAACCCATGTCTCTCCTCCCCCTGCTCATGCGGCGAAAGAGAAAAGACATTTTCTGGTATCCCTTCCTACTTAATTCATTCAGGACAGAGAACTGCACAACGAGGTGGACAAGGAAAGCTACCACAACCAAACAGGCCAAGTGATCAAAAACACTTGGAGAAAAGAAAGAGGCGAAGAGAACTGCCTCGTACAAAGAAAGAAGTTGTGCAAAGTCGTGTGGTGACGTAGAGACAAGTGAGGAGGATTGTTTAGTCCAAAATGGACAGGGAGAGAGTTTTCTCTGGTCTCTCCATATATAAGCTGGTCCTACCTGAGCCTGCCAACTCCCAGAATGAGGAAAACAAGCGATTCCTGCATGGTCTCTGCAGCCCGCCCACTGGTAAAATGGCACTCCTACAGGCTGTTCAGATTCTGCTCCTGTCGTTACGTAACAAAAGGAGTCATTATCATAGTCCTGCCGCCTCTGCGCGGTGATATGTGATATCCGAGAGTGGCCGTTCTTCCCCGAGTTGAAGTTCGGTGTGTCCAGTGAGAGACAGCAGTGTTTCGCAACGTCGTCGCTCAGAGCTGGACACGCAAATTGCTCTGTTGTCGGTTGTATAAATCAACATCAGTGCCTATATTCTGTCTCAGCTACAGAACAACAGAAGACACAGTGGTTGCGTTTCATATTTTAACGACAACGTGCTGGCTGCGGTTTGTGTTAGCTTGTATGTGTGTGCTAACCACTTCGCATCAGACTGCAAAGCTGGCTTTGCCTTGACACTGACCTCTTAAAAGAATCAGTCCCAACCATACCAGAGCCAGCAACTGCACCCGAGCCACCAATAATTGTCGCCACAGTTTGGTAATATTTACAGTTGCCTATGAGTATGGTGAAGTTAGCTGGAAATAGGCTAACTTGTTAACTCCGCTTCGGTCCGCTATGCAGTGGCGTTTGAAGCGCGTTTAATGTTAATGATATTACGATGGAGCTTGGTTGTCACAGTGAAAAGTCTGGAAACGTGCAGACTGGAGACAGAGACAATGCGAACAGTGTCCAAGAGTTTGGAGACAAACACAGCTTTCGCTAGCTGTTACCCATTAGCTCCATGGTAGTAACTGTAACAACACATAGAACCAACTAATATTATTCAGACACACTAACCATTCTGAAACGTCCTGATGCAGCCACAGAGTCTGTACTTCTTCAGGAGCCTCTCCTTCTGGGTCCGATTCTGGGTCAAACTGGTATGGGTGAACGAAAATATCTCAGCGAGCCATAGTGATACATCCACCGTAAACATTAAACGGCAAACGGCATCCTCTCCCTGAGAGTGATGTAGCAGGCAAGACCCTCCACGTAGGTGTTGACAGACGGAGCTCATTAGCATTTAAAGGTGCAGGCACAGAAACAGACTGCTGCCTGGAGAGCTCAGTAGAGTGACTTTTAGAGTGATGGGTTTGAGGCGATGCATATCGAATACAGTGTAGTTGGACCTCTGACAGCTGTGTGAAATTGATGAAAAACAGTATAATATGGGACCTTTAAAGGGTTTTCTCAGATTGCAATGTCAAGTAAGGAAAATTAACTCAACTTTTTCTGCTGCTTCGTACAAAAGAAAAACTAGCAAAGCACACATTTGGATCTTGGGGGCATGGGTAGGATATGAGTCTACATCCGTCTCTGGTGTGATGGACTTTTCTTTTCAAAATTCTTCCAGAGGTTTGTCTCCTCTACTATAATCTCTCTATAGCTGTCATTTTCGTTATCCGGATAATTGTGAATCACAGCAATCATGATTATCCTCACATGAATGACTTGAAAAAGCTGTCTAGCCTGCTAACGTACAGTCCGACATGGTTTTCTAGATTACTTTGATTTGGCACAAGAGTGAAGATTTCATTGATTCCAAAATCCTGACCCTAGCACAACACATCACTATGACAAGCCATAACTATACCACGCAAACAGCAATCTGGCACAAAACCCTACAATAACATACCATACATCAACACAACACATGTGCAGTGAGCTCTGTAAACACACTGAGATGTTTATCTGACTCTCAGCTTTTCCGCAGAGTCTTGGGTTTGCAGGAGAACTTCAGTCACCCGGTGAATCTTGAGGTGCCGTTACTGTAGCTGGAAATCAATTCACCATAAACAGTCATACAGGACAGAGCCGGCTGAAGCCTGCTGCCTCTGCTGCAATCCATTTATTGCATCTCTTTGTCATCAATTCACCCTAAAAGTGACTCTACCAAGCTACAGTAGAGTGAGAAATACTCAAAGTGTAAAGAGGAAGAAGGTACGCGTAGAGATGCGTGACTCTGTGAAATGGCATTTCTTTGGGTGCTCAGCTTCCTTTCAGTTTCCAGCCTTGGTGTATTCATGTAGAGCAGTTGTGCTGTTTCAGGTGGAGATGCAGTGTTGTTGTCAAAGATTACCTGATTGTATTCTGATTACAGCCAAACTGCTCAGGTTGGTGGTCCTGCCTCTTCACTGACAATCATTGAACCATTTCTTCTTTTTCTTCTATAAGGGAAGCAAACATGTTATCGTCTCCTGAATGAAATCTCTACTCACATGGGACTAGTTCTGCCTGGAGTCCTTTAGTGATTTCTAATCACTGCCAAGCTCGTTTGTGTTTCAATGCCATGCAAATTAGCCTTGGCCTTAATTTGTAAATGAGAAATTCCACCACAAATTACTGACCATATTTTCCCCAAACACAGCGGCCTTCTCATAATGTGAGTCCCGTGTGAATCCGTATCTTCACATCTGTTTAGTTTTTTTTTCCTTCTTCCTCTGGGTCAGGAATTATGGAGGCTGCAGTGTAAATTATTAATGAGACCTCTGATAGTGTTTCGGATGCCAGTTCAGAAGGCTCATCTAGCTTCACAGCGTGGTGTCATTATGTTTCAGTCGTATCTTGAGATATTTGTTGGAATTTGGACAGTAAATTTGGGTAAAACCCAGACTGTGTTTATTCTTTGTGAATGCAACACACACCCCATAGTATTGTACTTAGTCCAGTGTGGAGAGGGAAGCCTGGAAGAGGAGAGAACTGAGAAAACCTCAATGTGGGCCATTCACTGTGGTTTCTCACATCCACTATTTTGGCTCCAATTCCACTTGAAATTCTTACAGAACGATTAAAAGTTCTCTCTCCTAAAGCATGTTTATAATTAAACCTTAAATCTTCTGAATGAAATGTATCAGTTCGACAAAGGTGAGCACACTCTGCAGGTTGGACTGCCCAGAAGCAGCAGGCTGTAGTTGTGTTGTTCAGATTTATTATAGCTTAGCCACAGTATGTACGGCACTCCACCCACAGAGACAGCTGGGCTGAATGTATATACAACATGTGTACATTTCTGTCTGACCACAGAGCTACAGCAGCTCCACCCTGACAAAACACAACCAGCTTTCACTCATGATGATATACATCCAGTGTTGTAAAAAGCACCCGAAAGACATGTGAGTAAACGTCTGATGTTAAATGTAGGCAAACGGGGAATATGTCAGAATTTTTATTGAAAATGTTCAAAAACTAAATAGGATTATCCACAGGGCGTGAATGTTTCGTAGCATTGTCTATACTGTGTTGAAAAGAAATCTATTGAAATTAGCATGTTAACAAGGTAGCCCCTACTTGCCTGGTCCCTGAGCTCCCAGTCTGAACTGCTAGCTGCACGACTGACCGAGCTAAATAGCTAATAGCAGCTACAGTTAGCAGCAGTTAGAGGTCATTCTGATGATATGCTGCCCTCTATTTATTTTCGGTATACATTTGACAGGTGGCCAGGTGTGAAATCAATTTTGTAAAGTAAAAAGCACAATATTTGCCTCCAAAATGTTATGCCGTGGAAGTATAAAATTACAGAAATTAAGAGTTTTCAATTAAAGCTCAAATACCTCAAAATTGTACTTAAAGTGGCACCATGTAGTTTTGAAAAAAATAATTGTAATATTTACAATATTAATGAGGTTATAATATGAACTGAGAAAGTGAAGGAACAAGCTGCTCTCAAAGGAAAATAAGGTACCAGAACACTGTTTAAAGCTAGACAGGTGGTTTCAAAGTTTGTTTATTTAGTTTGATTAGACATAAAACATTAAAAAAAAAACAGTTAATAAAGATCTTTCTCTTCTTGTAAAATTGCATCCCTCCAATCTACAAAATGCAACTTTAAGTACAGTAATTAAGTGATGTGCTTAGCTACATCCCTGCCCTGCGGATTTTTAAGTGTTTTTTAGTTTCTCTCTGTTTTATTGATTACTTTCATTAAACCCATATTATGCAGGATATCCAGGTTTTTTCTTTTTTACAAGAAAAACCTATCAACAGCCACAGTATCATCGATAACAATTCCAGCTGAACACACAGAAGAGTAGAGGAGAGTTCTGTGAAACAATGACAAAAAGTTCCTGTGAAAGTGACTTTAATAAGGTTTTAAAGTCCTGAACAGGAGGTAGTGTGTCTTGTTTAATTAGGCCTCACAGGTGTTTTCTTCCATTGCCCAGGGTCCATTACAAGAAGAGCCAGTTTTACTTACATCTGTGAAAACCTTGGGAATATTAAGGAGCAGCTACCTAGCAGACCGAGTCTGATGTATGTAGGGTGTTTCATTAGAGAGCAGCACAGGTTTTTCTTCTGCTTCTCTAACTCTGTATCACTCTCTCTCAGTCACTCCCGGTAGACCTGTACTTTAACTCTGCTGGCTGCAACACACTGACACTTTCAAATAACCCAAAATGATGATAAGGATTTCGTTAAAGGTTAGATTCTCAACAGAAAACTGCAAGACGCTGGATGAATAACAACATCCAATATTGGCTGATTTAAATTTAAATGTTACTTTATCTCACTGAAGTGAGACTGTAACTTACAAGAGAAGAAATGTAACAATCATCCTCCTGCAATTGGAAAGCTTTACTTGTTCTGATAGGACCAATGTTGCCGAATACCAATGGGACTCTTCATTCTCATTATATTATACTTATTATAGAGCAGAAAAAGATTTAATGCTTGCTTGGGGTGGTTTTTGCTTTTTTCAAGAAATAGATAATGCTCCAAATGGAGCATGAAGACACCTTTTCTGAATAAATTGGGTGTGAGTATTTACAGTAACTAATCACTTGTTTCTGCTCTGAGGGAAGAAGGAGAAGAAGAGCCTGTGTGCGCTGTCGGTGTCTCTATGGAAGTTCCTGTAACTGAAAACAGTTAGATCATTGAGGATAAGTGGCGGCTGGTGAACAACTACTTTTGTTTATTGCAACCAAGTGTAACTTGGCCTGTGTGACCAACTTGTCATGAAGCTACACGTTTAATAACCTACTGTCAAAATGTTTATTTTGGCAGCAAAACATGGTTAGAGTTTGGCTTCTCATCACGCCCTACAGATATGTTTACAAAGAGAGACTGGGAAGTGATGAGCAAAAATGTTGTAACCCCAGCTGGAGCCAGCCGGTCGATGCTGGGATGGTGTTTGGGCCGCAGGAACGTGCAGAAATACTGACACACGGCAGCAGTTGCATTGCCAGGCAAAGGGAGAGTCGATCCAACAATCAAACCATCCATCCATCCATAGAAGTGTATGTGGTGATGCTGTCTCAACCTGGTGTCATTTTGATAGGTATAAACACAGCACGCTGCCAAATGTAATGACAGTGACGAATACAATTGTCATACTGTACAGCATAAAGCAACTGTAATACGTTAAAAGCGTTTTTAAAAAGTTGGGTTTTGAAAGTAGTGAGGTCTCTCCAGTCTCTGATGTGTTTGGGGAGGGAGTTCCAGAGGGAGGGTGCAGCTACTGAGAAGGCTCTGTCGCCCCGGGTTCGATGCTTGGTCCTGTGCGGTGGAGTGAGGAATTTTGCGTATGAGGACCGGAGAATACGGGACGGGTTGTGGTGGTGGAGGATGTCGACAAGGTGGGCGGGGCCTGGTTCTGGAGGGCTTTGTGAGTGGGGAATCCGTTGTGGGATAGGGAGCCAGTAGAGTGTCTGGAGCACAGGGGTGATGTGGTCACGGGTGCGGATGTGGGTGAGCAGGCGAGCAGCAGCGTTCTGGAGGTATTGAGGATTTATTTAGGTGGTTGGACGGTGTGCCGTAGAGGATGATGTTGCGGTGGTCAATTCTGGAAGTGATGAAGGCATGGATCAGGGTTTCTGCAGCAGGGAAGGAGAGTGATGGGCCGAGACCGGCTATGTTTTTGAGGTGGAAGTTGCACTGTGAAGACAAAGCTTCCCACCACCAAGTCTTAAAACGCATTTACTCCCCAAACACAAACAACTCACTTTGTGCTTCCCCGTTTGAATAAACTCCCTCCACCTGTATCCACCTCTCCTCCCACATGTGCACTGTATATTCATTAAAACGCAAAGGACACCATTTCACACTGTATAATGTGTTACATGTTTTTGATAGTGTAGGCATAAGAATAGTAAGACGGTGCATTTATTATTAAAATTAAATATTCCTCCCTTGAATATAACTTCATGTTGAGACATGTTACATATATGAGGAGTTGATGATGGCTGACGATGAATACACAGGGGTATAAACACTATAAATATGCTGCATCTCCATCATTAAGAGTAAGAGCTACTCACAATGTTTTTGTATGGGTTAACACGCAGGTTATAGCAGCGGTATTGAACGGAGCAGTCGTTAGCGACGCTAATTAGGCGAATCAGAAGGAAATGACGGCCTGTGCTGCTGCTGTGAAGCTGAATCTGTGATCTTTAGCCCACAGTGAGTCGAGGAGATGGGAGATAATTTAAATGTTCAGAGCCCCGAGGCTTCAGAAGCTGGTTTCATGTCATGTTAGGGGAGGCGAGAGGAGGAAATGTGATCTCTTTGAGAGTGTGTGTGTGTGTGTGTGT
This sequence comes from Diplodus sargus, assembly GCA_903131615.1. NCBI lineage: Eukaryota > Metazoa > Chordata > Actinopteri > Spariformes > Sparidae > Diplodus > Diplodus sargus. The sequence goes on along the minus strand of CAEMYA010000239.1, from coordinate 2,833,552 downwards.
GTGTGTGTGGAGGCAAAGGGATACTGTACTCACCCTCTCTGAGTCACAGACAGCCAATTATAAAAACCCAACGGCCACCTCTCCCTCTGTCTCTCCATCGGCCTCATTATTTCTTACCTCTTTCACTCTCCCTGTCTCGCTCTCCACCTCCCTTCGTCTCACCTGTCTCACTCACTCTGTTTTCATCCATCTCTCTATTTCCCCTCCCTCCTACACCAATCTGGACTTCATTAATAAAAACCTGATAGAGGGAGGGTTGAGGGGAGAGAGAGGAGAAAGGGAAGGAGAAGGAAAGGGAAGGAGCAGGGAGATGAAAGCAGAGGGGAGAGGTGAAGAGTTGAAGGGAGATTAAAGGAGAGGAGAGGAGGAAGTGAATGAAGGGAGAGCAGCTGAGGAGACAGCGGTGGCAATGAGAGGAGACGGCGAGGGAAATGAGAGGAGAGGGCAGATTAAATTAGATTAGTTTTGATTCTATTCATGTTTAAATGGAAATTAAATTTTCACGACGGGAGGTGCATTAGAACAATATTTCACCCCAGTTCAACAACGCTTGGCTGTTTCCACTCGTTCTGCTCTCCTTCCGTTAATTGAATCAGTTTGAGTCTGTTTGCTTCGTGTTGAAATAAACGCTCTGCTGTCTTTTTTAACCCTGAGCAAAATACTTACCGTGTTAATGAGCGAATATATGGAAGAATCATCCCGCTGAAGCCAAATACACATTCTCTGAGTTAAAAAGAATATACAGGACAGATAAAACAACTTTAAATATGAAGAATATATGATGAATAATTCACTTCAGATGATCCAATGCTTGATTTTACTTAGGGTTTTTAACAGTCGTGTGCTGTGCACTTGTCAAAGACATCTTAGCAAGTGAATTTTCTCTGCTGGCCTCAGGTCATTGCTATAATCTACCTGCCTGTAAAAGTAATCATTATTTTTTAGTGCCCTGCTAATATTCCCCTAAATTCTTTATAGCTCATTTTTATGATTTTGTACGACTTCATACTGAATGTTTTTTAAGTCAGCTTACAGCAGTGATCGTTCGTAGCTTTCTGTTGCTGTTGCTGCATACAACTGCCTGTGCAAGGGATTCATTAAAGTGTATCTCACTGAATTGATTATTGATTTTTAAATATCCAAGTTAAGAGACATACATCTTTTTATTGTAATGTGTCTCAATGCTTGAAGAGATGATGTGAACAAGGCTGTAGGCTCAATTTCGTTTGCTCCGTGTTATGTTAAGCAAGTCCCCAAAATCATGTTAAGCGTTTCATCTGTCAGATTTTAACGCTTTTGAATCAACTACAGATTGTTGTTCTGCATTTTGTATGTCCACACCCACAGATACAAAGAGTATAGTCGCAGTTATAAGACAGAGACAGCTATGTCTCACCAAACTCTAATCAAACTGTCTAACATAGGCATTACCGATGAACTATAAACCAAGATTCTCTGACTACACTATCTGTTTTCTGCCAGAAGCATATTTTAACATACTGTGTCACTGCAAAAGAGAAAGTTCATAAACTGGAATTGACCACCATGTTGTTTGTTTTCTCTGAAAACTGAGGCTGAAAAAAATGATCAAACGACAAAACAGGACAGTGTTAATCAAATATGATCCACAATCCTGTTCACTGTGGATTGACTGTTTTTCAGAAACTTATTGATGTGTACTGTTTAGCTGAAAAAGCCATACTGTTAATTCCTGTTATATTGCCCTACTGTTTTCTGTTTCAAAAAGGACACTGAGCCAAAATCAAGCAAAGCCATACTCGCAGTACGTGACCCATCAGTAGGAGTGTTGCTGCATTCACTTGCTTCCCAGATGGTCCCATTTCCTGAGTTAGGAAGTCATTCTTCCAAGTTGGACACCAAAAAGCTGCAGCTATTTCCACTATTTCATTGAAAAGGAGGAGCAAAGAACAATACAACGACTTTACAGCACATGACAGTCACTGCTTCCTTACCATCGACCCAATCTTTACTTTCAACCACCATGCTTCAGCATCATATGACATGAACTCGACAATTTGTATACCAAAATGTTCTTTCTGAGTTGGAAAAACGTGAGTGCGACCTAACTGGAAGGAGAGTAATGGTGGACCTCTTACCTCTTTGGTCGCATGGTCGCACTCGGGGATCGACACTATTTGTCTGCCATGATGGCGGCACATCGGAGATGCTACCGCTAACATGAGTTGTCCAAAAACTTTCATTTTAGTAAACTTTCTGTACACAAACAATGTTCTCAATGCTCGTGTTCATGTGTAGAGACCCTGGTGATACGAGCAAAGTTTCATGTTGTGTCGAGCCTTCTTGGTGTTTTAAAAATAGCGGTTTTGATGCTAGCGTAAGAGTGCCCGTAGCACTCCAATTGAAAATTAGTTTGCCCGAAAACAAAACTACGGTAAATCTTAAAAGTGCCTCTTTCGTTGTAATTATGCATTTACACAAAGGTTTGACTCATATACATTCACAAATAAAGCCTTGGTTGATTTTTGGCGAGAGTTTCACTTTAATTGTGCAGTGTATTGATGAACCCATGGCGCTGGCCATGGTGCTGAAGTTGCAGACAAATTTTTAGCTGCCTTCCTGTAGTATTCCTATAATATGCTATGATAATAAAAAAAACCCCCATCAAAATACTAGGGCTGTGACGATACACCAAACCCTCGATTCGGTCTGTATCATGATTTTTGACCCACGGTTCGATACAAACCTTGGGTAAGAAGAGAGATTTTTTTTTTTAATTAAACATTTTATTTATGTAACATTTCAATAACTTGGAACACTAGAAGAATAGAACAGTTTCTCATGAGCACATGAGCAAAATAAATAAATAGCCAAAGCTATAAGATTACAAATAATGTGGAAAAATACACAGAATTAAACTCCATTTTGGAGATTATGAAAATTATGAATATAAAATGTAATATACCTATAAAATATAAATATAGAAAGTTAATTGAATAGCTTTCACACTGAGGTAACAGACTTTCTTTTCTTCTTCCTCTTAAGAAAACCAAACTTGTTGCATAGTGGAGTGGATTCAAGAGAGTTTCAAATTCTTCATCAGGAACACCATCATGTCCACATTGTCTGGTGAGAGGCTTGCTCTCTGTGCTGTGGCAATGTCCCCTGCAGTGGAAAACACCCTTTCACTGGGGACAGATGTGGCTGGGATTTCAAGGTAACGTTTAGCCAACTTGGCTAAATGAAGAAACTGGTTCTGATTGTCCTTCCACCACACAAGAGGATTTGACTCCACTGAGAGGCTCTGCACTGCTCTGTAATGCTGCACCTCCAATCCACCCCTTGAAACACAGGCTGCGATGATGCCTGTTCCATTGGAAATAAGTCTCTAAACAGATCAGCCATAGGGGCTCTTGTGGCTGGAGGAGGACAGTCACTGCTGCTGGAGGCCATCTCTGATTGCTCCTCCGTCTCCTTGAAAGTCTGGGCCTAACAAAGATAAAACACATACCAACATTATGTAAGATAAAATTAAGGTTCAAAAATATGAAATCCAGTAGAGCTAAAGTTAAGCCTTTATGATCTAAAATCTTGACTTTAAATAAATGGGCCTAACTGATTTACACAAAACTTTACTGAAATTAACTCTATTAATATTAAAACAATGAAATACCTGAACAGTCTGTGAACAGTCTTCCAGAATACTCTGCATCAGGCTCTTGAAGATTGCATCATGGGTGGTCCCATCACATCATCATCAGACAGAGTGACAATGTCTTTTGTGTTCTTCTTAACACTCTTATCTGTTAATGCCGAGAAAACAGCTGCCTGCTGCTCAAGGTAGCGCTCTAGCATGTTGTGGCTCGAGTTCCACCTGGTAGGGACATCCTGGACTAGCTTGTGTGAGGGCAGCTGTAGCATCTCCTGTTTCTCCTTCGATACAGCTGCAGCTGTTGTGCTGTGGTGGAAAAACGTGACCACTTTCCTCACTTTTGCCGAGGAGTCAGGACATCTGTTGAACGTTCATCCCTCTCTGCGGGGCCAGATCGACAGTGTGAGCAAAGCATCAAATATGCGGTGAAAATCCGGCCGCTCCGACAGCGTTGGCAATATTCCTAGCGTTGTCTGTTGTCACGGGGACGTCTGATCTGCTGATCCTCCAATTTGCCACAGCCTCGATATCCCCGATAAATGAGCGCTTGTATGGCTCTCAAGCACCACACGTGTTTGGAGGACCAGGTTTGCAATTTGCCAGTTGTTATTCACATAGTGTGTCGTTATGGTTAACTAGCTGTCTGTGGCACGGGACGTCTATGGAGTCGGCACTGCTCAATTCTTCTTCTACTTTCGATTTGGTTTCACTGAAAAGGGTTGGGAGCACATTTTCTGAGAAATGCGCCCAGCTTGGCAGTTCATAACGGGGCTCGAGCACATTAAGTAAAAACTTGAATCCCTCGTTTTCCACCAATGACAAGGGCCGTATGTCCAGAGCCATGAATATTGCAATTGCCGTCGTAATCTTTTGAGCCCGGTCCGAATTGGCTGGCAATTTAGCTTGGAATAAATTAGGCAGAGTAGACTGTTGTTGTTGTTGGAGTTTCTTTGCTCCGCTTAATTTGATGTCGTGATGGTGCCTTAAGATATGCATTGGCTTATTTGACGTGTTGCCTGTCACTTGAGGAAGCTTTTTAAAACACTTAGGGCAAATGGTTTGGGTTTTGTCCACAACAGGACTGCCATCCTTAATCTCATCCGAAATGTTGCCACACTGCTGACCTAAATGAACTCGGAGGGTCTGCAATTTCAGGGTTACCGGCATTAGCCATCATCTTGTAGCGAACTGTTTCACACACGTTGCTGAACTAGCTTAGCAGCTGCTCGCAAAAGGTTTAGCGTCTCATGATTGGAGGCTAGTCACATGACAACGCCATTGGGGTCTCTTACAGGTAAAATTAAATAATATCCTCAACCAATTTTGTGGTTTAGGTCTATGTATTTGTATAATGTTAAATCCAAATAATAATCATAATAATAGTCATAGTCAAAGTTTGGTAGCACTGATAGCTCATAGGGCTGATCTGGACTGGAAATTGTGTCGCCAATCTGCCACACCGCGAGACGGGTTTGTGGATCTGAGTGTCGCGATTTCAGTTTCGAAACGTGTATTGTTACAGCCCTACAAAATACTGAAGGCATAATAACAGATACAGACATTAATATTATCAGGAAACCATCTCTGTGCTTGTGTTTTCTGTTTCTAGATACTGAGACATCAGATTTGAAATCTCAGTAGGTTTTTCTCTATATACAAATACAATTACTCTATACACTATAGCAGTGTAAAGTATTTTGAAACGGCAACAAAGCCTCGATGGCTCTTTGAAATGATCTCTTGCATCCTGAATCGTAGGTGGATTCAGCCGCTGTTTAGGGCAGGGCGATGCAGGTTTGGCTGTCGTCCTCCCACGCTGCACTGCTGTAATGCTCAAATTGAACAATAAATAATAATAAAATAAATCTCATTCTCACCAGCTGTGGTCACAGGAGAGCAGGTGGGCAGCACCGAATGAACTAATGCAGCCTCATATTATTGTCATAATCACTGTTGTTCTTCCAGCTGGCTCTTCCTCCCTCCTGCTTCCTCCTCATCTGTGCACATTGTTTAATACCTTGTGATGTATTTACTTTTCTTGAGTCCATGTGAAATTTTTAATGTGTGTTACTGAGCGTGTCAGCGAGCATTTTCCTCCCTCTTTCCTGTTCAGTGATTCACAGAAATTCACACTGCAAGTAAATAATCACACTTAATATGATAGTGTTAACGCTGTGTGCCTCTCACTTTATCAGATTAAATCAGCCTCTGTTGACTGCTGCATCTGTTGACTGTCAACCACCGTCTGATGTACATCTGCATGCGCTGCAAAACTCATGTGCTCATCCACAAGTTTTTAGCAAATGTCAAAGTATGAATCATGGGTGATGCCATACTTTTATCTGAATATATTCAAGAGGGTGTGTGATCATTACATAATTAATTGCGGACTGCTGCTTCTCACCTCGTGTGATGTTTTTGCTTTTTATTCAATGATTTGGTTTCTCCTGATTCAAATATACCTTGTATTTTTATAACCTTTTTATTTGGGCTAGTAGAGATGTTGCCAGGTCAGACAGGCTGTGGGTTACGTAAAATGGAATGGTGTGACATCGCTAATATGCTAGTTTCTTCCATTGTGTCCTAACGGCATGTCAGCATCAGAAGCAACGCAATGTCGGCTGTTAACTAAGATGGCAAATCTATGTTTGTACATTGGATCTAACAATTGAAATCTGGATACATTTTCAGAGGTGGAGCCACGTTTACCCAGATCTTCTGTGTTGTGGGGCCCATAGAGCTTGCACACAAGAGACATCTGCCGATGAAGATAAAGCTATTTAATCTTGCGGCTCATTCAGACTTTCCAAATGTTAGTGGACTGAACGGCTCAAATTATGATGGTGAAACAAGTCATTTTGCGGGGCTTGTGCCGCACTGGCGTCTTTTTGGACCCAGGTGCTTCACATGGCGTTATTATTACATGATTTGGCCACTGCGAAAGTTAGCTTCAAAGCCGGGCGCTCTGATGTCTACATACATTGCTTCTTATATTTGTAGATTTTGATTTAAATGTTTCTACCCTGGAAATGAAATACAGTTTAGGCAACGTCAAGTAGAGATAGTGTGTTTTCTTGCCAGAAACTTTCAGTCTTCTTTAGGTTTTCTGCTTTGTTTTTGTACAGAAAACACCTCATTTCAATGTCATGAATAGACCGTTCCTTGTCCAGTATCTGAGTATATCTTGTCCCAAACTAAAGTTGGGTATTTATTGCCAACACTTGCCTTGGCTGATTATCAAGGCAATATTCAGCTTTTTCGTGCTTATCAGTATCAGTGAGTTTTCTGTCGGATTATAGCTAAACTAATCTAAAAATGTGCTACTTTGACTCTGATGCAGCATCCTCTCACACAGTGTCCCGCCCACAACACTATCTGATTGGTGACACGCCACAATTAATAGCCTATAAACACTGGGGTGTATTAAGTAGCATAATATTGAAGAATTCAAGGAAAGTATACCTGAAAACTGCACTTGAATAAACTGAACTCAGGTTTATTCAGAGCTGTTTGTTTTTGTTTTTGCGAATGGAAAGTGGTCCCAAATATCGGGTTTTCAGTCTCCTTGACTTTTAATAATCTATATCAGTCCCTGAAAGGCCCTGAAAAAGTCTTATCCGCTGGCCCCTAGTACATAGTATTCAGTCAACAAAGTTTTAAACCAAGATCCTCAAGAATGAATGATACGCGGCTGTTCTAGTTGCTAGAGGGATTAGTGCCTATAATTTGCATAAGGTGGTATGGGGGCTTGGTATAAGGTGGATTAAAGATCCGCTTAGATTTACCTCCAGCTGTATCATCGAGAAGCAGCTTGACATGAATGATCTGTAAGAACTAGCAAAACATCAAGGTGTGTTCCCAGAATATGTTCCTGTCAGCTGTTACTGCACATTTGCTCTTTTTTCATATGCCAACTTTCCATCTTAGCCAAAAGGTGTTTGGTGATATTTCAATTCTTTTTATGGCATATTTAAAAACGTGCATGAGAAATGGGTGAAACATATCCAATGTTTCCCCACCTTTGTTATCCATATTATTTTGTCTGAAATCTCCAAAAAGACATTATCGAACTGCTGAGGTGTGTGTGTGTGTGTGTGTGTGAAGCTGTTATTTAACTTGATGAAGAGGTGTGTGTCCAGGCTGTATTGCCTCGGACAGCTGTGCTGCTGGGAGCAATACAGTCGTCACGCACCATCTGCCGTGCACACAAACACTCACACGCACATGCACACACATCAACACATTGTGATTTAAGCAAACAGGCACATCCACCACCTGCTTGGTCCTCGGCTACCTACTGCTGTCGCTCATGGTTTACCTCTCTCTCACACACAAACTCACAAATGCGAGCCGCTAAGAAAGCAGTGTCAGTGTTACTCTTTTGTGTTTCTTTTACACTGTCCAGCTCCCCCTCTCTCTCTCGCCACCGCCCTCTCATTTTATTGTGTGTTGGCATGTGTGTGTGTGTGTGTGTGTGGAGCCTGTCTAGAAAGGAGTGTGTTTTAATTAGCCTGTATGCCTCTGTAACGGCTGCTCCTAAACACCAATATAGCTCCCTGGAGGCTCTGACAGGTGCCGCAGTGTTTTCTGTGTGTCGTTTGCGTGCGCGCGCGTGTGTGTGTGTATCTGTGTTTTTGCGTCTGCTGTTGCAAAGCTGTGGCTTAGCATCTGTGTGTGTGTGTGTGTGTGTGTGTGTTGTGTCACCAACAATAGAGAACTTAAGCTCAGATAGATGACACAGAGATGCTCTAATAGGTCCATAGAGACTGCAGCTTATTTGTGTGTGTTTGTGTGTGTGTGTGTGTGTGTGTGTGTGTGTGTGTGTGTGTGTGTGTGT
>CAEMYA010000239.1:2795931-2825034 GCA_903131615.1 Diplodus sargus | reverse complement strand
TGTGTGTGTGTGTGTCTGTGTGTGTGTGTGCGCGCGTGTGCACATGTGCATGTGTGTGTTTTATGCCTAACAAGCATGTTCCTCACAATAGAACAACCATTTCTTTCTGACCAGGCCATCTGTGACACTGGATCTACGCACTACAGACTGACTGACTTAATGACTGCTGTACTAACTCACCATATTGTTATTTTTATTTTTTTTAATTAATGTAAGAGCCATGGACAAAAATCAGCCTGTTTTTAATCACCTAGGATTAGTGTATCTTTCTGTGTGCGTCTGTGTGCTCTGGGCATCTTGGTTGCTGACATTTCTGATCCCAGAAATATGCCTCTGGTCCCTCTGCTACCCAATGTGGTATAATGGCTATCTTAAAAGATATTATTTTTTATGTATAATTAGTTATGTAGTCTGAGCCTGACATTAATCATAACCTGTAGACCGCAGAGCATCCTGGTGCCTGAAGGTTAAGATGCAAACTATATACTGTCATCACAGCATCTCTGGTTGTAACCCAGCCGTAGACCTTGGTTGCATGTCATAATCCGTCTCTGTTTTCCTCACCATTACTTGTTTGCATCTACAATTTTACATTGAAAAAATATATAAAAATATATAAATATATATAAATATATTATTTTGATTTTAAATTTATCATAGGGCTGTCCAGAATACCATTTTTTGGCTCTGGAGCTTTGGTAATAATCAGCAGTGAATATTTAAAAATCAATATGCAGCCAGAAATGAAAGAATGTACGGGAAACCCTATCGCCATCGCAATGCTCTCTCGATGACATAATGACAGCTATTTTGCGGTTCGCCTTTATTGGTCTATTTAGCAAGAAAACAAAAAAAACATCCAACTCCCAATTGTCAAATATGTATAAATAAAACGTCACGAACACAGCAAAGAAATGGGAAAAGTAGAAGGCAGCATGGAGGCCAGGGACAATGTCAGCGTGGTTACTATTTTATGTCTTTTATTCCAGTGTCACTTTCAAACTCCGCCAAATACTGTTTGAATGTGGCTGGAACAAAGATGGATGAAAAACTGCATGCCAATGTCTGAAACTTCAATGCAATCGCAGCTGATTGGGGCTGGGTCAATAAAGAACTGTGACTGCTGCAGAATCGTTTTACCCCGGGAATGAATGCTAATTGTGCCCTTCTTACTAAAGACAGAAGCCAGATGTAAGTGGGTTTTCTGTCAAGTATGAAAGAAATGTATTGATACCTTTGCAGTAAAGTCAAAATGCAGAAAACATAATCTTTAAAAAAAAGAAGTGGCACCAGAAGCAGTCCAATCGGGAGAGACTTTTGTTTTTTTATGCAAACTGAAGATAAAATGCCCATGTGTGTAATAAAAAGGAAGAGTGAGAAACTTTGGCGGTTAGAATCGTGATGAAGTAATATTTGAAGAGAAGACAAAGCTGTGCGTAGAATATGAAACCACCAAATGGAGTCTAGACACTGCTGGTGGTGATGGAGAAGGAAAGATCCAGGAGATCTGATGACAGGGGAGTAGATTCTGGTGACTCAAACCTAGCCACTGGATGAAGAGCTGGAGGAGGATGGGTGGAGCAGAGTCACACAAAATGACAGTGTACAGCGGAGACATGATTGGCTGATAACGTTTGTGGCAGAATCTGGTTGGTTAAAAGGAGAGGGAGTACTTACGGACATGACTTCTGGTCATTGTTTGAATTTTTTTTGAAAATAATGGATACTGTAACAGAACTTATTACATCCTAATCAGGTTAGTGTAATAACACCTCCACATTCTGCCATGGAGATAATGGACTTATAAAGAGCAGCGGCGTATTAAGCTCCTTCATTCAGTCTGTTCCTCCAGACAGCAAAGTGATAAACAATATCAATCATAGTAATGAAGTCGGTGAACACAACTTTACATCTATCCAAAAACAGACACAGACCCAAGGTAGAGCCTCAAAACAGGAATACGTTTTAGATTGAACATCAGATGAAATGCACATAGTGTGCTCGATGATGACAGGGTGTTCTTGGATCTTAATGCACCATTTTGCTCATTCAGAATGATTAAAGGCGTGTACAATGCCCTGTGTGTGACCTCCTCATTGGTCAGCTAATGTCCCTCCTTCCGCCTCCAGGAAGTCCCTAACTGTGAAACCATCACTTCATCCCCAGAACAGTGATAGTCCAGAAACACTGAGATTTGTGTAATGTAGCTGTCATTACCTTCACCACCACAAATTTGAAGTTTTTGGCTTTCTGCACCCAATATCAGTCACACAGAAAGAAAGTGTTCATTAAAAGCCTTGTTTATTTCATGTAATATTGCATGAACAGACATAATATCTATCGAAACAATGTAAGAGGCCTGATCCTGTGCCAAATCGTTCATTACAAAGTCTTCTCTTAGTTTCATTAAGGTCTTTAGGATTCAGTCCAATTAATGTTGAGGTATAGGGGCAATATCTATACTTAAATACTGTATATTTACACTAAAGTGGAACCACCAAGTCCAAAGAAATTATACTGATTATTGAATTTAGCTGATGTAGAAGCCATGTTGGATTTGTTTTGTGATCGGTGTGAAAAAGGAGCCCGATGAGTGACAGGCGGACCAACTGTATGACTGACTACTTCACCGAGCTGGAGCACAAAACACTGAATTAAAACCAAATACCACAGCTTTCTATCCAAAAAATTAAAAGCAGGAAACCTAGAGGCTGCGAGCATTTATTATTTCACAGGAAAGGGACATTTTTCACCAAGATTAACAACATGCTGAGACATTTGCATATTAGAAATATATGTTTTTTTTGGTTTAATAAATCATTTGCTGCCTCAGGTTGGGCACTAATGTTCTTTTGGGCTGCAGGAAAGTGTACTTTTAAAGTTTCCACTCTACTTACACAATAATGTAGAAGCACACTGTATACTGTATATAAGCAATGTACTGTGTTTATGTGTTTTTAACCTAATTTTGATGAAGCATGGCTTTAAATTGTAAAGTGAAATCTACTCTTGAGAGACATTAGTAGACTGTGTGAGGCATATGTGTTGCCTCTGAATTTCACTGAAAGTGTTGTGACTACAGAATAATGTTGTGTTGTGACATGTTTTTGTATTATACAACAGTTATGATAAGGCTCAGTGAAAGCCTTGATGGATAAATATTGGTTTTGGGAACATGACAGTCTTTTGTAATGTGTGTGTGTGTGTGTGTGTGTGTGTGTGTGTGTGTGTGTGTGTGTGTGTGTGTGTGTGTGTCTGTGTGTGTGTGTGTGTGTGTGTGTGTGTGCTGCTACAGTGGACTCTGGGGCCTGTTATTGTGTTTTTTCTGTGTGTTGCTTTGTTTATTCATGTGCTTTTGCTGAAGTGTGTGTCGACAGTGTGTGATTTAGTGTGCGTGCGTGTGAGAGTGTTTAGGGAAGTGATGAGGCATGTAGTATATTAGAGCGATGATAGTTTTTCTGTACTCACTGTCAATCTCTAAAAATGTGTCGCCGTGTGTGTTTCTGTGTGTGTGTGTGTGTGTGTGTGTGTGTGTGTGTGTGTGTGTGTGTGTGTGTGTGAGAATGAGTGTCTGGGAAGCTCTCCAAAATAGGACGTACCCCCTCCAATCACCAGCTGTTTACCTCAGATAGCTGCCACTAAATTTGGAGGACCACACACACGCACACACACACACACACACACACAGAGAGAGAGAGACACACACACACAGGCATTAACACTCTGTCACTCACTTTCTCTCCCCATCAGATTTGATTAGATGATCTTTGGATGACACTGAGGTGGAGGTTCTAATAGCTTCATACTGCTCTATAAAATGGCAGCCAGATGGCCATGTGCTCGCTGAACCTTGAAGGTGACGGGTTCCACAGTCCTTTATTCCGATGAAGTGTCCTTGAGCAAGACCCTGAACCCTCTCGCTGTTTGGATTTCCTTTCAATTCCGCAGATTTTTGAGGTATTGATACTTGGGTTGTTGTTTTACTTACTCTTAGTTTAGAACATTTCAGAAGTAAATGTTTCACGTTTCACTCTACTATTGTGATGCCATTAGCAGAAATAGGGAGTAATGAAGTACAAATACTTCTTTTGACTTTTCCTCCCTACATTTGAACATGAATAATGGCTCGTGACTGTAGTTTGAATTCATTCCTTGAGAATTGGTAAGCACACTGCCTTCCCAACATGACAAGACTGATTTCAGTGCACATCATGCATGTCAGAAGTACTTTTTACTTTGATACTTTGAATACATTTCTGAGCCTATTTAATTACTGTTGCTTGATTAAAAAAAGTTGAATCAGTACTTCTACTTGTAATAAAGTATTTTTTTCTACACAAGCATTTGTACTTCTTCTACAGTAAAGGATGCGTCTCTGAGTTATTTTGCAGATTTTGCGTACAGAAGGCAGTTTCCTTTAATTAAAATGTGTGTTGCTATAAAGTGAACTGAGCTGAACTCCATAAAACAGATGACCTGCCTACATTTATTGTTAAAACTTCATTACTCATAGTTGAGTTAGTGTCAATAAGATCTCTTAACTTTTATTTTTATTGTGATCAAGTATGATCACTTTTTGGTCGGGCTGCTTTTAGATATCTCAAACATTTTCATGCTGTGATCCTCCCATGGCAGTGTGAACGGGTTTGTGCATGAGGATTTAGACAGGAGTTTGCATACTCTAATATTCATGAAAATATGAATTTGAAATACCAACAACCTAAGGTAGGGATGAAATATACTGAATACAAGTAACAATAGCCTGCATCTGCTGTATAAGATGCTCTGTCTGGATGAAGATGCTTTATTTCACATCATTATTTTACTGTAGCTTAAGAAAGGGAAGGCGAGCACTGACTGTTCCCCCGACAGATTTCCATTTGTCTCATAGCAACAGGAGTGGCGGCGGCTGCTCTGCAGAGCTCTGCTGGCTAAGTGTTGAGGGGTTTGGAGGAAACAGGACATAAGCACTTTGAAGAGAAGGTCATCTGCCTACTGGCTGCAAGAGAGCTGAGGACCAGCGTGTGTCTGTGTGTGTCAGTGTGTGTCTCTGTGTCTGTGTGTGGTGTGTGTGGCTGGCTGTGTGAAGAAGCACCGTGGCTACAACAGTGTGAGACTCAGGCTAACACTTGAATGCCTCTACATGCAACAACACGTGCACGCACAGATTGACAGGGAGTGTACATACAACACACAGTCGCAAACACACAAAAACACATGTGTAGTCTGGCTTTCCGTGTGTATGCGCGCGCGAAAAACCATTATCAGCAGTATGAGCACTCTCTCCGTTCAACCGATTGGGTCAATTGTTGTGAAAATGATTTGAGTCTGCGAGGATCAACTGAAAGTGTTTTACAGGCACAAGAGGCAGTTCTTCACTGAAGTGGCAGCCCATGATGTGCAGCACAGACTGACCAGACGTTTGTTCCTGTGTATTTCCTCTTGATTAACATTTCATATTAACAAAATAAGCCAGTTTTACAGGAATTACAATTTTTCTTATATTTCTCAAACACGTAACAGAGCCAACACTATGATTTCATCAGTTGGAGCTGCTCTTTTCTTAGCTATAGGCTCAGCTGTGCCTTAAGCCTAAACCCAGTATACCATGTAAACATGCTTACAGTTTGCATGCAGCTGGAAGTGCAGCTGTGCCATGCTGATTGTAAGCATGTTAGGATGGTTAACATTACATGTTTCAAATAAAAGTGGAAATAAGTGTTACTATGTAGAAATCACAGCACTGGGTTGAGCAATTGCTAATTGAGATATTTATACTTCTAAACAGCATCAGCAGTGAGAGATGCGTTCTACAAGATTTGAGTGATTCCATGAGGGAATTGAAAATATTTTATCTAAGAGAACATATTTAAGTGCTAACATAATTCAAACAGAAAGAGACAGCCTTCAATCCTCCCTGAGTGTTTCTCTGTGGTATTATTATTGGCACCCACCCCTGTCACAACTACAGTGTTAGCAAACGGCTGCTGCTAGCAGCCTTGCTACTGTCCAAAGCAAAAATCAACCATAGGAATCCCATTTTGACCTAGAGACCCTGATCTAAGTGCTACAAAAAGGCAGTAAAACACCATGTTGCAATAATAAGTAGGCAGGTTGTGTTACTTACTGATCTAGTAGGAAAGTCATATCAGCAAGGTAACAGACTTTGACACCAGGAACGCTCTCCATCGAGCGAATGCCCATCTGTTCATACGTAGTTTGTCACGGCAGATTGAATAGCAGTGGAAGCAAGGTTTGTTCTGAACCAATCTATATGAAAATGGTGTAATTTTTCTACAGCCATTACACTGTGCAGTCAGTAGTTTACTTCGGAATGAGAAGTTAAGCAAAAGAATTGTCAGTTTAATGTTTATATAGAATCCTCTACAAGATGTCTTTGAAGGTTGCTGATGCAAAATGAAAGAATGTCATTTTGATCGTAATTTTGGTGAGATATTAAATGTAATTGATGCATTATTGTTATAATCCTCAGATCTTCTTCTCCTTAAGTCCATGAATGTGATAATGAATTAAAGTTAAAGAAAACAGCAGCACTTCTTAAAGGTATCAATGAACGTAAAATATCACTAAAACTAATTTACCAGGGCGAGCCACAGAGTTCGCCATAGATCAGTGTCAGCAATGTTCCCCTTTTAGCTCTGGTCCGACTGCAACCCTCGTATCTCAACGCACCACCACAGTTCTCCGCCTGCGG
The DNA here is from genome assembly GCA_903131615.1 of Diplodus sargus. Lineage (NCBI taxonomy): Eukaryota > Metazoa > Chordata > Actinopteri > Spariformes > Sparidae > Diplodus > Diplodus sargus. The sequence continues at coordinate 2,818,319 of CAEMYA010000239.1, read as the reverse complement.
CCAACTGTGTGTGTGTGTCTGTGTGCCTTAATCCATTTATGTGATTTTCTATCCTTACATTTCCTTTAACTATGTTGATTAAGTTGAATAATTCATCCTGTTGGAATTTCCAATTCAATTTCATAGACTTAATGAGTGTGTGGCCTTGTGCTGCATGTGGGTGTGTTATGTATATAATAATTTCACACACTTGGGTACAAAAAAATTGGTTGCAATCAACACACTGTCCTCACAACTATAGAAGTGGAGGCCTGTGTGTGTGTGTGTGTGTGTGTGTGTCTGTGTCTCTGTGTGTGTGTCTGTGTGTGTGTGTTTGGATGAAACAGATGAGAGGAGGCGAAGGCCAGAGGGAGAAACACAACTCTTTTTCAGCATCACTTCCTGCAACATTCAGCCTCGAGGCATCACTAGACGAGACCTGAATCACAGATGGGAGAAGATCCAAGAAATATTAGAAAGCGCTCTCTTTCTGCGTATGTGTGGTGGAGTGGATGTATATTGATGATAAGGGACTGAAATAGTGGTAAAATCAGGCCTGTTGTTAATTGATTTAGCTTCTTTATCAATTTAGTCACAGATGATTAACTCCTTTAGTGCTTTTCAAACATGTTGGCAGACCAGGGGCCTCATTACAGATAAATGCAATAGCCTCTTGCTTAACTGAAGTTTCAGAGATAGGAAAAATCCTGTCTTTCTTCTGCAGGAGCAATTTCTAAACCCATGGCTGTATCTTGGCTTAAGAAAGAACTGTAAACTCCACTCTTCAATCAGATCTCGTTCTGTCATGTCTGTATATGTGTTTAGAATGTACAGACGGCTAGCTAGCGTGCTGCAATGGACAAGAGTGTAGGGGTGCTCCATTTTAGCTTCGATGAGTCAGAGGTATTAATCTTGTTGATAGAGGAGAGTATATATTTCTATAAATACATGGTCAGGGAAATTTCAAGCTAGTAGGCTAACAGTGGTGTAGTGGTTCTTTAACAGGCTAATATTGTTGTCAGCTCCTCCAACATTAGCATTAAGTTAGTTGTCCAATAGCACATGCGCCAGCTTTATCTGCCGTTTAAGACAGCTAGTCATGTCATCACCACCACCAAAACATAACAGGACTAGCTATTTTCTAAACTTAGTGTACGACTGTGATTAAAGGTGGTGTGATTGCCTGTGGTAGCATAGCATCTTTTTCCAATTAGATTCAATTAAATTAAGTCTGTGCTTGTCTAATTTGGAATTTCTAACTGAAGAAATTCTTCACTTGGGAGACTTTTCTACAGCTATGAAACTTGTTTCTGTTAGACCAAAAATCCTGCACATTGAGTTGAGGTATTCAGACTAGGTTTCTGTAATGATGCACCAGGTGTCACTTTTTCTCTGTAGAGGAAGATTAACTAGTTGAACTCCCCCTGTTTTGCACCAGTTTCCAGTCATCAAAACTACCTTTTGACAAAAGAAAAAAACAAAACAACAGTCAAGGTCCACTTAACAGCTTTTTCTTTGCAACTTTTAAAAGCTTCTAAGCTCTTCTGTCAAATTGCCCTTTATTTCTTTCAACAAATACTTCTGATTTGCCCCTGAGCAATCCTCTGCATCCTCTGCAGCTTAGCTGGAGATATTAATGTCAGCAGTAGCAGCCCTCAGGAGTAAAAGTGTGTTACTGTGTGAAAATGAATTACAGTATTTCTGATAAAGGCTACGGCTCAGTGGATGTTCCCTGGTCAAATTAAAGCTAAATATTATTTCTGAATCATTATTCAACCTCATGAGCATTTGAAATGAAAATTGGTTTTGATTCCATGTTTTTTTTTAATTGGTTTTCACAAGGTATCATCACTCACCGACATGTTTCGACCAAACTGGGTCAGTTTAACGTGTGTGTCCCGAGAGATGAAATTATTTTGACTTCAAACACACTCGTCAGCAGTGGCGCTCAGGTAACGCAGACCCCCCTGTGAGCTGTTCCCTCCCCCGCTCCTTCACAAAAAAAACAAAAAAAACTCACCAGACCCAGTCGTTCTGTTTAAGTTATTTTTAAGGCATCTCCTGCTTAATCTGATTTGATATGACATCCTGGGAAGGAACCGGAGCAGCTGCCACCATCCTCTCCTGCAGTAACCTTGAGCAAGGCACTCAACCAGCATCGCTAATGGACTGGTTGTCCTCCTGAGGTTCAATGTGCAAAACTGTGTGAATGTCAAGCAGAGGGAGGCTGATTAGAGCGCCTGAGTTCAGTCTGCGTTCAAATCAAGGGAAAAAAAGTTAATTATCACAATGTGACACTTCATAGGAAAACTTTCTAACTAGCTGTTAGATGATCCTTAGAACAGGCCTCAGCTAATTTAGTATTTAGGAGAGAAGAGGAGGAGAATTGGTTGGTGTGTTTCAACGACAGTAAGGTAGGTCATGTTAACCAGATAATTTGACATCCTCAAGGCTGAAAAGAGGTTATGAACCACCCTGTGACTTGCCATTTTTGATTTCCCCCGAAATCATCTGTCAGTTTAAGTTGAATATTTTAAAATCAAGGAGCTTAGAATGGGAAAAGGCAATAAAATGTCTTCCATCACTTTGATAACCACTGCTGAAATGTCCTCAAGCCAAGGTACTTAACATCCAGTAGTCGTGCTGTTCAAGTGACAACTGGTCTTACTGGGCTAGGATACTGTGAGGAGTGAAAGACGAACAAGCACTTGTTGAACCTGTTTATTCATATGTGTGCCCTTGAGCAGATCAAGCTGAATGTATCTGAAGACGCTGTGGGAGACACTTTGGGTGAAAACACCGCTTTTTCATGCACTGATCAATTTTAAGACTAGGCTTCCAGAACAAATCATCATTACACATTTAGGTGTTCATTGTGTTTTTCAGATTTCTGTTCTGGAAAATTATGCAAATTAGTGCATATTTAAAGAAAACATTTAACCGAAAACTCGAGGATAAAATAATAATCTAAAAGTACTCAACTGAGGAAATTTTGTGGTGATATATTGTGATATCTTGGATTCAGATGTTTTCATCATTATTCAACTGTAGTGTCTCCCTTTGCCTCAAACAGTTATTATAAACACCTATGAGATGCAACAAAGCTGCTACTTTCAGATTATTTTTTGTGTAACTTGCCAAAGGAGTAGAAATCTGGTCACGGTAGGTGTAGTATCCAAAATGAACTAAGAAGATTAAGAAAAAAAAAATAATGAAACATAAATAAGAGCAGATTGCATTTTAAAAGGCATAGGTAATAGAGAAGGAGGTGTAGTTTTCCCAGGGCACAGCTGGCAGCTTGAGCTCATTTTCTTCCAAAGAAAATGTGTTTTCTCTGTGTTCAGCTTTCTTTGCCTTGACTTGTTTTCCCAACAGTCAAGTTAATAGTTTCTGAATTCCACCCACAACTTTCAGTTTTTCAGCAGACGCAGTGCTGAATCAAACAGAGAGCAGCCTGGTTGGTTACCTGCCAAAGCAGTTGGACCAAATATTTAGATGGTTGGTGTTCATTTTCCACCTTGCGTGTCCTACTGCAGAAAAAGGCCAGTAAATACCGGAACAGGACCAAATGAAAGCACACAAACAATCTCTTGGACTAGTTTTTATACCAGTCACAGTGGTTGTCGCTATGAAATATGGCTTATAATGTGCGTCTCTGCTGGAAATGCGATAGATGAAAGGATATCATGTACAAACAATGTGGATGAGACAAAAAAGCCTCCCCAAGGGTTTCATAAAAGCATCTCGCCACAAGAGATCAAAATGAAAAACAGACGCAAATGACATAAAAGCTCATCTAGGGGGATAATGGTACAGAAAGAAATATATAGATAATGATGGGAAATATGTTATTGAAATGAATTTCTAAAGTAGAAAAAAATGCTGCATTGAAAGAAGACCGGAACACCTAAGCTTAAGTTTATGAAAACACACAGCATGGCACTGAATGTATTTCTTTTATAATGACAGGCTTTAAGCTTTACTCTGCCAGCATTTATGGCCGCATTAGATAACTGCACGCTTTGGTAACAGCAGGGAATGGTTTCAATTTTAAAGTCTGAAGTTTCAAAGTTTAATACTCAGATCTCTTTCGGTAACATAGCAGTCTTTGAAATGATTGCTGAAGTTGGAACACATGATGTTTCAAACATATGTGATATTTTTATCATTGTTTCTGTGCTAAATGTCTTTTCCTCAGTGCCTGTTCTGACCCCAACAATCATTTAATGACTATCGATTACAATGTCAAGGTTTACTAAAAAATGACAACGACATTTCTGATTGATTTCTGATCTGGATTGTGGATATTTGCTGAAAATAATCTCTGTGGCAAACACAAGTTTATGATACTTGCGTGTTTTGTTTGAAGATAATCTTCACAGATGAACACCACTTTTGTCATTTTAGAAGCATAAATTAAATCACTGGAATTCTAAAGCTAATTTTTGGCTACAAACAGACTACATCGCGGTTGCGTGACTTAAATGTCAACACTACTTTCTATAAAATGATGAGGAAATTATGAAACAAAACCCCTAAAACATGAGATACTTTGAGGTTACCAAGCTGAAAAGGTTGGGAATTGATCGAACATCCTTAATTTTTGGATGAAGCCAATATGTTCAAAAGAAGCAGAAAAAACTCCACTTCCACCGGAGAAAATGCCCATAAGGCTGCATACATGATAGAAAATCAATGTATTTTCATTAAAGAGGTGAGGTAGTTAAACTTAAAATCTACAGCTGCAACGAGAAATCAATTAGTAGTTCTCTGAATTCAGCTTCTTGAATGTAAACATATTATCTGGCTTCCATACTTCTCTATGACAATAAACTGAATATCTTTGGCTTGTGGACAAAGCAAGGCCCTTGAAGACGTCATCTGATCGACATTCTTCACCGTTTTATAGTTAGTTACACAACAAACTGACCAATCGAATGAATAATTAAGAGAAATAATCAAATTCAGCTCATTATCGAACACCTTTCATCTGCACCAGAGTTTTAAACAGTTTCATCATGAATTCATCACAACTTTCTGTGCGCTGGTGCTGCTTTTATCCCCCCCCCCCACCAACACAACCACCAACAGTCAGCCCCAGTCGATGGTAGCTTGTTGGTGCTGCGGCTCAGTGTGTCTTATCAAAGATTAATTACACTGAGATTACAGTAATTCAAGACAATTATTAATGAACATCCTGCTGTTTAAAATAGCTGTCTGTGCTTCTGCTCATCTCTGTGTGTGTGTGTGTGTGTGTGTGTGTGTGTGTGTGTGTGTGTGTGTGTGTGTGTGTGTGTGTGTGTGTGTGTGTGTGTGTGTGAGAGACTTTTGGATGGAAAACAACTAGGACAGCAAAGGCCCATGCTACCAGACCTGCAGGCAACCTGGCATCACACAAACTGCTAAGCCGACTGTGTGTGTGTGTGTGTGAACATACTTGTGAGTGTGTAGTTCTAGGTGTCTGTTAGTGTCACAATTGTGTCTGTGTGAATGTGAGGGTGTGTGTCTGATCCTGTTTGCCTCTGTGTCTAGCTTGTATGCCTGGGTTTATCAGCGTTATTGTGTGTGTGTGTGTGTGTGTGTGTGTGTCAGGTGCTGCTAATACTTACTTGGCACTAAGATTTTTGCCCTCTGGGCTCTCGCCTAACACAAGCAAGCAACACAACACCCTCTGCAGAGTTTAATGAGTGTGTCAGTCTATGTGTGTGTGTGTGTGTGTGTGTGTTTGTGACCATGTTGTCTCCATGTCTGTGTTTGCATATAGATGTGCATTTAAGTGTGCTTGCTTATAGGTGAGTGTGTATGTGTGTGTAATAAGACAGGTGATTCTCCTGCACTCCAGACCCTGTCGCACTCTCTGACAGATGGGGCTTTCACAGCTTTTGTGTTTGTGTGTGCGTGTGCGTGTGCGTGTGTGTGTGTGTGTGTGTGTGTGTGTGAAACATATAAGCATTTCTGTATACCACCATCTGTGGTGGGATGCTGGTTTAAACTGAAATATTGCTTCATTCATCACCCAGCAGAACTCACACACACTGTCATCGCTGTATGTGTTGTGTGTGTGTGCTTTCTTTGCGTAGTTATAGTGTGTGCACTTTGTGTGGTTGCGTTGTGTGTGTGTGTGGGTGTGTATGTGTGTGTGATGGAGAGTGACCAAAGATCCATTGTACAGAATCCTCCATGTGGAAAACCTCTCCCTCTCCCTGCCTCCGAACATTCATCTACTACAGTGTGTGTGTGTGTGTGTGTGTGTGTGTGTGTGTGTCTGACCTGGGGCTACAGAGTGAGTGATGGTTTCCTGCCTGTGTGAAGCAAACTGACTTGGGAGTTGCAGCAATGTCAGGACTGACACAAACTCACAAACACATACAAGCACACACACACACACTCACACAGAGAGTAATAGAATATGTGGATGCTAGCAGTGTCTCTCCCACACACACACTGTAATGTTAGTGGAGAGTGTCAGGCTGCCATTCTGCCTGCTGTGGAAGGTGGTGGCCATGTCACAAGGGCTCAAGGCTAACGTAGACCCACTAAAAATTTGACGCGCTAAAAGCGGAGAGGACGTGGTAAACTCACAGGGGAAAAAACAACCCTATTTCTTTCTTAATGCTACACTTTGAACAACACATCTGTGTTGAAATCAGCAGGAGACGGGCTAGTTATCTGTTAGCTGTGAGCAGCCTGTATTCAGCAGAATCCTGTGACTGGCTTGGCTCACAAAGGTAACACCCAGCAGAGATAGTAACCTAGCATGCAGCAAAGCTAAACAGACACCAGGACAGAGTTTCTGTTCAGAGGAACGCAAAGCGTCCAAAGATGAACTGCAGTTTAATGTGACAACACGACAATTTCTAAATTATATTTGTCCCAAGATAAGGTAATGTTTATCCTTGAAGCCGTACCATTTCTCAAAATTGTATTATTCAATTACAGTATAAATCTGTCATGGTTCAGTAATACAAGGGGAACCCAAAAGCGGACACTGGGGCAAGATGCAAAGGTGCTTTTATTTAACACAGTTGAGTCAGAGAGAGCGAGCAGGGCTGGAGTGCAAGGGGCGAAGCGCTCTGAGGAGCGTGGCGCTGGAGGCGGGCTGCAGGTGAGCCGAGGTGCTGCGTGTCTGTGGTGGCTCGGAGGAGTGTAGGTGAGCGGAGAAGCCGCGTTGGCAGAGGAGAGCAGGTCTGATGTCGTGCTTCAGAGGTTCGGAGGATCTGCACACCAGAGCGGGGTCCGTCACGGAACGGGAGGGCACTAAAGACAGGAGTAGACGTCGTTAGTGACAACGCTAGAGAATAAATAGACACACTGGAGTTTCTAGTCTCAAAAAGATCTAGCGACTGAGCCGCGTACCGCGTGTGGATCACGTAATCAACTGGCAGCAGGCAGCGTGAGGATCCAGATTTTGAAGCCGGCGCTGATTATTAACCTGCTGCAGGTGCGAGCTCCCTCCCGAGACCGCCAACTCCGCCCAGCCTCCAGCGCACCTCTGTAGGCAGACGGAAAAAAACACACAAGCAAAGCCGCACACCCAAACCACTGCAAACACAGATCGTGACATAAATCAAGCTTATTTGGGTATGTTTTGGGAATGATAAAGTAAAGTAATTGTATCATTGGCCTTTAAGAATAGCATATCCCATGAGCCTCATGGTCTTATTGCTGTTGGCACAATGTCAATGGCTCACTGGAGCTGTAGCTGTTGAATGTCAAGATGTGAAACCTTTATTGCACAGAACAGTCGAGCATTTTTAGAACATGCTGCTGGAAAGATTCTTTTTCATTAATAGATCTTTGAAAAGCAAACACATATGACACAGACATGAAGTCAACAGTTTAATCGTTTTGATTAATAAAAGCTAAGTTGACATATCTTGGGGGGAATTGGTGGCATTTCAACACCCATTCTTTATACACACTTCTTCTCCTCAGGAGGGTGAAGTGAAGTGAGCCTTCCTGTCTGAATTGTATCCGAAGCTCTGAAACTGTCACAGCAACAGCAGCGAACCTTCAGTGAAACAGGTTTCAAAAGATGTCAATACAGGACAAGAGACAATCAAGTTTACCTGAAGGATGACTTTTAAGAGTGTGCAGTGTTATGGTTTGCAGTATTTTTCTGCTGTAAATGTGAAGATCCACCTCTGCTTCCCGACTGAAAGCAGTTTGGCACAGTGTGACTGAGCCCTAATGCGTGTTTACTCTTAAATGTGCTCGACTCAGCACAAACAGCTAGGACCACAAACAGCGTGTTGACAGATTTGAGTCTCCTCCTGCAGCAGCGCGTGTGCATCATCATATGCAGCATAAACAATAAATAACGCATTTAAGATCGGGCTTTAAAGTCTTCCTCCAAAACAGCCTCGAATGTCTGATTCTCCCCCCACCTCTCTGCTCCAGATTCAGTTTCTGACACTTCTTCCACTCCTTTGCACAAGAGTGCACATGCAGGCAACAAAAAATGGCAGGCTGGTGCTCCACGTCAAGCTCCACCTGGCATGCTGACGTTACCTGAAAAACTGTCACCTTTTACTTTTGTTTTTGCAAGAATGTAGGCTGCAGAGGTGTGACCGGAGTCTCAACTGCACTGATTTGTTGGCCCCGAAATATATTGGCGAGACAACTAAGCACTGTTTGTTCTTTAATGAGTGCAGTGCAGAGATGTTCACCATTCCCAGCTGTTAAGTCGCAGCATCATGTATGTCAGTTACCTCAGTGTGAAATCCAAGTTGAAAAATGTTTTTTTACCACACAGTGCAGTAGCACAAAGAGCAAGAAGATACCAAAAAAAACCCAGCAACGGTTTGACAATGTTTATAACAGTAGAAAATTGCCAATTTTGTGTCGGGAGTGAGAAGGTGGTGGACATTGATGCATTATGTGTCGCTTTTCGTCTTGCAGCTGGTGAAAGTGGAGCTTGTCACTTGTATACAGGTTAAAAGAAATGTATTGGTTAATCATATTTTGTATTAGTATTTCTGAATCTGCATATGTAGTAGAGTATAAAGTAGTAGGAAGTGGAAATAAGTACCTCAAATTATTTGACTTTTCACCGCCACTCAAACACATACGCACAATCAGTGAATTGGGTAAACAATTTTAGATCTCTGCACCTTAGGTCACTCTTGATCAGCTTCTGCACGGTCACTAAGCAGGGCATTTATTCACGGATACATCAGAGCAACAAAGCTAAATGACACACTAAGCGTTGAGCAATTATCCCTGTTCTGTGGAGGTTTTTAAAAGCTGTGATTACTAAATTATATTGTAAAAAAAAAGCCTTTTGTGAAATTGTGTTATGCCTCTTTTCTCTCTTTTTTTCGCTCTTCTATCACTTATATTATTGGTTATTTTATTCTATTTTTATCTTGCTCTTTCTTCCTGTCCCTCTTTTTTGTCTTTCATTTTCTCATATCCCTTTGCTGTCATCTCCACTCTTCCTCACCCTCCGCCCACTGTCATACTCCCTCTCTCTGTCTGTCCAACTCCCCAAATCGCTTTCTCTGAAGTCCATTCAGGCGATAGAGAGACAAAAATAGAGACATGGGTGTGAAACAGAGAGAGAGACAGAGAGAGAGAGAGGGAGAGAAACTCTTCTCTCCTTCCTGTCCTTCTCAGTGACAGTGATCTTTCATCTGCTTTATTGTTCAAAGCCTCGTCTGAGTTTAGATCCAGGTTTCTCTTTGCTGTGACAAGACGGCATGAAAGGAGAGAGAGAGACAGATGGAAAGAGACAAAGGGATAGAGGGAGGAAAGTCAGGATTTGGAGGGAGAGAAAGAAAGGGAGGGAAAAACAGAACGGGTGTGTGAACAAGGACATTATGGTTGCTGTTATTAGTGATAGCACTGTTAGTATTTGTATGGCGCGCACACTCATTCAGCCACTTGTTATCTCTCTTAAGCCCTCGGCCCCACTCTCCTTCTATTTACCTTCCAGTTCCCGCTCTAAGGCATACACTAAACAAATGCAAATAATCAATCATGCTCTATCATTAACATACAACACAGGATCATGTACTGTGAAATTTTCCAATTACATTTGACATGAAGAGAGGAAGACTTCGTCACCAGAGCTCCTGCTCATCAGAATACTTAAGCACTCCTTTAGCAGGAATGTCAGGATGTAGTACGTCGGAATAACGGCAGGGAAAACAACGTATACGTTCCGATTTGATCCCTGTCATATCCCATTCAGATTACACATGATACTGTAATCTATGAAATTTACATTATTAGATTTCCGACGTTCATGTCAACATGTAAGTGGCAACAAAAATACATTTTTGATGAGAATTTAGGACTCTTCCAGCTATGTTAGTGATCACAGAATCAGGCAAGCCGAGACGTGATCTTTTCCCACCATACCCAATTAGTTTGTTATCTGAACCTCGCCAGACCCCGAGTGGTTTCACAACCTGGAATACAAAATGTAAAGATAGGAAAATGTAAAGACATAAACATTCACTGCCACGTGTACGACAAAATGCAAGTAGATGTAGTACTAGTGGTGCAGTAGTAATAGTTATGGTAACAGTAAAGGAAAAAAAAGTACATTTCCAATTGCTCAGCAGCTCAACTTTTAGAACCAGCATCGTGTGTCTCTGCATATTAATATCACAGATTTTCCTTTGATACAGTAGCTTGACTCTGCTTTTATACCAGTTGCGATTCTGTTCCCAAAATCCCAGTGCAGAACGTCCTTGTGGGGTTTCTGACTTTCATGACACAAATACCCACTCATGTGTGCTGCGCTGTCTGTCTGCAAAGTCTCTTCAAAAAGCTTTGCTTTGGTAACAATCTGAAACAGAAGAAAGGAAAGACGGCTAACTAGAACCCTGCTTCCCCCGAAGAAAGACATGAAAGATCACAGAGAGATCTGATTTAACGTCTAGTAACTTCACCAATTAAATGGCTGAAAATACCTATTGCTTAAACAGATTGTGCAGGTCATGTATGAATTAATTCAACTGTGTTTCAGCACTGTCATTTCTGAAATGAAAAAACGAAAACCTGAGAACAAAGACGATCTCAAATTCCTTCAAAACGTTTCCACAGAAGTACAAATACCTGCACGCACGCATGCGCACACACGCACACACACGAACACACACACAGTCAGGGTTATGGAAGAGTAAAGCATGAATGTCTCAGCAGCACAGGAAGCCTCTCTCCCAGCAGTTCCAGCCTCATGTTTTTTAAGCAGTCAGAAAAACTCTGGAAAACACGAGGCTCTCCGTTCCGCTGGGGGATCGCTGCAGCACTAACAAGGAACCAAAGGAGCCCCGGGAGTTGTTAAAATTAAAAAAGCATCCCATCTTCCCTCGTATCTGAAAATCTTTGCCTTTGTTCATCGCTGACACCCCATTCTACTTCCTCAACTCCACCAATAGCAACTAGCCCTCAACTTTGGCACAGCTCCGAAGCCATCATGTGTCTTCACTTTGAGCTGTTTTTAGCGTTCGTGCCGCGGGGGTTCTTGGTGTGTCTCATGTTTGCCTGTTGGAGAGGCCAGAACGAGCCCTCCTGGGGGACAGTATTCTCCTTCTAATGGGTGTTGGAGATAGTTTGGAAGTTGCTCTCCCTTGTAAGTGCTCGCCAGGATATGCAATATGTGTGACAACCTTGCTTCCTCCTCCACTAAATTTCATTTGTTTTAATGTCGTACGTCAAAACCGAGGGGAAAGAGCTCATGATGGAGCTAATACCTTTTTCATCAAACAAATAGGAGCATTTCTTTCCATGTGGGATTAGGTTGACTGCGAGATGTCACCTAAACAATTTGATGTGTGCGTTATTGTTTAAACGACAAAAAAACAAATGATGGCACTTTCGCAGAACAAAAATAGAGGGTGTCTGTTAGTGAAATCCCTTTAAATGGATCACATCACAGTCTGCAGTCAAATCTGTTTACTTGGCCCAATTTAGCTGAGATCAGAGGGAATATTTATCTGCTGTGATAATGCAGCAGGACAGTTGTGGAGTGATGATAACGAAGCAGAACTTCTGCAAAATGAGATCTCCTTTTTAATGACTCCTGTGATGACTCTGACACCTTCATTATCTGCTTCTAAATACTGACGTACAGTATGATAGGATGGAAATATTTAATACCACACGGCTCAGTACAAGAGCTGATATGCACTAATCTAAAGGCTACACTGGGGATGTAACCTTAGTGTTTTATCTTTATGAATCAATTACAAACTTCTCAAAATTCTGAGTCAAGGAGGACAAAATGCGTTCTGAAGAAGGCTCTTTGCTCTTTATCCTTTCTGATGTGAGCCAGATAAGCAAGTGAGATGTGAGTGTTTTGTCCTCCTTGGCTTGAAATATGAGATGCCCTACCCTTTCACATTTTTTGGGAACTTGCTCGCGAGATTTTCTGTTCAGCATTCCACTGAGAATCCCATTGTTGAAGCACAGCCTATTTTTTCCCCCAAACCTTTTAAATTGTTACATGGTTTTAATGTAATATGAACACATTGTAGAAGACTTGAGAAACTATTGCTGTAAAAAGTATTAAGTTCAACCGATCAAAAACAAAATGCATATCGGCACTGTTACCGCCCTTTACGGAAAGTCATCAATAGAAGATCCAGACCCAGTTTACATGAAAGGCACAGTTTCATTAAATGTTATCAACAGAATGTGAAAATACAACAGTGCAGACATCTATGTGCTGTGTTGCCGAGATGTCTACTGAAGTTGTCATGCTACTCAGCTGGACTGGCCCGTCCTGTCTCTTAATGCCAGTTAATACTGGTAATATATAATGTGTCGCCTCTTAATCGGCAAGAGGCGGTATACCAATGGACTCCCATAGTTTCAGCTGGCAGATATACAGTTTATGCAGACAAAATATCAAGAAATGTTTTCCTTACCAAACAGTAAATTACAACCGTGCACCTTCTGAATCCTGAATTGCTGATGCCAGGTGGCAAGTGGAGTCTGCAGAGACTTCATTTGCATCCTGTTAACTGCTAACCAACAGCAAACACTGTTTTCTACTAAATTGAATCGAGTAGTTTTATATAGAAAACGCTCATACAAGCAATTTTGTTATGTTTGTAGGAGGTCTTGTTTGCATGTGTAACAACGGTAGACAGTTTGAAAGGGAGGAGAGGCAGTGCTGTGTTTACTGTATAGTGGATTTTTTAAAAAGAATCACAAAGTTGGCAACAATAGATTTTTCAGGCAGCTTAATTTTATAAACCTCGGCACGTCTTCCTCCCCTCACAGTGTCGCGTTACCAAGCAGGCCTTTGCTGTGAACCTCAGCTCGGCTTGTTGAAGCTACAGAAACACACATCAGGTGCTGAGTAGAATTGATTTTGAGGAAATGCTTCAGAGGATCACACGGAGGAACTGGGTGTTGAGCTGACAGCAGTGTTGTCCATCAGTTGTCCTGTGCAGGGCGATACAAGAGATATTCCAGACATGACAGCAACCCTCCTGTCTGCTAAGCACACACACTCATTCCTTAAAGACTGAGGTTTTGACACTCACCCGCTGGATGAGATGATGTAGAGCACATTCAGCACGCAGAATGGTAAGAGTTAGGACACACTACCTCAGTAAGGTTTCCTCTTCTTCACTCTATAATTTTCTCGGAATATGCAGTAATGTTCTTCCTGTACTCATTTTCCATGCATCTCATTTGTTATTTATGTACTGCACATACTGTACGTAAACATTTCTCCACATGTAGCACATATTTATGGAATATTTTTCGTTTCACGCTATTACCTCCCCGAGGAGGTTTTATTTCCAGTTATTTCCGTGTGTTAGCAGTGTATTTTCAGAATCCTTAATCAACAGGTCTGCATAGCAGCAAACCAATGCCCACTTAATTTGTGCCTCTCTTCAAATACAGTGCACATATCTGTTGCATTTATATCGCAGTTTTGTCTTATGGTCTTACCAGGTGAGGTAAGTCTGTCGTAACAAAATCAAGAAATGTACTTTAATGTATTGCCAAACCCTGATAAAATGTATATTTTTGTGTTTATAAATTCAACTGTTCATTTGAGGAGGACTGTGTTCATGTGGCATCAAAAAAGCATCTAACTATTGATATTTTTGACAACCTTTTTGAAGTGACTTTGTCATGTTTTAATGCACAGGCTGAAGAGGCAAATCATTTGTTTGTTGTGTAAACCCAGGAGTGTTCGGGTGACTGAGATGCAGCAGGACTCAAAGTTTGATCGGGCCTTAATGTGTTTATAATGGTCCGTGTGTGTGTGTGTGTTTGAGAGTCAACTTGCTGTCCTTCTGTAGATTATGTGCTGGTCATTGCATGATGAATGGCTGTGTTGTTGCTTTGCAGAGTAGAAATTAAATACACTCTCAGCTTTGGCAGCAGAAAACAGTGAATATGAGGCCACAACCTGGTCAGTTTTTCTTTGGCAAAATGTGTACACCCCTTCACACGATTTGGGGATTGAACCTGCTTCAATTAAAACTGTTGAATCTACTGAACTATTCATTTGAGCTTTTCATTCATTGGAGTCATTGACTCGGAAATTTTCCTAATGGAATTTTCCAGTAAAGGAAGAAATGAGGCATTATCAGCTGTCCCTCGCTGTCTCTTTTCTCTTTTCTCCTCTTTCTCTGGATCAGGAGAAGAGAAATCCCTTGCTCCCTCATTCACCAGCAGTGTGAATGTCTGTGTATAAATATGTAAATGGCTGTTGCCTAACCAGCCAAAACTAGGCCATCTTCTCCTCTGTGAACACCTGAATAGAAGCGAGACAGAGATAGTGGGAAGAGAAAGAAAGAAAGGCCAGAGGTGAAAAGCTTACCAAAATATCTTACTCCAGCAGGCGTGCTGCTACTCTGCTCAAAATAAGCTGACATTGTCCCATATCATGCTGCCCAAGTAAAAACAAAACGATTTCCATTTGCACTTGTTTATTCTTAAGAGTATCAAATTGAAAAAAATGGGATATTTTATAGTTGTCTTAGTCGCCTTTTTGTAGAAACAGCTATTCTGTGCACTGTATTTATATACAGTAGGCACGTTTCTGTTTTCTATTGTTGCATGGGAATTTAACCATTTGTGCAACTTTCTGAAATATGCAGAATGACACAGGAACCCGGGAAATAAAGATTATTGAAAAAGTGAAAAGAAGAACCAATGTCTTGTTAGCCACATGCAAATGCTAAAACAGTGAGGACGTTTAGTTTTTGATTTCTTCTTTCGAAAGTCAAGTCTTAAGTGAGTCAATCTTCCCACCACATCACAGCTGTATGAAGTCTCAAGTAATGTCCCTTTTTGTGACTCAAATTCGACCTGCGTCCACATATGAGTCTGCAGCTCTGCTAAAGGACGAGTCAGATCACACAGGACTACTTAGCAATGGGTAGCAATTGACAGAAGACCTTACTTGTCTTTATGCTCAGTTAAGATTGAATTTACTATTGAAGATTTTTCGGCCGTCATATTTACTTAAGTTATTGGAGAGCTTGTTTTTTGGAGCCAGAAATTACCATATTTGGATGAGAGGATGGATCTTGGGAGAATATCCTGACTGAGACACCGAAGATGTGCTGTGGTAGCGACTTGTCAACAACTTTAAACGACTTTAAAAGCAAGCCCGGCCCTGAATCATACTCTGCCTTATCATCTATTTTACTTTAATGAGACCTTAATTTACAAAGTTATAAAAATCATGCTGTACTGAAGAGGACTTGACACTAAAGACCATGAACTCATCAGTGAACTGTTTACTGAGGTCATATATCATATGAGAAGTTGGATCATTTTCTCATTAGCTGAGATACAATCAGGCTCCTTTTTGAAAGCAGTAGAGTAACCCCTGTTGGCAATGAAGGTTTAAGACACTTCTGCATTGGCCTTACCTTTTGAGACCCAGATGTCTGTCCGTATGAAGCAGTTGTCAGTATGCCTCTTTTACCTAGCCGTCTTTAGACAGAGCACCAAGCCGCCAATCTGCCCGTCCTTTAGGCGGCTCGGTCCGCGGTCTTAGACAGAGGCCGGCAAATTGGGGGTCTGTTGTGGTCCGCCGATTTTCCGCCTCGGAGGGTACACTTATTTCCGCCCCGACTGCTATCTAAAACCGAGGCGGAAATGTGCCGGCCCGTGGGTGAGGTGGGCGGAGGTGTCAATGACCTGCACTGTTGTGTGACCCACAACCGAGGAGTTTTAAAAACAGCTGATCACAGCAGTCAGTCCATCACTTCATCGGCGGACATTAAGATGAACAACTGCACAGCCGCTGAGATCCAGGAGATGCAGCGTCTCCTCAGTCTCTGTAGCTGTTTGGTTGTGTTAGCTTGATGTTGTAGCGCAAGCTAGTAGGAACGGTCGCTACTTTCAAATTAAAAGCCCCCCGCTGAGAACCCAGTTCTAAACTCCAATGGGGTGCAATGTAATGCTCTTATTTTGAAGACAAATTCTATGTCACTGTTCGCAGCTCAACTTCCAGCTTCACATCACATCACATGTTTACGCCTACCTCAGAGGCGGCTTTTGGAGAAGGAGGAATATTACGCCTTGGTTTTAGAAAGACAGGCCGGAACATAGCGCCCTTACCTTGGAGCAAACGTGCCGCCTTTTCTATCTAAAAAGGGCTACTGAAGCAGCCATTAACGTCCTTTGCACCTGACCTTTCCCAATCTTAGCCAAGTAGTTTTAGCTCCCTAAACTCAATCAAAATGCTGTTTAGACGATTGGTGCGCCAGATCAAGAATTGCTCATGTGGGTTATGTTGGAAAACATCGGCAAACAACCTTTTGGATGATGTTTGATGTTTAATGGAGAGAATGGTGCCGTCACTAAACCTCTATCCAGCTACAGTTGCTGCAATTCTTCTGATCTCTTTTGTTTGCAACTTTTCAGCCTGGGTGAAACAGAGAAAACAAGAGAAGAATGAAAGACAGAGAGGGCAAGGCAGGGACGGAGAAAAGACAAAAAGAAAAACGCCAAGAGGCAGAACAGGTGAAGGACAGAGAGAGGAGAGTGTTAGAGGTGTTAATCAGAGGCTGCAGGTAGGAGGGTACTGCGTGTGTGTGTGAACAGGTCTGACAGTATCTCAGGGCTACATCAGTGGCCATTAGTATTTTGCAGCACGAACACGCACTTTGACAGGTCGGCTGCACCGCCCGCAGAGAGGCCGCCCTGTTTGTGTGTGTGTGTGTGTGTGTGTCCATTGGTTTTGACCTGTCCTTTCATGTGTTTATCTCACCTCCAGATGAACTTTAATGAACCAGCACATACACACGCACGCACACACACACGCGTGTGCACGCGCACACACCCAGACACGCACACAGACAAGCAACACTCACTCCTCAAATGGATCTGCTCATCAAATATAAATGATTTTTCGCACCATCTGGACAGAAATCCACGGTAAACACTCCACTCATCTCTCTTCCCTATTTTTCTCCCTTCGCCTTTCCTACAGTCATCCTCTTTTTAAGCCTCTGCTCTTATTTAAACCTCATTTTTTCTGCCTTTCATTGACTAACTTTCCAGATTTTGCCTTAATTCTGAAAAGGCTCATATTCCTACCCAGCTGTTCAGAGGGCTAATGTGAATGAATATTCTATTAATGTTCCCATTTATATGCAGCCACGTATACTCTGATTAATGATTAATTCCGTCAGCCACCTTCTTGAGATGGTCTGCAATGGGATATTTGTGCACATCCGAACATCTGTCGATGATATCTTTCATAATTGTGAAAAAGTAGGTGTGTTTCTCCTTCCTACCAGAAATGTGGGCTTTTTGTTAGGATGTATCTCTACCTCTGCCTTGCAAGCTGTTGGCTAGGCAACGCACAGAGCTGTGAGCCAAACTGTGACAAGCAAAACGCATATTCTAAATGCTCCCTAAACCCCGTTATTATCAGCGTATCACACAGCTTAATCCAAAAATGCTACGACAGAATATGCTGTTTAAACCATCCCTACCATATTATGGATATTAGTGTGCAGGTGAATATATTCCCTGTCCCCACATCCTCATACATCCAGAACTAATAGATTTATTATCAGCGTTGCCTAAAACAACATATATCACCATTTCCAAAACAACCTGATCGTTGCAGTTTAACAGAGACTCACATGCCAAACCTTTGTTGTACAGTCACAATTTTGTTATTCTAGTTTAGGCAAGAAAACTACTTGGTTAGCTTTAGGGAAACATCGTGGTTTGGGTTACTATTATTGTTCTTGTATATAATGGATGTAAATTAATTGTGTTGTAGGTTTCCTGGACGGAAGTCCCATGCTTGTTTAACTGGACCTTCCATCCCTGACCTCCCTCATCTATGGATCTTTCCCTCTTTATTCTACTTCTCCTCACTTCCTCCTTTGCAGCTGTGACAATTTCTACAGCCACTAGAGGCCCCCGCCTAACAACAAAAGTGAATTTCGTCGTAATAAGCTGCTTTCATTTTTGTCCCATATGGACGTCTCTCTGATGGGGCTGTTTTAGCCTCCTCTTCTTCTGCAGCTGCCTGTTATCAAGCGGTCGATAGTCTGGGAGAAACGCAGCTTTAAAACGGGCTTTAGTCAGAGTTTTGGTTACATGATGAAGGTTTAGTTCTGTTCTTTGGTGATGAAAGATGTGTTCTATCTGTCCCTGTTTTTTTTTTTTATCTTCAGAGGATAAAAGAGATTTGTCTGGGATTTATGGTTGTAAGAAGTTAAAAGAGGGATTTTTCTAAATTTGTCCATCTTTGTTTGCAGCTCTCTTTTTCATTTTGTTCTTTATTCTCTTGTCTTATTATCATCTTTCCTCCTCTTTCCTTCTCTTCTCTGATCTTTTTTTCCATCCATTCCATCTTCTTTTCCCTTTTTTCTGCTTATACGTCCCACTTTCTTCACTAATTATTTTTTCTTTAATTATTCTTCCTTCCCATCTGTTTTCTCTTCTCCTCTTACCTTTTCCTTCTCAATCCCCTTCCTCTCTCTACATTTTCTTCTTAACCTCTCCTTTTCCTTTGCTCTTTTATTCGTCCTAACCCTCCCCACAAACATTTTCTTCACAGTGACTCCTCTACTCTTTTATCTCTTTCTATATTTATACATTTTCACCATTTGTCATTCCTATTTTTCTACCATTTTCATCTTCTTTTTTCCCCCTCCCCTTTCCCATTATGGCCCCTCTCTCCGTTCTCTCACTTTGTCTTTTCCATCCATACATCCTCTCCTAACTCTTCTCTCCTCTCATGTTTGCTCTTACTCTCTCACCTCATTCTTTTATCCGCGTGCCATTGCCCCCCCCATCCTATTCTTGTCGTTTTTCTCCTGCCTCCTCCTCTGACCTCCAACTTCTCTCCTCTGTCACCTCATTTGACTCCTCTTCTTCTCTCCCCTCCCATCATTTATGCCTCTTCTGTATTTCCTCCCCTCATCTACTTCATCTGTTTTCTCCCCTCTCCTGTTTCCTTCCGTTTCTTTCCCTGTGTGTGTGTGTGTGTGTGTGTGTGTGTGTGTGTGTGTGTGTGTGTGTGTGTGTGTGTGTGTGTGTGTGTGTGTGCGTGTGTGTGTTCCTGATGCGTCAAAGCTCAAGAGAACACACAGACACGCACACACGCACATACGCACACACACACACACACACAAACCAATGCACACACGCTCAGGGAGTGTGGAAGCTTGTTCATATCAGTTCCAACATCAGTCATCTGTCAGCACAACTTTTATCCGTACATCTCTGTCTGTCTCTCTCTCTGCCTGTCTGTCACTGTGTCTCTCTGCCTTGTCGCTCCTTCTCTCTCTCTCTCTCTCTCTCTCTCTCTCTCTCTCTCTCTCTCACACACACACACACACACACACACACACACACACACACACACACACACACACACACACGCGAACACACACACTCACACACATGCACAGCAGCAGCTCGTCTTTATCTTCTCATCGTTCCTCTCTGGTAGAGCTGCTGAATAAATCAACTGCAGGAATACCAGAGATGAAGACGGGGCAATAGAGAGATGGAGGAGGCGGAGAGGAGCATGATGGGATATGATATGACAAATACATACAGCCAATCTCTCTCACTGGGAGAGAGAGAGAGAGACAATGAAGGAAGAAAGGTGGAGGAAGAAATTAATGGAGAAAAGATCTGAACGGAGTGACAGCAGTCTGCTGCTCTGGCCTTCAATTAAAAAAAAAAACCCTTAATGTTCATCGATCAATCTTCTGTCTTCTGATTGTGTTCACTTTCACTGATCCATCAAAAGATTTGATGACAAAGCAGCTGACACGTCATTAAGAGAGATCAAAACAATGTAAACAATGAAGAAAGAAAAGAGTATTTAAATGATGGAAGGAACTGACAAAGACAGATGGACTGGTAGCCAGGAGGGAGAGACAAAAGAAAATCCAACACAAAGGATAACAGTGAAGAAGGAAGGACAGTAGAAGAGGTGGATGGATGGATTGAAAATATGGAAAGAAAGAGATGAAGAAAGAAAGACTGAGAGAAAGAGACTAATAGAAAAAGAAAGAAAGAAAGAGACAAACACTGACTCAAACGAACCATGTCTAACCGACGTGCCTTTGAGCCTGACACTGAGGCCTCTCCTAGCACCTCCATGCACATTCCAACAATAAAAGCATGAATCAAAGGCCTTGTTTTTGATTTTCTACATTTTGTAATCTGCTTTGGTGATATTGTTTCCCCACTTAATCATCGTGCCTCTAAAGTAAAAAAAATAAATAAAATCAAATTGCGAGTTAATGAGGTGCTGATCGTATTATTTCACAGCCGGGTGCTCGTGTGCACTGACTGATGCTGTGTGCCGACCTGTTAATACAACAAATTAGGAGCTGAGCTTATGTTCTAACCCCACAGCAAATCACAGGGGGTGGTTCAATGCTTGGCTCAAGGACACTTTGACGGGGCACACTGGGTTTTTGAGGGAGCTGGTAATTCTATGAAAGTATATTCAGCTCTTTTCATAAAAGTAGTATTTGTTGGAGGACATGATGCAGAATCGCGGGACGAGAAGTCATGTTTTCTGACGGGACAGATAAACTGAACTGACCAGACTTCATAGAGATTCTGGCCTTTTTTATGAAACATTTTGTCGATGTCCTCTGATACGGATTTTCCTCCCGGATCACAGGGCTTCAACACATTTTTCGTGTCGTCTTATTTCAAAGGCTTGAAAAGTCAACAGGATTTCTTGCCTCGGAGTTACACAAGTTGAATTTTTCTGTGAAAAATATGCATCTAATCTTTTTAAACTACAAAGGGGGGCAGCAACAGAGAAACTTGCTCGGTGGCAAATCAAGAACCACATTAAGGTTTGCATAAACATGGGGGAAAGTGATGTTACAGAAAGAAGTGCTGTCACTGTGAGGTGTAAAAACGACTGCTTTGATACATTTGTGGTGTTGATTACGTAACATAACACTTACAGTTTTAGTTGACTGTTTTAATTAATGTAGAGTTCTGTCTCCACAGAAATAAAACAATCAAATGTAGACGTTTCTTCTTCTTCTTCAGTGCCAACAAACAGCAAATGAAGCTGATTTAAGGTGAATTTAGGTTTTAATCATCATCATCATCAATATCTATAAATCTATTTGCACTTAAATGCTAAAATTATGCTATTATTAATATTATTACTTATTATTATTATTGAAAGGTACACTGTGTAAAATGTCCTCATTAAAATATCTAAAAACAACTAGATTTTGTTATATTTTGTTGAGACGTGTACCCCGATTGTTCCAAACAGTGTTGGAGCCCAGAAAAATACATTTTCTTTTCACATCAGTGCCTTTCATTTGGTCGCTTATAACTTCCAGGTAAACATCAGATGAAACGTCAGAGAGTGTAGAAGGAACTTGTCGAACATGACTAAACATGAGTAAAACATCACATCACAAACGTCACAACTGGGAGATTTTCCTTGGCAGTGGTGGTTGTCGAACAATGAAGACAACAACTCCCATGATTCCACACTACAGACAAGACAAGCGCTGTTTGTTTTCATTGCTTCGATAACGAGACCCATAGTGGCAGAAATGACATACCGTGTGTTTATTTAATACGGAACCTGTCCGTGTTTCATTCTTCATTTTCTTTAGATTGTCGCCTCAGATTTCATTCCTGCTCATGTTGTGCTAAAAAGGCTCAAAAGCTGACATTTTGTGTTTTTCCTTTTTGTGCAGTATGGAACTTTGGGATAAAATGGGAGAAAAAAAAAACATCAAATCTTTCTTATTACATTATTTTTTATGTAATATTCTGTCCTCAGTGCCTTCAATAAACATGAAACACAGCAGTAGATTAGATAAGCAACAGAGAAACACGTGTTTAGCCGGCTGATGGCGCAGTGTGTGTGTGTGTAAAGTTTTACACACACACACACACACACACACACACACACACACACACACACACACACACACACACAC
>CAEMYA010000239.1:2785391-2795919 GCA_903131615.1 Diplodus sargus | reverse complement strand
TAAAAAAAAAAAAAAAAACTGAAGGCCAGAACAGAACAAGCAGACTGTTTCTGTTTGAAAATGTCACCAATCCATCAATCTGATAGGTAAAGGCCAGTCGTCTCATTATACTGTGTGTGTGTCTGCTCTTTTAGAAGAAAAGGCTGCTGACCCAGCAAAGGCACCGAACACACACATACACACACACGCATACATACACACGCACACACACCCATACACACGCATACGCACACACACGCGCACACACATACACACTCTGTCATGTTGTATTTTAATGAGTCTCTGGCTGGTTATCTCTAATTCATCTTCAACAGGCCTCATCTGATCACTCGATCAGTGTGCGCGTGTGTGCGTGTGTGCGTGCGTGCGTGCGTGCGTGCGTGCGTGTGTAGACAGCTGAAGTTTTGATGATATCTTTTCCTGCTTGTCAAAACAGTTTACTTTTGTTCTTTATCCTGGTTGCTTCATTGAGAACTTTTACTTTGTTCAATCAGAAATTGCCCCATTTTTCTTTTTTAGTTTCTTAAAAAAAAAAAAAAAAAAATCAGCTCTCAGTTTGAATTTATGACATAATTTATAGTCTGAGTTGTTCGTAATGAAACCAGAAGGATATCTGATACCTCCAGATGTTCTTATTTGAATGATGGAGGATGTTTCAGGGATGTTTTACTATTTATTTTCGAATAAACTGCATAAACTCACTGTGTTAAATGTACCTTAATATGGGAGCTGCCTTCCATTGGATCAATGAGGTTCAATCACACACTCTCTCTCTCTCTCTGTAGGTGCACCACTCTTCATTATGACTCTGATCTTCCTCCAACCTCCATCATCATCACCTTCCACAACGAGGCCAGGTCCACCCTGCTGCGCACCATCAGGAGGTAACAAACACACACACACACCTAAGACTTTTTAGACAATATGGCTCAGTAGTAGCCATATCATCTACTACTATTATCCACCTGGACTCAAGGATGAAAAGATTTTGGTGGTCAAAGGTCACTCTGACCTCACAGAACAGATTTTTGTTACTCAACAATTAATATGATAATCATAACAACAATTTCTCACAAATGTCTAATGGGATAAAATTTTAAAATTATGACATTTCATATTCAAAAGGTCAATTCATCACAACTTGATAATATTCTGCATACAATTTTTAGGCCATTATTCAACGCTGTAGCTCAGGAGCAGTAATTTGACTGGTGCGTGGAGGTAATTCTAGTTAAATGCTTGACTTGAATATTGTACATTTCAAAATCCGGGTTTGTGTTCTTATCATTTAATAGCACCCGAAAAAGTGTAATGTTACATTTAATTTATGTACGTCCATGTAAGATTTGCAAGGAAATAGTTCAGTTTGATGACAGACAATTGAAAATCGGCATTTTTATTTTTGTTAGTGTTGGTCAAACTTTTGGCTGACGAGCAAAGAAACACAGATTCCAAAAGTTACAGTAGTGATGCAGTGGTGGCACAGCAGAACAAACTTAACACACACATTTACTCTGCTGACCCTCAATCTCTGAACCATCATTCTGTCTTTTAGTTTGATGATATCAGCAGGTTGCTGCACACAATACCAACAGATACACACGCTCGCACACAAACACACACACACACACACCTCTAGGTTTTGGCCTGGGTTCAGCTCATTATACCAGTCAGTCAGCAGGGACTGGCCACGTCTCCTCACTATCACAGAGGACACTGTGTGTTTGGTGTGAATGTTTGTGTGTGTGTGTGTGTGTGTTTGCGTTTCCTGTGTGTGTCTGTGTGTGTGTGCGTATTTGTGTGCGTCCTCCCCTTCAGCCCTTCTCAAAGCTCTGCAGTTTTCAACCAATTAAAAGACAATCTGTCTCCCTTAGCCCCTCTGCTCCCTTTGGCTCTCTGTATGTAAGTGTTGCTGTGTGTGTGTGTGTGTGTGTTGCCGTTGGTGACTACGAGCTGGAAGTTATTGAGCGGCTTTTTATTTTTAGTTTGAGAATTTGGAACACTGCTTTCTGAAGAGCATTTTCATTTTATTTGATTTTAAAAAAGATATTTAGGGCAGCTATGGTCCAAAAATGTCATTTAGACATTTTATGATGCGTAATGCAGGCTGATAGCCAAATCATCATCATTTTCAGTTTGTTGGTTGGCATGAGCAGTGACAGAAAGGGGAAGGTCTTCCATGGTTGTATTCTAGGATACTGTGTTCCAAGATGGCATCCCAATCCTTCCTTTCTCATTAAAGGTTAAAAGAAAAGGATACAGTTGACTCGTTGTCTACGGGTGAAGTGTCGCAGTCCACAAAACATTTCTGTAGCTTCACAGCAGAACAGCGCTACAGTATTCTCCAATACTATAGTAGCTGGGGGCTTGTTTTGAAACGTGAATGAAATAAAGAAATAAAATAAAACGTATCTACAAAATGGCTCCATACAGCTTGTCCGACATAATCCAAGTCTGGAATCCATGAGATCCACAACTGACTTGAAAAGACTTTATTTCCCCTTTATGCTCAGGTGAGATTGTGCACCCACTTTAGACGGGTGTGTGTTAACGCTTTCAGATCAGAAGCTACAGTGAAGATCTCAGCTTTAAGAAGTGTGCAAATAATATCTTTTAAAATCCATCTCAGGACTTGCATGACTGTACAAGTGTAAGTTTGTTTTAACCTTTTGAAACAAGTTCCCATCAACTGTACTTGTTAAGGCAAATGCTGCAACTGTTTTGCTGTGAAGCTCCATAAATAGGAGGGTTGGGAGATAATGACTGAATTAGAATTGTTGGGTGAACGTAACCTTTATGTGCATACCAACAAAGTTGAATTTCTCCTGAAGGATGGTAAAAAGTGTGTGGGATAAGACTTCACAATTAAATAATGAAATAAAGCTTTTCTCAGCTCTTAGGTAACTTTATGAATATTGAACCTTCATGATTAAATATTTGCGACATAAAACTAAATTAATTCAATCTAGTTTGCCTTTTTTTGCCGACTTGTCAGCTGTTTAAAAAACATATAGTTTATCATGACAATCCATGTGTGAGAGGATTTAAGGATTTAAAGGCAGCAGAGGAGTGTTTTCTTGCTTCTGGGACTAATCAGTGCGAGACTGAAGGGTTTACTTAAAACTAACAAACTAGTTCAAACAAAATTTTGTCCAACCAGATGAAGCTGCTGTGAAAAGCCTGCCACCATAGAGAGGGGAAGATCGGACACACTCTCCTTGAATTTGTGGTCTTTGCTCTCAGTTACAGATATGAAAGGTAACAGAATTTGTTCAATGACTCAGCAGACATTGTGGAACTGATTGGATCAACTCTTAGCTTTGACATTTTATAATTTATCTTACTTTTTCAAGCTGACATTTCCTGTTTTAGCACTGAATCAAAGTGCGTCAGGTTCGGCGAAAAGTGTCCACTTTAAGAGCGCTTCACCTGCTGTCTTCACTGCCAGACTGAAGGGAAAATTTGAATAGGTTTACAGGAAGTCTCTTGACATTTAAAGTTTTTCTTTTTTTCTTTTTCATGAGTCAGTGAATCACAAGATAGCAGCTGACACGAAGAAACAAGCCAACAGACAGAAGATGGTGATGTAATGACTAGTGAGATAATAAGTGTGGAGCCACAGATTTTAAATGTTCAAAGGCTGCAAACACAACAGTTTTTTGAGAATCGTGTTTGGTTGCTATGGAAGCAAAGTTTTCAAAGTTGCTTCCAAAGTATCTGCACAATGTATTTCTTAGAAAATGTTTTTCCTTCTTTGGTTGGTGAGAGTGAACTGACCCATTTCATTTGTTTGCTTGTTTTTTTACAAAGTCTTGTCAGTTAATGATTCCACTGAGAGGTCAGAGGTCAGAGTTGCAGTCGACTGGATCTGTGTTGTTTCCTCGCTTGAGGAAGTGTAATGGACCATCAGATCTGCAGGTTTTGGCCCACTGACTACAAAGTCTGTGTAATTTACTTTCCTGCTGACCCAAAACAAACTGTTAATTTTTAGATTGATTTTCTACCTTATAGCAAGCCAATTTCGGTGCACTGCTCTGAAAGTAAAAGCTATAGAGTTGAAGTAATAGTCATCTTCTCTTTCTTATTTTTTCAAAGTTATTGTGTCAGGTTGCTGCACTTCAAAAGAAATACCATTTTTAAACTGTTTTCTGACTTCCAAGATATGCAAATTGTCTTCTAAAAATTCTCACATTTACCAACATGAGTACAACATGTTGTTGTGGACGAAAAGCAAAAATAAACATTGTGGAATTGTCTTTTGGATTGAAATAGATGCACGGCCAACAATTCAGTGTAAAAAGGACCAAGAGCCTTGAGTAAAACATTTTTTGCTCTAAACTATGTGCTATATGAGTGTGAGAGAGTTAATGTTGACTAGTAATATTTATATTTACAGTAAATCTGAGGCATCAGCCCAGTCGTATGCAGAGCCTGTAGCAGACCTGCTGATCCAGAGGATGGCATGTGTGAATGGTGGAGTACCAGCAGGTCCATGACTAGCGGAGGTCAGGGTTGGTCACATGGTTAATTAGAAGGAGTTTCACCCACATTCATCAGGGTTCTAGTCCCATGAGAAGTTAATTATCGGTATTGACTGAAAGCAGTTTTTTTTTTCATCAAAACCACGATGTTTTCCTGAACCCAACCAATTTTTGGGGCCTTTATTTTGAAAGTGTAATCGGCAATGCTTGTTTGTTATTGTTAACTTGGCCTTGGATTGAGACCAAATTGTTTTCAGGCCAAACATGACAGTGATGCGGAGGACCGACGGGTCTATTACATAGTCTGGCATGATACCAGTTCAGAAGCACACATGAAAATGTGACTGAAGCTGCCCTGAAGTCAAGTTATAGACATCTAAGCTGTGTTGAAAAAAGAAAGACAGAAAGTATGAAGTGCCCCTTATTAATGTGCTTAACCTGTTTTGATATAATACTCATGTCAATGTTCTCTTAGATGTTGCTGTTCACTATTCACTGTCATTTAAGCAACAACCACCAACAGATGATGTCAGTGGTTCACGTATAGAACTGTAATAATGTGAAGTACTGGGGTAAAGCCCCCATCACCATTCTTTATGGGTGAATACTTTTGAAAAATGTCAATCTGCTTATTCTCTGGTCTCCATTGGATCGTAGCCAGAAAGTTTACAAAAGACATTCAGTGTTATGAAACTTTTTCTTAGGGGCTTTCAAAGATCTTTAGTCAAAGACAGCAAAAATTGCAATCTAATTTCAAGTGTCACTTTTCGAGCAGGAAAAAAAAACTTGAATAGCCAGATAGGAGCTAGATAAATTTTCTTTTTACTATCGGCAATCATGCTTCGCTGCGGGGACTCTGAAAACACTGAGAGCGTGTTGAATGCTCACAATTACATTATAAAGGGGTGTAATTTGGGAGCTTTTGTGTGCTTTGGGGCTTGACGATACGCAGGCCGAACTTTAATAAGTTTGATTTCTGAGACAATGATGGGCACTTTGAGAGCTTTTCATCTCATGATCAAAGAGTTGCTTTCTAAGGGAGAGTCGAGGCCATGTCGATATTTAATCAAGCTCTGATCCGAAAATTGATCTCATCTTCTCCGTCTCTGCAGGACGAGAGATAAGAAGGTGAAGAGGGAGAGGAAGAAAGAGGACGAGCGAGAAAAGAGATGTGAAGCTTTTGAGGACATATTTGGTTTTAATGGGTTTAGTTTGTTTTGACTGTGTGTGTGTGTGTGTGTGTGTGTGTGTGTGTGTGAGTGTGAGTGTGTGTGTGTGTGTGTGTGTGAGACAGCCTCCTGAGATGCAAAGGTTTCATTATTACGCAGGAGCCACGGAAGCATCATGGGAAAGAGAGAGAGGGAAAGACAGAGAGATCTGTCCCTCTAGATCAGCACCACCTCAGCACTTTGTGATTCAGTGGACCTAAAAACGCACAGTAAAGAGTCCGGATCACTTCCTCTACAGCTGATCACTCAGGATTTATTAAGACG
The DNA here is from genome assembly GCA_903131615.1 of Diplodus sargus. Classification (NCBI taxonomy): domain Eukaryota; kingdom Metazoa; phylum Chordata; class Actinopteri; order Spariformes; family Sparidae; genus Diplodus; species Diplodus sargus. The sequence continues at coordinate 2,789,945 of CAEMYA010000239.1, read as the reverse complement.
AGGTCATTAAGCAGATTGATAGTCTTTGCTTCCTACTGCAAGTTTGCTGTTCTATATGAGATTAAATTCTACTCTGTTCTTCCCTGTTCTTCTTTATTTCAGCCTACATCTTTTAACTTTTCTCGCACACCACCGGAGCAAACATACTGTGTAACCTCAATTACAGTAACATCGGGACGCATCTAAAACATCAATTACACTTAAAGCGATTATTTGCTTACTCTTCAGACGGCACAACATTAAAACCACTGATGGCTCAAGTGATACTATTGATCATCTTGGTGTTGTGGGAAACCTTGGTACCCGTGTTCATATGGATGCCACTTGACATGCATCACCCAGGATTGGGAACAGCATTCCCAAATGGTAGTAAAACGCAACAATATTCCCAGGATCCCATAAAGTCCCGGGATCCCAATCCGATTAAGTATCTGCGGGATGTCATGGAACACATCCAATTCCATGGAGGCCCCACAATGACTCAGACTTGGCTCTAACCCATCAAGGCATGGACACAGGACCTCTGGGGGTATCAGGTACCAGGGCGTTGGCAGCGGATCCATGGGGAGGCCTTCATGGATCAGATTTGTTATGGCACATCCAACAAATGTTAAATCATGTGGAAGCCATGTCGTTTAGCTCTTCATCAGGTTCCTTGTGCCATTCCTGTGCATTGTTGCTGGGAGCACCACTGCCATCATAGTGTGCCGTTGCCATGAGGGGTTGTGCTTGGACTGCAACAGTGTTCGGGTGGGTGATTCATTGTCAGGTGGCACCCACAACGCCAGGAGCCAAGGTTTCCAACTAGCACATTGCTTTGATACAAAATTATCAATGTTGTTCTCTCCGCTTTAAGTATATTATTGTGAGACTGATGGGTATATTACATTGACCTAATGGGAAAAAGAGACATTCCTGGTTCATAAACTTGCCATCTTGAAGATATCCTTCCACTGATTATTGTAATCCTTGTTGATCTGTTAAACACTTTTGTGGCCTTCTTAATAGGATTGGCATATCTATATTTCTTATCAAGTTTGTCTGACCTAGGAACAGCAAAAAGGGGGAGGGACATAGGATTGGTCGAGTACAAACAGTACAAAGAGAATATTCTGAATTTGATGCCAGCAACAAAACATGTTTAAAACATGTTGGGACAGAAGCAACAAGAGATGGTTGCATTCTGTTTTTATGTCTTATAGAGTCAATTTATTTTTTGTTGAATTAGTGTCGCATGACTGACTCATTGATTTACATTGATTCTTTACAGATTTTGAACGACGGTCAGTGGTCTTAACACACGTTTAGTCCCCCCAGAGATCCTGTTTATCAGATAGTATTTAACATTCCTGATTAGACAAGCACTCACTAAGTACATTCATCAGCTGTGATTAGATAATATTTGTCAGGATTACACTGTGTTTACAGGATGCTGATATGTAGCATTACAGATCATCAGTAATGAGACTTTTTATCCGGTCGCAGTGTCTGTATGAGGCATTGGATAATCGCTGATGAGTTTATACGTGCAGCATCCACTAAATAAACATCACCAGACAGTAATGAGTGAATATAGATCATGGTAGATTAGCATTGACAAGGCTGTATTTAGTGTGGACAAACTAGCCCTTTGACCCCAGTGGGGCTGATAAATGTGGATGTACAGCACTGTAGATCAGCAGAGACGAGACAGTATTTACTGTGTGCAGATATATAGCATAATGCATCACTGGTAGTTAGACAGAACTGAACATTCTGTATTGAGTGGCTGAATCAGGATTTTTTTTTTCTCTAAGAGCAGTTTCTGTGGATCTGCTGGGGAAGACTTTCTGTCAGTGTAAGAAAGATGTAAGATGCAATGAAAACGATGCATAGTCTAACTTTGGTCTGGGTTAAGAGAGAATATTCATTGGTACACATTTTAAAATGTCTTTACCTCTAAAATGAATTGTATCCAAGAATGGAGTGAGATTCTTCCGTGGCTGTCAGAGGTGCTGATAGAGAACTTGGTTGTAGAAAGATGCGGATGAATGGAAAGACCCTCGGATGCAGAAGTGGAGAGAAAAGAGTGATGAATTACTCCAGCAAGGTGGAGGATGGAGGAACCGGTTGTCAGCTAACCAATCAGGCAGAGAGAGGAAGAGAAAGAGGGAGGGAACCGAGCTGAGGTGTGCACCGAGAGAGACGGAAGCGAGAGAGCTTTAGAGAGGATAAACAGAAACAAAATTGTACCCCGAGCACAATCTAATACCACACAAACAGCAGAAACTAATTTGACTCTTCACCTGAAGGGAATGAAGTTAGTGAAAAGCAATTTTGCAGCTGATTTACAATCAGAGTTAAAAAAACAAAATGCCCCAATACACATGAAAGAGAGAGGTTGCCGTGTGTTTTTACAGCAACCAACAGAGCAGAAGATATCTTGCTCACAACAGTTGAAAGCATCACTTCTCAGGTGTAAATAAATCCTGGGCAGCAGAGAGGCGAGACAATCTGAAACCTGTAATAGAGGTTTTGCAGTTACGTCACACACACAGCAACACTTCAGCTGCCTTTGTGTAAGGACCAGGGTTGTCTGTAAACAAACAAAAGTTAATCAAATGGTTTCAAACTGGAGCATGAAAGAGTTTTTCACACACGGGCAGTTACAGTAGCCTGCCCTTTTACCGGCTTTATCGGCCACAGTAGTTGAATCCAAGTGCTTGCTGGACTTTCTTGAAGACGTTTCACCCTCTCATCCAAAAGGCGTCTTCTGTTCCAACAGACTGTTTAGGAGTCCCCGGTTATTTAACCTCTGCTGGGTTTGTAACACCTTCACTGGCCTGAATATTGTGTTACCTGAAAAGTTAAGGAATCAGTTAGTTATAAAACAAAAAGAGGTCAGTTTTCTCAACAACACAAAGAAGTTGTACTGGGGCCCTATTTGCAGATAAAAGAAAAGTATGCAGAGTGTGAAGCAATGAATTCATATTTCTGCAAAGCTCTTGTGTCTCTTGCTTCTTCATCTCTCATATATACGGCAGACACTTCAGGAATACCATAAACTTTCATGGTGCAAAGTTATCATTCATTCAAAATCACATAAAAGCAAGTGCTCCTGACCTTGATGTAGCCCCACAGTTTAAACACTCGATGTCTACAAATTATAAAACGTTCTCCTTGAGTTCAGTCCACACCTGTTTCACATTTAGCAAGCCTAATGCTATAGTTAGCGAGCTAATTGACTCTCCATCCATCTGTCCATTCTCTAAACTGCTTATCCCGTTCAGGACTGTGCGGGGCTGGATCCCGTCCCAGCATGCACTTGGCAGGAAGGAGGGGCACAAGATGGGCCGGCCTTTGCCAGTTGACAAGAGACAAAATCGATCAAACATATCAGTCCTTAACTGAACAGAAATAAACTCCGCTCGCCTGTTAATTGCTGATAAGGCGCCGCGGTTGTCCGTTCGATGACACCGCCACCTTTCCAAGCTGCAACCAAAGAGCTGAGGAGCGACAGCATGGCCGACAGGAGACTGCCACATTACCTCTGTTGCTTTCATCCAAATTGCCATCCGAGACACACACGCTGAGCCGGGTTGACTCCCACGAGAATTGAACCCCCCCCCACACACACACACACACCCTGGCAGTCAAACAGCAGCGCCCATTTAGCATCGGCGGCGCTGTCGATGCCAGGGAGTGGGGTTCAGTTCCCACCAGAGGCCCACACACGTGCAGCTCCAAAACCGCACGCTCTCAAGGCACTTTGGATGAAAGCGCTCTCCAAATGGCAGCTGTAGGTAATGAAAATATTTCAAAGAATTCCCACAAAAATTGATATATAGAGCGTTGGAAATGAGCGGCGCAGATATAGAGCTGCTATTCTGTGGCAGCCGACTGCGGTATTGTCAGCGGTGATAATATTTTCTGTGAGCTGAAGATAGCTTCTCCCTCAGCACGCCTGAGGGGAGGTTAAGCCTCATAGCTAGTGGCCTGTGAACCAGAGAATGGGAACTCCTGTGTGTTAGTGTGTGTTAGTGTGTGTGTGTGTGTGTGTGTGAGAGAGAGAGAGAGAGAGAGAGGCAGGGAAGGAGTGAAAGGGAGGAGAGGAGGTTGAGAGAGAAAGAAAGAAAGAAAGAATGAAAAGAGATTGTGTCCATCCGTCCATGTCTGCCTGCCTCACTGTAACACAGATGTATAGATGGGTGGATAGATAGGTGGATGGGTAGATGGGTGGAGGAACAGATAGATGCATTCAGTGGAGGATTTAATGTGATCTAATGAGATAAATACACTCTTGACTTTCAACTTGATCACCTCATTTCTCCATCTTTACCCCCACCTCCATCTCGATTCCACCCTTCTTTCTTATTTTCTTGCCCCGCACCTTCCCTCCGCCCTCGCCTGCCGTCTCCCCTCCATCTCATCCATCAATCCGTTCATCCATCTCTCCTGATCGCTCCTCGACTCCACAGAGAGAGAGAGAGAGAGTTGCACTCAGGACTATTTGTCTCCCTTACTGGCTTGCCACCTCTCTCTCTCTCTCTCTCGTTTTCTCTCTCTCTCTCTCTC
>CAEMYA010000239.1:2737154-2762570 GCA_903131615.1 Diplodus sargus | reverse complement strand
AGTTTAGTGATTAGCATGAGCTAAGCACAACAACAATAAAGCAATTAGCAACTCGGCCTAGCGATTAGCATATCGCGGCCGCGATTAGCATGAGCTAAGCACCACAACAATAGAGCAATTTGCAACTCGGCCTAGCGATTAGCATATTGCGGTCGCGATTAGCATACATGCTAGCGATCTTTTCTTAAGCTATAAACTACATTATAAAGTGCACAAAAGTTGTGGGAAACATTGGAAAACATCTTATGACATCTGTTAAGTAACGTAGACCAACTTAAACCAAGTTAATAGCACAATAGATGCATTTTATTCCTTCAGAGCAGCTAGCGAACAGCCAGCTAACAGCCTGCTAACTCACCAGAGGCTCATCAACATAATTCTCATCAAAGGGGGTTATTTTCCTCGGCTCACAGCTTATCGGGACGAACTCTGGATCCGTCTGTGACTACCGGGTCTGCCTGCGGACATCTGTGTCCGTTTATGCACACTGTCGGTTACCGTTGCTTCGTGCTTTTAGAGAGGAAATTGCCTCGCACACAGGTGCACACTTCTTCATGGGATACCTCACCTAACTTACGGGGAACAACACTCATAGGGAAATGCTGCCCCCTACAATACAGGAGGTGCACTGACAGTGTTTAAATGACAGATATAGGGTTAGTGACCTGATTTTTTATGCAGGTTACACAAGTTACAGATGAGCCGAAACCAAATGGCCTGATAATGGATCAGAACAATACACAACTGTGTTCTGCCCCCGTCTCCATCATCCTTCACTTTTTCTGAGGCCAATCTCTCGTAAGAGCTCCATGGTCGCTCTCTCTTTCCATTAGTCCGTCTTATACCAATCTTCTTCTCTTGGTAACAGCGATCGGCCAATCAATGCTGATAATAGCCCTGTCTGTGGCTCTCTCTATCTCTGTCTCACACACACAGACACACACATGCGCGCGCCGGGGAATCGATGGTGATAGTTGGGCTCACAAAGGGACATTTTAATTATAGATGAAGCTGTCTCTCATAACATAAAAAAAGGCTGTTATAAGATGGACTTTCTTTGATCCCGACACTCAAACACACATACACACAAGTTAGGACACACACATCCATACTCACAGATGGGGGTTGGGAGTGCTGTGGCAGCAACTGTTGTATTGCCTTATCAGCAAACACACGCACCTACACAAGCCGGCACCCACGTTTACTTTTTTATATAGACAGAAAAAAAGACAGAAATCAACCACAGAATTGGAACAAATAAATGTACAATTTGTTAAGAAATTACTACATTTGATGCCAATTATAAGCACGTTTTTACTACATATGCTTGTATATGAATTCTAAACATTTTGCATGATTTCAGCAAAAGGACATATGACTCAGTGTGTTTCTTTTTTCATTATTTTTTGTGTTATGAAAGCATAATAAGAATACAACATCAATCTGTAAACATGTAAGTCTACTGTTACTCCAGTATATATATTTGGAATTCATTGTTTTCCTCCTCTTGCAACATATATCTTACTTTAGTATAGTATTGGCACAATACAGTATTTCGATATGTACAGTGTGATGTTTATTATGTACTTTTTTCCCTCTCAGGCTTTGACTGGAGTCTCCATTTTAAGTGGGAGCAGCTGTCGCCTGAACAGAGAGCTCGTCGGACCGACCCGACCCAGCCAATCAAGTAATTAAAACATACGCATACAAATGTAATGTTTAGTGCACATATACACACAAATGTAGACACAAAAAACTGAGCGGTGTAAAGAAGGAGAAGGTAGGGAAAAGAGGCGGCGGAGGAAGAGGGAAAAACTTGATGGCACAATAGATTCCCTTATTATTACGGTTCTTTAACACCTGAAACCTCAAGTATGTCTCTAACACCAGAAACCTGTCCTTCTCCAGCTATACACAGAATAAATGTGGAAGTTTCCCTTGTGTTGAGAAAGGTTCAGTACATAAATACATGAAAAGTTGGCAGGAAAAGCTTGACGTGATTGTTTAACCCCAATCTTCACTTCCTGAGAGTTTTAATTGCTGCTGAATGTGTGGTGCTTCTGTGTGCGTGTGCGTATGTCTGTGCTTGTGCTTGTATGTACTTTATTTAAACTGTACAAACGGTTTATTTAGAAGTCTTTACATAATTATAGAAATAGAATATAGAAATCATTTCAGAACATTCTTTCATGACACTTAGTTTAAAGACACAAAATACATCCTGATGACAACTATATTTCTCTGCATGTATATCCAAATATTGAACAAAAAGTACTGTGGCTCTACGTAGAAGGTATACCACTACATTATGTCTCTAGTGATATAACAAAACATTTTTTTAATTGTGCAAGCTGGATGATCATCAAACGATTAAAACACAACATTAACAAACACACACTATTATGGTGAGTTCATTTCAAGATGCTGTACAGGTTATTCTTCAACAGTTACCTTCAGATTTGATCATTAACATGTACATGTTTTATGCAATAATTGCATGAAACAAAGGAAAGCTCAATACCTGTGTTTTCCTTTCCTTGCCTGAAGTCTTCACTTCATCAACTTCTGGACCCACTGTGATCTTTGTTTTTGGAAAGTTTTTACCTTTTGGCAGCTTGAAGATTTGAAGATTATAATGGCAAAGATTTTTATTCAGTGCGCTTAAGAATATTATCTTAAAAGGACTTCAAGGTCTCTATAGAGACATTTTTAATGTAGCTCAACATTTATTTCGATTACCCACAGTTTACACCGATGCTCCAAAAGTTAGTGACGCGCTGCATAGGTCAGAAAGATTAAATATGAGGCTAAAACAGTGATGGTGAAATTTGACACTGAAAAAAAAAGAAGAAAACTGAATGTGTAAAAATAGACATGTAGTACATGAAGTAATTAAAAACAGGCAAAACACAATTTTTTGTCAGTGCCAATTCAACTTTTTCAATCTAAATGCTCCAATTCCAATATTTCCTTTTTGGGTTAAAGATTTGTTTTCAGTGCCAAATTGTGCTGGCACTCATTCAGCCCTCATAACTGAATGGCAGCAAGCAGACAGCAAGTCAAACCTGTATGTAAATTTCTCAGTCTGAATTTACATGATGCTCCAACATGAAAGTTCTTAGTATAGCTATGATGCTTCAGCATTGAATCTGATTGTGTAGGTCCACAATAACAAAAATAGAAATTAATCCGAAGAGAGACAATAAAAACACCCACTGTGTCACAAAAGATGTAGCTGCGGATGTTAATTGCAGTGCTGACAATCAGTAACAAAAGTTGTCACCCTGGTTTGACGTGTTATTGCTGCAGCGCCCCCTGCTGGGCTGCGCTGAAGAACTACATTGACTTAAAGTTGACAAAAAAACTAATCCTCAGTGCCTGACAAGTCATTTACTCTGGAGAGATGAACGAACAAAGGAAGGCAGAGGGCCCAAATCCACACGCACAGTTATCTATATTAAACTCTGGCACTGCTCATTCTTCATAAGTCAGATTGGTGGCAGGAACCCAGATATACCGCTGTGCCAACTTGAGACCGTCTGACTTACTGCATGTTTTTTTTTAGTGGCAGAGTGTTGAACACTTACAGATGGCACATGTAGCGAGATGGAGTGTAGCTCGTCAGTCCTCTAGATGGATGTCAGCATGCTTCTTCTGTCTGCGTAACGTCAACCTGCGGAGGATGGACTGAGTCACCATATCCATCTGGGAATACACAAGTGCACAGACCACAGATTATAAACTACCTTGTAACTTATAACCCTTAATCATCACAGTTTACATACATACTGTAACTACAGCTGGTCAATCAGTGGAGAAGAAGTGTCCACCACTTTCCAGACTGACATTCACAAAGCTTGAAAAAAACAACGCCCCCTCATTGATTCCAGTAGAGAAGCGAAGTCCCTCCCTTTCCAGTGAACCAACATGAGACTTCATTTCAGAAACAAATTTGTACGTTAGTCAATGGCAAGAGGACGAGTATGCTTTTGATCCTGTTTGAATTGTGCTGCGAATCACACATGAGGTTTATCAATTTAAAATATAATTTTGAAAGTCATTACAGTTGAACATTTGTCATCAAACTGTTGAAGTATAAGACTGTGAAAATAAGTGATTAGAAAGACTACACAGCCAAAAGTAGTGAAAGTGACATTTAAAGGTGGGAGGGTTCAGAAAAATGTCTGAAACGTGAATACCATGTTTGGGTCATCTAGCCTTAGGAATTTTCACTTTATTCCAAGAGCCAATGATACCTTGCGCAAATTAATGGCCACGACTTTTAGCACATCTTGTCACTTCACGAGAACCATTTTACATTTTCTAACATTCCAGGACACTATTCCTTGTTCTGTGAGAGACTGGTATAGCGCATCATCCATTAACGTAGATCTAGGTTAACAACATTACTGAGTGAATACTACTAATGCTGTTGTTTTTCTTATCGAACTTAGCTAACACTTCTAAAGCTTTGAAAGTGCAACCGGTGTGTCATTTATTATAGTATTTTCTTATTTACTGTAGTTCTGCAGAGCACGAGCGGTATCACCCATCATTTCTTACGTCATGAAAACTACTAGAAGCTGGTTTTCATTTGGAAGTCCCTGTTTGACTTTGAAGAGATTTCTGAAATCAAATCATTAAAACTTTTATCCTGACCGCTGTTCACGTCACTTGGACAATCATGACGTCCAAAGAGATCGCAAAATAATTCAGTCGGGCTCGTCAGTGGATGTCTTTCGATTTTTGACAAAGAAGTTGATTTGACGCATGTTGGGTGTGTCTTTGCTCAGTGGGATGGTATCATAGCATAACACATCATATAACATATCATAACAGTGCAGGGTTTGGGTGTCTGATAAGCCTTCAAAACACGTTGAGGTAAAATGGGGTTCAGTCTGTTAAGGCATATACTTTTGTCAGACCCAGAGATCGGAGACAGATGTGCGGTCCAGACGTGTTTTATTTACCACGGTACTTAGAAGCAGCGAGGAGAGGTGCCAAGAAGCACAGGTGAGACTGAAGACTGAGCAGAGAGACACTGATGGAGAAAGCACTAGCAAAAAGACTTGAGAAACAAGCTTAAGTTAAAAAAAGAGCTCAGGTAGATCACCAACCATGGTGAAACAGTCTGGCACTGGAACGGAGAGATCAGGGTAATGAAGCAGGAGGTGATGAGCCAGTGATTGTCAGGTGCAGCCCTTTGCTGCAGCAGGAACCAATAAACCACGCCCATGAACACACACACACACACACACACACACACACACACACACACACACACACACGAACACACACACGAACACACACACACGAACACACACTGGGAAGGAGCCGGTGAGGGAAATAGGAGGGGGGAAACAGGTAGGGAATTCACCACAGGGCTGACACGGCACACACTGCGACAAGGTCCTCACAAAGATAAATACAAGAGCACACACACACACACGTACATACAGATATTCACCAGTCTTATCTCAATATATTTAACTGCCAGGTTATTGAACGCTGATTTCCTCCGTTTCCTCAGTCGCTTACAAAGCAAGTGCTTTACATACACACATACTTGCATTCTTTTAAACACACAAGGACAAATTGAGCTTGAAAAAGGTTTTATGTGCTTCCGCCCACACACAGTGACACACACACGAAACACAGAGTGCTATTTGTAGGCGGTGGCGGCAGGATAATTGTTGATGAACAGAGGGTATTTGATGACACGTGCTGGCCCTCAGCAATTCGCTCGTCACATTGTTCCAGATCATGATTTCGCCGCTGATTGTGCCTGTGTGCGGCTGAGTGAGTGTGTGAGTGTTTGTGTGGCTGCCAATCAACAAGCTCTTTCCTATTCTGGAAAACACAGAAATAACCACAAGTGGTCGATGAGTCTTTTCACTTCTGGATTTGATTTGATTCAAGAGAACTTCATGCCACACGCACCCTGTCTCTTCTTGACCCCTCTCTCCTTGTTGTCTCTTGCTCCTTTGACAGGACACCCATCATCGCGGGTGGGCTCTTTGTGATCGACAGGTCCTGGTTCAATCACCTCGGCAAATACGACACAGCCATGGACATCTGGGGCGGGGAGAACTTTGGTGAGTCTTTAGTACGTCTAGACTTCGACTTGCCCCCGTGTCGATGGAAAACTGGGTGAAGTTTTCGTAGTCCACGAAATGTTTCTGGAGCTTCAAAGCAAAACAGTGTTGCAGCATTCTCCTAAACAACTGAAGTAGCTCGGGCAAAGAAAAAAAATAACCGAGAAAAAAATCAGATGAAACGACTCCATACAGTTTGATGGTGTAATCCGAGACTCCAGAAGCCCTGATATCCCCGACTGATTTGAAAATATGTTATTTACACCATCTACATACAAGGTCGAACTGCACCCACGTCATACAGGGTGTGTGCTATCAGTTTTAGCTTAGCAGCTACAGTGAAGATTTTGACTTCAAAGAAGGGTGTAAATAACATGTTTTCAAATGAATGTGGGATACACTGTGTTAAGACAGTTTTTTTAGAGGGAGCTAAACCAGCAAGCATAATACAGATCGAGGTACAGTAGCAGTTACTTTCTCCTTCAAAACGTATTTGACAAAACAAATTAATATTATTCTAGAATCATGTTTTGTACCAGACAAGGTCGGTTTTATATAGCCATCATCAGAAAGTGCACAAGTGGCCGACTGAGCGGCTGAGTGGGTGACAAGGAGGATGGTGTGATTAAGCTGCTGAGTGACCTGATCTGAATGCAAAGGTCCTCTAACATCAGCTGAATGAAGGTGAACTTTTCATTCAGCAGCGAAACGTCTTCACAGTCTGACATCCATCCAGCTGCAACATCTGGCTGTCCTGCTGCTACCTGCCTCCAGTCATCTCAACTGTGTGTGTGTGTGTGTGTGTGTGTGTGTGCTCAGTACAGTGTTGGAGTCAGTTCACTGATTGCTGTACCACTGCTTTTCTGTTTTATCCTCCCTCTGTCCCCCCTCTCCCTCTTTCCATCTCTCTGTTTCTCTCTCTCTCTCTCTCTCTCTCTCTCTCTCTCTCTATCTCTGACACGCACACACACTCATTTGATCTCCGACACGTTTCTGTCAGTCTCACGGGCTCCGTGTCAGTATCTCAGTATCTCACTGAATTCTCTTGTTCTCGTTTGTACTCTCTGCTGTTTCATCTTTACTTCCATCTCTCCTCTTCCCTCATCACATCCAGTCCGCGCTCTCATTTCCACTTCCTCTCTCCCTCTCATTCTCTCTCCCTCACAGTTGGTGTTAAACTTTCTGAAGTTTCTCAGCATCTCGTTCTTGGGGGGGGAAACTGTTCCTCTCCTCAGAGCTCACAGACACGCAACTTAAGCAAAGTTAGCGGTGCCCTTTTTTTTTGTGTGCTGCTGCGCTCACATCACAGGACGAGCACAATATAAGCAGGTCAAACAAACACACACGTCGACTACACACAAGCATCAGATAAACAAATCAGAGTCCGTCAGCAGGTCATCAAATATTCACAGAGGTTTGGCCCACTTAGCCGTGATAGAAACTAATGAGGACATGCAGAGGGGGAACGAGGCAAAGCTTCAAATGAAAAACAAGCCTGAGAGAGCAGGTGAAGCTGCACAGAGACCATGACTCATCTGCCGGAATACATCTTCAGAAAATAAAGGATGTTTATTTGTATAGCGGAGTGTAATCACAACAAACATAACACAGGTAATTTAACCCAACAAGAGTTACATCTATTCCTGACATGGTGTGGGTGATGTTGAGATGTTTGCCTTTTCATTGGACTGAGGAATAAAAACATGTTTCAACAAAAAAAGATAACACCTTTAATATTCACCAGAGTAAAGCTGCTGTTTGTTATGACTGACAAGATTCTTCTCGGAGAAAAGGAATATTGGCCGATGATGACAACGTTCGGGCTAAACGAAAACATTCTTTCACCAAACTGCAGGAAATGTTCTGCTGTTTTAGGCAACCTTTCTCCCTGCGTGAAATTATTTTGGCACAGTGATCACATTTTGCTGTTAGAATCCTGTCTTTTGTGAAGCTAAAGCCCCATTCGGATGGGATTATGAAATATTCACTGTGCTCATCGTTAATTTAACTCCAGAAGGCATTTTTACCCATCAAGAAATTGTTGAATATGTTCGGGTAAGACGTGAACTCTCTGCAGGACAAAGCAAAAAGCCTCCCCGGGGGGCACCAGAGAGTGGAAGCTGAGGCAAAGAAACTGAGGTAAAAAATCACACTCCTTCTTGGCTTCATCACTCAGACAAATCTTAAGACAGGGGACTCAGGTTCAAGTAAGTAACTGAGTAAGTTGGTTTGCCAGGGTTTAGTATCTAGGGCAGACAATGTGAGGTTAAAGGCTGATTCAAAAATATGTTGTTTGATGTTGCTTTTTGAAAGAGTCAACTGAGCTGGCCTCTCCAATTTGTGTGTGAAAACAAAGAATTAAAGGACACATATTCAGCTCATTTTCAGGTCCATCATTTGATTTGATGGTGGCGGGCACAGACGTAGCGGTTCAGAGCTCTCTCTTTCGGTGCAAGTTTTTGGTGTTTTTGCTATGATTCCATTAGCAGTCAACAAAGCACGTATCCTGAGGCTGTGCACATCATTGCTGGGGACTTTAATCATGCAGACTTGAAAACGGTGCTGCCTAAATTCCACCAGCACATCAAGTGTGCAACTAGGGGAAAAAACACTCTGGACAAGGCCTACTCTAATATCAAGAGTCGCTACAGGGCTAAGCCACTACCACACATGGGCCAGTCCGACCACCTGTCCCTGCTGTTAATCCCAGCATACACCCCCTCAGGAAAGGTCCCCCCACCACAACTAAGACTGTTAAAATCTGGCCTGAGGACACCTCTCATCGGCTCCTGGATTGCTTTGAGAGAACAAACTGGGGCATCTTTGAACAGCAGGACCTGAAGGACCGCACTTCATCCGTCCTGAGCTATATCAAGTTCTGCACGGATATTGTTACCACCGAGAAGCACATCCGGGTCTATCCAACTGAACATCTTCTTCACTCGCTTCGAGGCGGAGCAGCCACATGCAGCCACATCACACCCCTCAACCCATGACAACGTCCTCATGTTGGAGGAACATGAGGTGCGGTGCACACTAGTAGGGGTGAACCCGAGGAAAGCTGCTGGACCAGATGGCGTATCTGGATGTGTGCTGAAGACCTATGCAGACCAGCTGGCTGTTGTCTTTACCAGGATCTTCAACCAGTCCTTGTCTCAGTACACGTCCCACCCTGTCTGAAGTCCTCTGTTATTGTTCCACTGCCAAAAAAAACAGCAGTCAGCAGCTTGAATGATGACCGTCCCGTGGCTCTTACACCGATCATTATGAAGTCCTTTAAACTCTGGTTCGGGGACACATCATCTCAAGTCTGCCACCTGCATTGGACTGTCACCAGTTTGCGTACAGGGCAAACAGATCTACAGAGGACGCTATTGCAACAGCCCTCCACACTGCTCTGAGCCACCTAGAGCAGCAGGGGAGCTATGCAGGGCTGCTCTTTGTGGATTTCAGCTCAGCCTTCAATATCATCCTCCCCCACAGACTGGTGCCCGAACTGACAGGGCTGGGACTGTCTTCCTCCATCTGCCACTGGATCCTGGAATCCCTGACAAATTGCTCTCAGAGGGTGAGAGTAGGCTCCCACCTCTCAGCATCCATCAGCATCAGCACCGGCTCCCCACAGGGCTGCGTGCTGAGCCCCCTAGTCTACACCGTCTGCACTCATGGCTACACCCCTGCCCACTCCAGCAACACCACTATTAAATGTGCAGATGACACCACAGTAGTGGGACTCATTTCTGAGGGGGATGAGTCTGCCTATAGAAATGAAGTGGAGCAGCTGACTGGGTGGTGCAGGGACAATAACCTGGTCCTTAACACCACCAAGACGAAGGAGCTGATCGTGGACTTCCGGAGGAAGAAAACAGAAAACATCCAACCACTGTCCATCAGCAGAGACTATGTGGAGACGGTATCTGAGTTCAGGTTCCTGGGCTTCCAGATCGAGGAGGACTTGTCGTGGAGTGCGAACACCTCAGTGACAAAAAGGCACAGCAGGGACTTTACTTTCTGAGACTCCTCAGAAAGAACCACCTGTCACAAAAAACTGCTTGTGTCGTTCTATCGCTGTTCAATAGTGAGTGTGTTGACATACTGCATGTGTGTGTGGTACGTATGTGGTACCCAGCTGCACAGCGGTAGAGAGGAAAGCACTCCAGAGGGTCACCAACACCGCCAAGAAGAGCACTGGCTGCTCTCTCTCCCTTCCTTGGATGAGCTGTACAGTGCAAGGTGCCTTAAAAAAGCTCAAAACATCATCAGGGACCCATCACACCCCGGACATAAACTTTTTGAACTGCTGCCCTCTGGCAGAAGATACAGGACAATAAAAAGGCCGGACAAACAGATTCAAGAACAGTTTTAACCCAAGAGCAATAGTGTCACTGAATGCAATCAAGGCATAAAAGAATGTTTATCTGACTGTGCAATAATCTGATGACTGTGCAATAATGAGTATGGCATGGTGTATGTGAGTTGTGTACTTGGTATTTATGTTTTTTATTCTTTATTTTTATCCTAGTATCAGTGTTTTTATGTTTTTATCTATAATTTGCACTAATAAGGAGTTGCATCTCAATTTCAATACAATGTACAATGACAATAAAGATCTATCTGTCTATCTCTGTCTATTTTAGGTTACAACTAAAACATGTTAAATACAGTACTTTAGTGCCCGAAAAGCATATCAGTTTTGTCATACTCTCCAATGCTGCAGCACTTTATCCCTCTCAGTCTGAAACGCTCTGTTTTAGCTCCTGTCTCTTTAAGACCCATCTCTCAAAATACCCACTCTGCTCTAACTGGCCAGCTCAAACATGCCTGATCAAGCACCGCTAACAACAACAGAACGGCTGTGCTAAATCAATTGTCACGTGCCAAACTAGCTGCCAGGCATCATTATGCAAATGTATGGCAAGTCACAGAGTTAAAGGCGGGATAACTGACGAGGCGTTTCAGGAGCAATGTTTTCTGCGGGAGAGAGGAGCTTCTGTTGATTTTTAACTTTCAAGATCTTTAACATGCACACAAACTTGCAATATATGACACACTGAAGGAAAGGAAACTCCTTTGACACCTATTGTAGTCTTTTTTTTGTGATGTCAGTTTATCAAATTGTGGACAAAGGTCCCTACTTCAAGCTGACATTACAACAGGCCAGTTGATGAGGTTTGAGGCGGTTCTCAAAATAGGCCTATAAGTTGGCATGCTTCCATCTATCGGAAGAGCAAGAAATGTTTTTAACTTGAATTATTTTCACACAGAAGTCAAATAACGCACTGAGCTGATCCAGAAATAAATGATTTAGAAGGACAAGCAGTGAAACCTCAGAGATCCACTTTGAAATGCAAGGACATTCCTCTCAATGGGACTTAAATTACAGATGGACTGTTTAAAGAATTTATGAATTTATGATGTGTGTTGTGTGAATTTCCCTGGTATATAAAATGAATGAAAAAACGGATGTCAAGGATAATAACAGGATTTTCTTTTGCACTTCAGTAGCTACATTAAGACTCAGGAATGCTACAAATTTATATTCTTTGTGATGAAGCCAAAATAAAGCAGCACGATGCAGTAAAATGCGACACGCAATGGTTTCAGGTATGAATATTCATGTAATTTACAAGGTTGTTGCCCGTGTCTCGTGTGCAGAGATCTCGTTCCGGGTGTGGCAGTGTGGCGGCAGTCTGGAGATCCTCCCCTGCAGCAGAGTCGGTCACGTCTTCAGGAAGAAACACCCGTATGTTTTCCCCGAGGGCAACGCCAACACATACATCAAGTAAGTCCCTGAGAAAGCTGTGACTGATTATTAATGTCAGAATTTCCATCTGTTAGAGCTTCCAGAGGGCTCTGAATTTCTACATTTCTGGCAGTTTGAGGCGCCCAGAAAAGGTTCAAACTCTAGTGTCACTTGTGATGTTTGTGCTTTCTTTATACTACAAGTGCTGCTGGAGTTTGGACCACTTCCGACTAGATGTGCTAGAAATCGCCACTCAGTTTACGTCCCACAGCTGATCAGACCAAGTTGGATCAAGTCTGCTCAGTCTGGGTCAGCAGGTGTTTACAGTTCGGTATAACATTTATGAGTTGTATTCTGATCATTTGCTTTCTGATGTGGTCGCGTCATGTCATTCTCAAGATTTTAGGTAGTCGTAAACATACTTGATATTTCATGACTGGAATCTTGCCTGCCAGTATCATTGTAATTGAAAATACACATAAGAAAACTGTAGCAAAATAAAAAAAATTGGGAGCAAATTGAAATAGTGTTGTGTGGCACAAGTGAGAATTATCTGATAATTCAGGTGGTGAGTGTTTAAGTCAGATTTGGTTCAACCGAAGCCCCTCAAGCTTCAGTCATTGTTGTCCTCACCGTTATCTCATTTAGAATTACAGTTATTTCAGTTTCCTTGCTAATTGTTGTACACAGTGCAACATAAGTTAACAAATGTAACTGAGGAATTTGTGTTCCTCCAGGATTTCTGAGGTTGACTAGCGATGGAACTGATCAAAGTCACCCTTTTATATATTGTGTGTCGTCCTCCTCTGTCTTCAACACCTTTTAGAAAATGTCCAGTTTCCATTTCCATTGTTCATTGTTGGATTAGAAACATGTGCAACTATTAGTGTGTTATGTTGTGTTTTTTCGCAAAATCAAAACATAGGAAACTGAGCCATGTTGTTTTTATTCAACACTGTCTGAGGCTTAAGTCTTTTGTGTATTTCGTAATGCACGTTTGAATGACCAAGCGCTGTTTGGGACAGAACGGTTATTCATTAATCACACACAAGGTCTCCACTCAGCTTTATCATCCCAACTCCTGTGTCCCAGATGTTTGGGGGTGATGACTGAAAGTTTCAATGCCAGGTGAAATGAAAATAAATGATATATGGAACACTTCCTGAGGAGGATGTGATGTGAGTCAAGTCCCGTCCTCTCCGCTGCATGAGGGAGGAGGGAAGAAAAACAAATAAAAACAGACATTAGCAGCTCCCAGTGTTCACCTGCTGCCTTTAAACACACAGCTCTGTCACAGAAAAGACAGCCCAGGTGTAAACACTGCAATGCAAACCCAGACCACCTCCAGATCCAGACTCTGATCGTGATTACCCAGATAGGATACTCAGACATAGAGCCATGTTTGTACCAGGTGTAAATCCTGCCTACGGTCGTTCTGCTCAGTTCTGTTTAGCTCACTGCACGTTATTCACCCACACTGCACAAACACCAAAGCACATTGTCTCTATCTCTCGTCCCAATTTACTCTTTCTCTCTCTCTGAAGTAATTAGCTATTAGCTGAGTTTCTCTGAGCTGTGAACTATCTCATTGAAATGACAGAAACCCTCCATTACAGGCATTACACACACTGGCTGTGGCGGTTTAATGAAAGGGGAAGAGAGAGAGGATATGAGATGCTTGTGGGTGTATAAACATAAATACGTGTCACGCACAGGCTTACAATTAAAAAAATCTCATACACACACACACACACACACACAAGGTCACAGCAGCAGGGCCTGGGCAAAGGAGGAAACAGCATAATCTTTGTAATCGAATTATTATTAAGCAGCTCTTTTTATTTAGCATATTCATAACCCAGACTGCCAGCGCCGAGCCTCCAGCTAATTATCCGGCAGAGCAACACGCGGGCAGACAACAGCAGCTTTGTTTGGGAGATCGGCGCTGATCACAAACATCAGGCCATCGTGACGCGAATAAAAGTCATCGTCTGCCGAGCTGAACAGATGTTGCCTCGGAAACGGCCAACAGGGAGCGAAATGAGCAACTAAACAGACCGACTGGAAAGAGAAAGTCTCTGTGTTGCTGTGGATTAGCTAGTTCAACACCAAACAATACGTTTCTATGAACCGCTCAGTGGAGGCTTTTGCTCCAAAGTGCCGTTCAGCAGCGAGGGGCGTATCTTCAGGGAGCCGAGGCCCTCCAACCTGGCAACGTCAGTGCCTTGCTCCACCCATTAAGCCACAAAAGGGAACTCAACTTTCAACCCCGGCCATGTTAATGCTTTGCTCACATCATTAAGGGTTTATGAGTTACTGAGCTGTGAAAGGAATAATCCGTCAGATAAATCTTCTGTCTGTGGATCCCAGGAGTTATTTTGCGATGAAGTGCTGCAATTTAGTTTTCAATGAACTCGCTCTCCCTGTCTTCTACCACCATTTGTCATTTACAATGTTTCCCAGAATGCCTTTCATTACATGCCGAGACTTGATATTGGCCTTTCTGTGGAACAGTAACAAACAGTTTTTATTTTCCATCTTGTGAAATGTATAAAAGAAACAAGCTCTGTCTCCTCATCCCACTCTGTTTTTGTTCTTATTCATCTCTCCGCATAACAGTGTGATGAATACACCATGCGGGGATGTTGAAAGTGCACTCGATTTTGCAAACTGAAAGGAACCAGCATCCTTATTGTTGCCTTGATTAATCTATTTATACGAGATCAATTCACATGCAGTCTGAGCACATTAGTCCTGTTAATGGATTATTGGACTGCCTGTAAACATCCTTCTGTCTGAACAGGTTGAAAGGGGCAGGGAACAGAATACAGCTTATGTTAATAGGATAATATTGTACTCGCAGCTCAACGGCTCCCAGGCAGCTGTAAATCCACTTTAACAATGATGTGAACAGTGTTCGGTGGCTGCGACACAAAGCTCAAGAGTGCAAACGCTGCACGCTGCCTATTTCCTGTGTGTTGTGTCAGTCAAACGGAGAATCTGCCAGCGGGAAAGTTAGTGGGATTATGTGCGTGCGTGGGTACTGTGTAAGTGCGAGTAATTGACAAGTAATTAGTTCGGTACTAAAGTTAGTCAGTCAGGAGTTTGTTTGGGCTGTGAATTCAGCTCAGATGCAAGCCGTGAGATTACTGAAACTTTACACGCCTCCCACACAATGACTGTACTTTTAGTTTTGACTGCTCTCCAAGCAGGTATTATTTTGAGTTTCTTACAGGACACAATTAAAATAAACTTGCACAGGCTTGAAACTTTATGGAGATGAGAAATCAATTTAAGTTAACACGACAATAGCATTCATGTCAGATCAAAGGTAACGCTATTGTCATTCGGCTGTTGAAGGCAGAGGCTGTCAGTACATTCAAAGAAACATACATAGTAACAATGAATGCCAAAAAAGTCATGTTATCCACTTCAGGAAAATCCTGATGGCTAACTTGTTTGTCTTCTGGAGGTAAACGTTTTCAGCTGAATTTCAGAGTAACACCATTGCTGTCCAAGTACAACATAAAGCAAATACAGCTGTAGTGTACCATGGTCTTATTCCTCTAATTGTGTGTGTCTGTGTGTGTTTGCAGGAACACACGTCGCACAGCTGAGGTGTGGATGGATGACTTCCGCCTCTTCTACTACTCTGCTCGCCCTGCAGCACGGGGAAAATCCTATGGAGAGTAAGAACACGCGCACACACACACACACACACACACACACACACACACACACACACACACACACACATGATTTTCACTTGGTTCCGGAGCTCTGAATTGTACACGACATCTCTAATATCTTCAGCTATTCAAACGGGATTGGCATTGTGCTGGCTGACGGCTGTGTCTCCAGTTGGAAAAACAACACCGTAAATACGAGCTTTTGTTGGCAGGATTAGGAACAGCAATGTCATCTTCTTGTGCCACAGCCAGAAAAACAGTGACAGAAAAGCTGTCACGCCGAGTGGTTTTTAAGGTGCATTAAACCGTAACATTCCAGGTTTGTTTCCAGCATGGTTCCTTTATTGGATCTCATGCCTTTTGCTTTTTTTCATGTTTCCTCCTCTCATCTGTAAGCCATCAAATGCCCCTTTCACACCGGACATAAAAGCCTTTGTCTTCAGTGGGAAAAGGGAACAGTCATTCGTTCCCTGGTCAAATGACTCTGCAACAGTCAGGGGTATTTTTCAGCTTGGTATTTATCGGCAGTAATGAAAAATATGATGTGAACATCGTTCAGTGGGTGTTGATTTTGAAAGAGACTGAAGTAAAAGATATAAAAAGGTAACCACCATAACATTGTCACTGGCCTCCAGGCTACAGTCTGCTGTTCCTTGCTTTCCGGCGCGTTAGTGACATATCACCCCAGAAACAGAAATGCAAACTAGCTAACTGACAATGATAAAGGAGTCAATCACCTATATTTCTGTGAAAAATGGTAAAATAAGGGCAAGAAAACCTAGAGGCTGACCGGTACATTGGTTGGCCTCTCACGGGTATATTGGTATCAGCATATATGTATGCAACTTATAAAATTCCTACCAAATTCAGTACGATTTGGTGCACTGATGTAATTTTAGTGTATAAGGTTTATTGTTAAAATATCCTGCCTCCATCACACGTCTTTGTCACAAGTACTTGATAACGACATTTTAGGGATCATTGCAAACAAATGTGTGTAAATCAGTCGATAGAATGATATTCAACTTCCCTCTACCAAAAATTGAGTATTGGTCAGGCTTTAAAACGACAACAACGGTATGGTTGGCACGGCTGTGCAAAAATGCTGTGATTCAAATAGGGCCATAAAGTAGCCCTGATTTGTAGCAGTGCTCAAAACGGGTTAAGACAACCAGAGATACTGAAGGATTAACTATGGAAACACATCTCTTACACTTGTGTTACACCATTTACCTTAACCTTAGATAGGTTACTGAAAACCCATCAAAAAACATGTTTTTTGCTGACCTCTAATGGTTGAGAGGCATGATTCGAGTAGTACTTTTATTTGAGTCTGCACATGGTTTTCTTCTCTTTTCAACTCGCTGCAGTGATGTAAAGGAGTACTGAGTACGTAACGGGTGCAACAGAGCACAATTCTGACCACACACACTTTAACTATAAACCACAGAGGGGAGTGAAAGACATCAAAACATTACATCCTAAGCCAAAGATTAACCTTGGACCACTGTCTTGGGAGGTGCGTCTATACCGTACGATTTATACAATCAGACTCCTGTAAATACAGCAGGAACAGACCTTAAAACCTACAGCTGTGCAGAAATGTCAGTGCTTATCTGTCAGACACATGTAAACACTGACTTTTAAACACTGTTCTATGGTTTTATCTGCCTGCTCACATCACACACTTCTATTTTTCTGTAGTTTGTGTCACTTTCTTTGTCAGTTTTCTTCACGTCCTTGCCTATTTTATGCCTACTTCTGCTGGTCTGAGTAGCTGTGAAAAGGGTGTTCAGTATCTGAGTTAGTGTTTCTCCTTTTGTCTTTATCTGACTCTCTGTTTTTTGTGTTTGTCTGTGTGTTTTTGTGTGTTTCCCCAGTATTCAAGGCAGAGTGGAACTCCGCAAGAAGCTCAAGTGCAAATCCTTTAAGTGGTACTTGGACAACGTCTACCCAGAGCTTAAGTAAGAGCGTGTGTGCGTTGGTGTGTGGTTTTGAACTTATCTGTAATGGGAGAGAAAGCTTCTGCTGAGTATGCAACTGAGAGAGAGGAGAAATTTCAAGACAGACACCAAAACTGGTTCATTACTGCCCGGGGCATTCTAAAAATTAGATTATTTCTTTATTTTTCTTTGAAGTTTTTGTGCCTAGTTTGTTTGTTTGTAACTTCTAAAGAGAGTTTATTCACCACGGGGAGTACTACTCAGTCCATAAAAACAGTTATTGTATAAAGCCTTGGCTCGAGAAGAGCTGTGTCAGGTAAGGACTTTCGCAGCCTCTGCTGCTTTAATTTTGAACACTTGGCTTTTGGCTCCGTCCCACAACTTTGGTACTCTCAATATTCCCAGGGACCCCAAAAGAAAACTAGCTACAAAAAAAAGATGATGGGTAAGGATATCGGCTGGGAAGAGGGGAGCTGGAAGGTTTGATTCCAAACATGTATGGACTTAATTAATGTGTGTTATTTAACCTTTATTTCATCGTTTTTTAAAGGAAATGTGGCCAGCGCACTCAGCAAGTGAAAGCACATTGTTGTAGTCAAAAGCAATACAATAAACAGGAATAGGGAACTCATATCTCAAAAAGAGAATTACACTGAGAGTCAGTTTGTAAACACGGGTTATATCAGGAAGCAAGTTTGACATAGTCAGACTTTCTTCGCCTGAGCTGGCTCGATAAAACTTAAAACCCCAGTCAGAGATAACAAGTCCCACGTAAGGCTTTCCTCTTCAGGCTCTGTGTGAGGTCTCACAAAGAGGGGAGTTTGGCTCATGGTTTTACTCTGCACATAATGGAATAAACAACCCTTACGGGCTGTCTACACCAAGAAGAATAACAATAATCATCATTCTCATTTGAAAAGTTGTTTTTAACTACAGTGGCTTGCAGAGTCCTCACCATAACCACGCCAAAACTTTAATGACAGCTGGGAACAATATCGTTAGGGTCATTTTCAGTACAATGTAATGAACACTGACAGCCAATCAGAAGACGACTCAATTTCCAGGATCATCAGTGAGTTCGATATTGGGACCTTTGCCTCCAAAGTAATGTTGCAGTAGTACTGTCACCGACCTCTTGTATGTATGGAAGCTAATTCATGGCATTAAGGAGAAAGGTTATAGATGGTCTATTCCTTCTTTGGGAATTTTGTTACAAATTTAACAAGGTCTTACTTGCTGAGGGGGCAGAAAGAGACAGATGTCCTTTTTACAAATTTCCACCTGGACATTTGGGACAGGGAGTTAAAAGAAGTCCTGAGAATGCAAGGGATCATATTGTCTTGTTATCTGCAGCTCTAAGAATGCATTTTTGCTGGCAACATTTATTTGCACTTCTCGAGTTAGCACAACTAGTTAGCTAACAATATCATTCTACAAGTTGTAAATTATACATCCTGTATCAACACTGCACACCTTTGTGGTGCTTTTGTCTCTTTAATTGTAATGTAAATGTAAATCTGTCAAAATTCATCTCCACGGTGAGAGTCCACCTACTTCCAAGCACTGACACACACACGCACACGCAGCCCCATCTTTATGTCTTTTTGAATACCTCATTTTGTGCCTTCCTCCCTCCTTATTGGCTGAGCTCCCAGGGGCCCTGGTTCCTCAGACTGACTGCCCTATCTGCGTGCACACACACGCACACACCACTCTGACACACCGTCACACACACACAGAAACACACATTATTGCTTTTCACATTACAATCCCTGTCAGGCTCTTTCATTTGCATACAGTACAATACACACATACGTAGCACAAATGCCTTTAAGAAATATAAGAATTCTCTTTTACTGTAAACGCTTCCTCTCACTTTCACACACACTTCAACATGTACACATTCGCACACACATTTAAATACCCATTTATCCACTGGTGGCTGGTGTTAATCCCTCAGAATGGAATTAACAGGCTCGCTCTCAAGGGAAGATGGACCTGACCCTTAAAACGCAGAATAACCTTTAACGGGTTATTAAAACAGAGAGAGATAGCAGATTGAATTAATGCTACAGGGCTTAAGCCCGAGTTTATAGCGCCGCCGAGAATTTAACAGTAAAGACTGAGAAAGTTTATCAAAGAAGGAGATTGGGAGAAAACTTTCTGAAGTAATGAGTTTAGAGAACCGCAGCCTTCGGCGGATTTGTTAAAGGTGCAGCGCGTCATTTTGGAAAGCGCTGATGGATCAGTGTCAAAGTTAGCATGATATCTTGATGTAGTTAATAGGAGCGCGACTGAGATGATTGAGGTCTTCTGTCTCATCTCATACAGGCTGTAAGTGTATCTTAAAATTAAGATGATATGTCCTCAAAACCCTATTGTGTCCACACGTGGTTTTAAGCATTAAAGGGTCAGTTCAAATGAACAAAAGAAAAATCATTTTCTTTTTCTTACTCACCTCTAGTGCTTGTTAGCTGTACAGTTTTGCTGTTGCGTGTGTTGTTTTAGGTTTTGTAAATCTGCCCCTCTAATACAATGGAGACCTTAATTATAATAATTCTATCTCTGTCTCCTCCGTCAGGGTCCCGGACGACTCTGACTCTCAGTCTGGGGTGATCAAACAGCGGCAGAACTGTCTGGAGTCTCGCAGGGTGGAGGGCCAGGATCTGCCCGTCCTCACACTGGCTCCCTGCATAGGAACAGAGGGGGTCCCTGCCATCAACCAGGTAGGTCAACCAGGTGGAATTATGATGACTGAGTTTGTAGCACTGAAAATATTGTAGCTCTCTGTATACCATGAACAAACAGGAAACACATTCATCAGGGATACGGTGAAGGGTGAAGACATCTAAAGGCATTTTACAGATTTATAGGTCAACATCAGCTGATGTGGAAATCTGAACTGTTCAGTTAAGTCTTTGTTTTGTAGAATCACTATGTGTGTCAGAGTTTTAGATTATTTTAGCATCTTTCAAATTATTAAAATTTTTCCCTCACTTCTGCAGCAGTTTTTATTTTCTTTCTTCACTTTTATGACCGGGGGAAAGCTGAAATACAAATATGCAAGTATGAGAAAATTAACGGTGTAGAAAAAAAATACTAAATTGAGGAATAAACACTGTTATGTAATACATTTCATAAAAATGTAATAAATGCACTACACATAGTTCCTTTGACAGAAATCCTCCAAAAATATATAGTTCATGCATTTCATCATTATTTTAAACTGAATCAAAGAGAGAAAAGCCTGAGAGGAAACTGGTGCTAAATGCTATAAAATTACAGACATCTTCAGGAGCACAGGACACAGGGCCACCCTCAACATGTCATAGCAGACTACCTGTCTAACTAAATCATGCTATGTAGAAAAAGCAAAACATGCTAATGCATGAACACAATCTGGAATATGAAAACCCGTATATCTGTCGGGTGAAAGTACCTCCCTACCTTACTCAGAGCTACCAGACATTGTGTTAATAAACATAGTTGCAGTGAGATCTCTGACACCAGCTGCATGAAATGAATGTTTTTTCCGTTTTCTTTAATTATGGAAGTGCAGTTGACTAACTCGATCGACAACACTTGGCTGCTTTGAACTGTTTTAGATGTTTTTTTATTTATTTAAAGTACATTATGTGCTACTGGCAAAAGCAGTAAACTTAAAAGAAAAACTGAGGAGATCCTTAAAGATCATGCCTTTAGATGTCTTCACCCTTCACCTGCAATAAAACAAGGACATTTGCAAGATTAGCAGTTGAGACTATGATTTACACAATTTCAAATTGCTAATAATAACATGAATTAATGAATATAACAAATAATAGTGTTCCTTATTTTGTACAGTACATTGCATTGTATTTTTTTTTTTTAATTTGAGGATGAGCGGAGCCTTCCTTCTGCTCAACATTCACTAGAGTCCAGGTTATGAATGTTTCTGTGACATTATGTAAAAATAAATTTGTGTGATTCAGACACATAGTGACAAAAGTGACAGCATTCACCCTGTTATAAGACACTGTACCATCTTCATGATTTTTAAGCTGTTATTTTGAGGTAAAGAAGTGACACAGTGTTGCTCTAATGGTCATATTATTTTTGCAAACAAAACATACAGCATTCGAATCAAGTGAAAATGTGATTATCACATGAAGAAATCTACACATAGTGCCTTTCTTCCAGACTCAGGCTGCACTCTGAAACAGGCAGTTTGAGAGTATAATAGTGGAAATACTGGAAAAAAGCAGTTATTATCAATTGAGATGGATGAGAAAATATTGCTCACCTCATCTCACCTCTCTCTCGCTCTCTTGCTCCTTCTCATCGGTCATTACTGTAAGAGAAGAATTCTCTAAGATAGTGTCTTCAAAATAAAACCAAACAGCAGAATGTGTGTGTGTGTGTGTGTGTGTGTGTGTGTGTGTGTGTGTGTGTGCGTGCATGCGTGTGTGTTCGTCCACATTCAGTCCTCTCTCAGCCATAATTAATACCCGTAGGATTCTCATTATTCCATGTTTAGAGCGAGTGTGGAGGCTGTGATCTGCTCTAACAAGCCGCTTCACTGAAAGCCAACATGTCAGCAGCTGAAATGCCTGAAGGCTGGAGAGGCCGGTCTGTTACCGCGAGGTTGCTGGTTTAAATCCCTGTACTCACAGGGAGAAATTCTGTGTGTTAGGAGAGTGATTGAGTAAGTTTCTTTCCAGCTACTGTAGAGAAGCCCTGAAGGGAGGTCCCTGTTTGTTCATGTTCAGAAGCCTGGTTTGAACTGAACGGCTCCCAGGTGGGAATGTTTTTCAATGTAAACAATTTAATTAATTTTTCTCTTCTGTCAAGTTTCTCCCTTGAAAAATGAGCATTTCTTCCCCTGGTGTTGCGAACATCCTTGTAATATCCAATTAAAAGAAAACTCTACAATGAAGAAAAATCTCTTTTATTTAATCCAGTGGCAGACTCAGGATGAGGAGGGGCGAAAAATAAATAAATAAAAGGGCACCACATGTATGCAGTGGGGCAACAGAGCGCAGGAAATCATAATAAGAGAGGTCTCATAGTTTGTATTACATGTTTACACTTTGGCATTATTTCCTACCTAAAGTCTGTATTTCTTTCATTTAACCATTCCTCTTAAATCCTTCCTCCCCATTCCTCAGTCTTTCATGAACCTTAGCCAAGTAATACTAGGGGTCCTAAATTAACCAAATGTTAACCATTAGGGGACAGAGCAGAAAATGTTAATGTGTCATTCTTTGTAAATCAGTCCGTCCTTTAGGAAAAAATTGAATAAAATACCACAACCATGCAGGTCAACCGTGAAAGCAGCTTATAACACCCCATACTTATTAGTTTCCTCTTAGGCAGTGACCTCCAGTGGCTGAAATAATTATTACAGCAGCAAGGGAGGATGTTAGGTGAAATGATAGAGGACCACTATGGAATAGGAAGACCACTGTTTCTGTCCAGTCTGAAAGCAAAAGTCAACAAGGACTTATTTTACTTCATGAAGGAAGATAAGTTACGTCACATGTATTACAAAGATAAAATGGATATATCCGTACCTGAAGTAATATGAGTTATATAAACACAGTTATTTTAAGCCAAACCAAGCAAGTGGTTTTGTTGTCTAAACTATCTTAGCTCATAAGAAAATGACCCTATTTCTCACTTGATTTATTACCTCAGTAAACAGTTTCCTAATGACTTTATGGTCTCACTCACTAATTTAAAGTCTTCTTCAAGACAGCATGATGTTCATTTTGTAAATTATGGCCCCATTTAGACTAAAATGGATGATAAATCAAGGGGATGCTTTCAGGTGTGGCTACTGTGGCGTGTCCTTGCTGGTCAGATTCAATCAGGATTTCCTCCCCAGGTCAACCCCCTCGTTTGGCCTTGGTGCCATACTCAAACCTACAAAACAGTAGCCCCCAAACCAATTAGTGATGTGATGAAGTTGTAATTTTGTCAACTTTATCGTGTTGGACAATTTATTCTGTGAACCGTACACTCCATTGTGTACAGTATGTCTGAATTGAGAGTAAAACAAGCCATCTTATTCCATATGTCTGATGTTCCTGCTGTGTGAAGCCTGTTGGAGCACAAGTTGTTGTGATATCATAACTAATCAATAACGACAGAAGAATTATTAAAACAAGACCCAGGTTGTTGTTTTTTTTAATTGCATAATACACTTCAAGACCACACTAGTCACATTGAGAGCAGCTACAATAGTTAATAGCAGAACATGTGTAAATGATCTGAAACAACCACCATAAACATAAAGACTCTAGTTTCAGCCCCTCAGAAACAAAGAGGATTTCTTTAAAGCCTCCATTTAGCACCGCCAGCGCTCACATACAGGGAAAAATCAATAGCAGAAGAGGAGAGAGCAATTTGTAAACCCACAGCAGCAGAAAACAGAGAGGACTGCTTGTGATGTCAGTCATCTCGAAGTCAAATATATTCTGCTCTTCTATTAGTGTTTCACTTAATTTAAGGGTGACAGCTGTGTACAACAGAGCAGGGATATAAGACGAGGGAGAGCAGGAGAGTGACGGGCATGAAATGCGACCCACTGAGCCACAAAAACATCATTCTGAACACAATTTGGACCAAACGTAATGAGTGCACAAGCATGAAGTTGCGGTTATGGTGGCTGTGAATGTTGAGCAGCTCAGTCAACTTTCTCAGAATAAAGAAAGCTCGGTCGATGGGGGCTGCAGGTGTCAACATTCTTTTGACTCAGACTGCGGCACTTTGTTTTTTAATCTTCATTCATCCAGCAGGGAGCACTTGTATAGCTGTTTCAGACTGAACTGCTTAGCGTTTGACAACACAACCACTGAGCGTGTTTACCTGCAAACCAGTAACTCTAATTACACCAAGTCATCTTCTTAAAACTGCTTAAACCTCCTATCTATGATCACCTTGTTTGCATCATGTTTTCACTTTGATCTGCCTCCAGATCTGATTTATCTCCAGGACTATACTCTGTGTCCATCAGTGAAATGACACTACACGACAATTTCAAGCTATTTCTTGGCTTTCCTGTGTCTTCTCCATAAAGATGATGATGTTTCTGACCATTTCTCAGTTTTCCAAGATCGAACATTGGTGTGAGCATGACTCGTTGTTAATCAATGCTGGAGTAACCAAACAGACCCGCTCTCATCACAGATACTGTGTTACCAAACTGTGGAAGCTGTCAACTGCTTTAAGGACCTAGGAACACACACGGATGATGAAATAAGTACCACGGACAGTGTTGTTGTTACGTCAGGGATGTCTCAGTATTACAATATTCACGTTAACTGTGGTATAAAAAAGTGAAATATTGATATTGTGCTAATAATATACATATGATACTATCGCCTGGATGTTGAGGCGAAGATGTTCGGCCTTGTGCATCTTTTATTTATGACTTTTCACTAGTTGGTAGTGATTATGATTATGGTTACACACTCTCTCCACCTCCCTACACTTGTATTTGAGGGTAATGTATGTATTTTTATTTTTTTTTAATTCCTATAGATGTCTCAATAATATCATTATCCTGAATTTCTTTGGCCGTGATAATCAAGTAGCAAAAATCTGACACAGGGGCCAAAGTGATTTATGTATAATAAATGTAGTCAAAGACTAGGAGAACTGAAGGGGTTTGGAGTCAGTCTTGACACCTTTGGTGAAGTGTGTGTCTATCTGGTATTGCAACTTGGTGTTTGTAAGTAAACAGAAACAAGCTGTCTAGGATATAGCAGAGAAGAGGACACTCGATGATCTTTACAGAAGCTCTGCATTGGAAAGTTCTGCCAATCATTAATGACAACACACATCCTCCCCTCCCTGAGTTGCTTTTCTCGGGGCGCTGATGACAAAGAAAAAGGTCTACAAGGGTTCCTCTATCCCAAAAGCAATTAATGTGGTCACCCAACTACAGTAAGCTGTACACCTTG
>CAEMYA010000239.1:2693491-2732830 GCA_903131615.1 Diplodus sargus | reverse complement strand
AGAGAGAGAGAGAGAGAGAGAGAGAGAGACAGAGAGAGAGAGTGAGGGAGAGAGAGGAAAGGAGAGGTGAAGCAAGACAGTCAAAAGAGGAGGAAGAGAAAAGGAGGGAGGGAGAGAAGGATGAGGTAAGTCAAGGGAGAGCGAGAGGTAGCTGAAGATTAGCTCATTACACCTCACCAACTGTTCAGTCTGCATGGAGAAATGTGCTAAAGTGTGTGTGTGTGTGTGTGTGTGTGTGTGTGTGTGTGTGTGTGTGTGTGTGTGTTTCTGTGTGTGTGTGTTTCTGTGTGTTAATCCCACTTGTATTCCTGGAAATCTGCTGGATATGATCAGACATGAAATGATTTTTAATGTTTTCTACACGTGTGTGTATTTCTACCGTGTGATTGCTGTTGTTATGATCTGTGAGTCATCGGTGATGGGTGAGAGAGATGAAGAATGAGAAGAGTGGGGAAGGAAAAGATGAGGAAAAATGTAATGAAAACAGAGACAAGTAAATAAAGAGAAATACGAGGAAAGGAAAATGAGAAAAGGAAACAGAAGGAGGAAGAGGGAAAGAATGACGTGATAATGAAGGGAAAAAGAGATGGAGAGAGAAAGATAGACGTTAAATTAATGGGGAGAAGAGAAGGAATGAAAAGAGACAGGGAAATAAAGAGAGAGAAATGAGGAAGAGGAAAGAGGTGATGAGGAAATAAAAAAAAATTAGAGGGAAGGAAGAGTGAAATGGTTGGAAAGCAAACAAAGTAGGAAGGAAAGAATGACGTGATGCTGACGAGGAAAGAAAGGGAAGAGAAAGAGAGAAGGTAGAGTTAAGGGAATAAAAGAAAAGGGAGGAAGTGAGAGGAAAAAGGAAAAAGTCTTAAGCAAACTGGCAAGCGATGCATCATATACCGCCTCATTTCTGCCCCCTAACTCACAGCGAGTGCACAGCAGCACATCGTCAGGACCTCAAAGCAAAGTACAAAGAATAATACATCACACGCTGTGAATCTGAAGTCTTTTGTATTTTATTATTTCACTTGATTTTTCACCTGAAGACTTAATCCTTCCTGTTCTGACTTTACAATAGTCACACTGTGGCTTTGACAGGTTTGGCTATTTTTATACTTGTGATAAAGTTCCGTTGTGGCAGCAACAGCACCACAGAAGAACTGCTACCACCAAACCAGACAAGGTGGAGGAACAATAGACATGTCAGTCAAGAGGGAATCTTTTTGGGAGCGTCATCCTGCATCAAAGCTGGAAATTAGGACAGCGGTGAATTCTGTCCCAGTACGTGTCAGATTCAGTTAAATTAGTGAAAGAAAGAAAGAAAGAAAGAAAGAAAGAAAGAAAGAAAGAAAGAAAGGAGAAAGGAAGGAAAAATATAAAGGTAAACAGGCTGTGTGCAGGGTCCTATAAAGTATTAAAAGTTGATAAATCCATTTGATACTTTTAGCTGATAATACCGACTGTTTAGTTGTGCTATCTTACAATCAGTAAATAGTAAATGTAGGTTAAAGTGTGTCGCTGACGTAATCGTTTAGAACTTGAAGTCTTAAAAGGTATTGAATTAAACCTCAGGATATCTGCATGTACCCTGGTAAAGGATAAGAGGATACTGAAAGACGTAAATAAATGAATAAGGCAAGGAACAAGAGAGGAAGGAAGAAAGAATGGCAGAAAGGAAGCTAAATAGGAAGGAATGAAGTAAGGAAATGAAGAAGGAACAAAGGAAAGAAAGAAAAAAGAAAGGATGGAGGACAGGAAAGGCAGAAAGATAGGAAGAAATGAAGTGAGGAAGGAAAGAGGAAACAAAGGAAAGACAAAGCAGGAAATGAGGAGAAGAATTCAGAAAAAAAGGAAAGATGGAAGAAAGGAATAGCAACAAGAAATAAGGAAAGGAAGGCAGATAGATCGGAAGGAATTAAGTGAGGAAAGAAAGAAGGAATAAAGGAAAGACAGAAGGAAAGAAAAACAAAGGAAGGAAGAAAGAATCACAGAATTGAATATAGATAGGAAGAAGCGAAGTGAAGGAAAGGGAAGCAAAGCGAAGGAAAGGAAGGAAAACAGTAAAAGGCAGAAAGAAGGGAAGGAATGAAGTAAGGGAGGAACGAGAGGAAAGATGGCAAGAAATAAAGAAAGGAAAAAGAGAAAAAAGAAAGGAAGAAAGATAGAGTGAAAGAAAGGAAAATAAATGGGAAGGAACGAAGCAAGAAAGGGCGAAGGAAAAAGGGAATGAAGTAAGGAAGGTAGGTAGAAAGGATCGGAGGAGGCGTGGAACAAAGTCAGGTAGACAGAGAGGAAGGGAGGAAGACAAAGGAAAGCAGTAGGAGGAAGAAGGAACAACACTTGAGGGACAGAGAAAAAGAAGAAGGAAGGATAAACATGATAGAATCAGAGAGAGACAGTAATGAAGGAATAAACAGGCAGAAAGAGCTGAAGTGTGACTAATAATTGTAAGCTGTACACAACACGCGCACACACTCACACTCACACACACACTTCTGCACAGCTCACATAGGCAGGTGTTATATAGCTGGAGGAGATACAGTTCAATCCTGTTATGTCTCATATATATATATATATATATATGTATATATATATATAAATATATGTATATATTTCTACCTACCTTCCTTACTTCAGACTGTTAAATTAACTGTCTAAAAAAATTGTAGCACACACACACACACACACAGTGCATGTGTGTTTGTATTTGAGCTGAGCCACTGAAGCACATCGCTGTCATGTAACTGAAACTGGTAAACCTTTGTACCAACACACACACACACACACACACACACACACACACACAGAGCTGTTACATGTCCCAGCAGAGTGCGCGTGTGTGTTTCTGTGTGTGTGTTTGTGTCAGCAGACAGGAAGTAGAGCGATGATAGCTAATTAGAGCGAAGATCCACCGGAGAAACAGCCCAGATCTGACTGGTAGAGAGACAGTGACACACACTGCTGAGAGAGAGCGAGTGAGAGAGGTCATGGTAAGGATAGAGGGAGAAGGAGGGAGCGTGATGGGACGAGAGATGCCGAGAAAGAGACAGAAAGTGCTGGAGACAAGAGGACTAAACAGATCATGACTAATAGAGGGAGGGGAGACAGGCAGAGTTGGAGAGGGAATAGAGAGAAACAAGTAAAAGTGTAAAACAGACTTTTCAACATGTGTGGGAATATGTATTCTGTTAAAGTATGCTCCAGAAATACAGCCAGTATCCAATTAGAATGTTTCCTTCGTTCTTACTTGTCACTCAAATTATTGCAACAGCTGTCAACGACCGAGGACGCGTGAATGCAGCAAAGGACCCACGATTCAGTTCAATAAAAACTCCCAATAAGCCAAAATGCCATTCAGTAGAGCGCATACCTCTGCTAGAGCCTGACAGGTGAGGTCCTCTTGAATTGAATCAAGCCTAATACAATATCATAACTCTATACCCCTGCATCACTCTAACATTTAAACTCCCTGTAACAGCTTTACCACCATTTAAGATCACCAGATCTAAGATCTACGTCAAATTGTATTCACTCATAGATACCAGCCATCTAAATCCACCAGTTGTTTTTATTTATTTATTATTTATTAAGATCCCTGCATTATTCGCTTTGAAATTAACAAAAATGTCGAGAAAAAATCTTATCTCACAATGGTAAAGAAGTGGGGAAAATTCCTAGGTCTGCCATACCAAAAGTCAGTGGGGTCTAATCCGGGCCAAGTCCCATCTTCCACCCGGGTTTAGCCAAAAACTGTTCAGTAGTTTTGGTGTACTCCTTCTGACAAACCAACCAACGGTCATGAATGAAAAAACATTACCTCTTCGGCAGAGATAACAAAACTTTAACAGGTAAAAAACCTCAGGAGGAGCAACAGAGGAAGGATTTCTCTCTGAAGATGGACAGACAGAAAACAGATCTCAAATCAGTGTAGTCAGGATGAGAAACAATATAGATAGATTGTTATGAAGAAAATATGGATTCAAGAGGAGCCTTGTATTCTCACTAACGCGAGGATGACATGCGTGACGTCTATATCTTTGGAATAATCACCATGTCGGATAGGTTCGCCATACTGCCTGAAATCCATGGTGTGACTCACCAAGAGATGCGTTGGACCAAGTGAACCCTGTCCTGTTGATCAGGAATGTCAACAACCGTGACAAGTTGTAGCTGAGAGATGGTAAATACATTATGCTGGTCTTTCTGTCATGTCCTCTTTAGCACACACTAAATGACAAGTTGGTATACCCGAGACTCATTATGTTCCTGACACCACATGTCTGTTGGATCAGGACAAAAATATCTGTTTTTAAGAGGTTGATTTACCAATTATTTTGACTTGTACTACTGTTAGAAAGAAGCACCATGCTATCAGTTACATAATGTCTCGGTCAGTAATGTGATTAGAAGTCACCACAAGAATTTATGGACTAAATTCATCCTCATTTCACGAGAAAGTAAGCATGAACCTGCAACAAAACAGCTGATACGAGCAGCTAAAAACCTGCAGGACGCTGGCGTTAAACAAAAGTTGTGTTATGTAACAGTATCAAGTGCTGTTCACGTAACGTTGACATTAATTTAGTTAGATAATAAGACTAGAGGATTCAGGATTAATGTCAACCATCTAAAGCTTCCTCTCGATCGGGGCTGGCCAAAGCATCATACGATACATTTTGGTCTGCCAGATGTTTTGTAGTGAAAACAAAGAATAATTTTAAAAAAAATCTAAAATCACTGTTCCTGTTGTTTCATTGTGGGTGAGGTAAAAATGCTCTTCGAGTGCGGTGAATGCCTAATTCACAGAGGGCCAGAGTGAGACCTTGGGTGGGAACTGCAGACCCTACTACCATTTGTCAGCTTAAACTGGCAATAGACCAGTGTTCTGCTTCACATGTCATTATAAAGTAAATGTTGATTGCACAGTGTAGTGGGTACAGAGCCATGAAACCATCTGCATTTACATTGGTAAATCCCTGCTAACCTCGCTATCACCAAGTCATTTTGTCAGCTGCCTGGCACATGTTCACCCTGGAAAAGGAAAGTTAACTGGCGATCCATTTGGGGTAAAAGTTGTGGGTTGACACTTAAACCATAGAACACAGCAGGTGTTTGGGTTTGGCCCGGGGCCGACCATCAAGTTTCACTTTTGATCCTCCAAGGGAAAAAGTCCGGGGACCCCTGCTGTTGATGTTAGTTAAACACATGACGGTACATCATCCAACACCTTAGCTGCTCCTCTCAAGCTAATCCAGACAGTGAACAGAATTTCCTCCAACAAGTGAGTGAATGAACGATCAGCTGCTCCACAGTGGAGACAGCAGGTCGCTGCGGTCATGTTTAATGTCTAACGCTAGGTGAGCGCGAGTGACATAAAGTGAGCAGTCTCTGCTCCGCAGAGTGACATTAACACGGTGTGTTTATGCGTGTAAACAAGTAAACAGAACCTTTTCATCAAACCCTGTGATAGAGAACAACACCTGTAACCATGGTAACTGTACTACATTAGCTGTAGCTTCAGAATCCTTAGAGCGAGGCATAAGAATCAAAAATGCACAACAAACATTGAAAACCATCAAAAATCAAAACAAAACATGTTTGTATGATAACTCAAAAAAGATCAACATCTTGTTTAAAAGATATTTTGTAAGCATTTACAGTTAGCACGAATGTGTAGTGTTGCTAAGGAGCGCTCTCAGGTTACTGAAAAGCAGGAAAGTTGGGCCTGCATTTATTTAACAACTGATCCATCAGGTTACTTTTCTGCAGCGAACAAGTCTGCTCAGACTGGCATCAACAAGGAAATGAAATCCCAGACTCTTGAAATTCTCCTGAAGTAGGAAAGCCAAGACGTAGTCATGAAACTTTAATACTCCCAAAAGCCCCAAAGGAGGGAATTTCAGGTCTATCTGCATTCACCCTGTGATGACCTGGTCCTACTGCATTATGGGAATGACTCCCATGAAACTTTAAGATCCCCTCCACACACCTCTTAAGACATGAAAAAGATTCTCTGATGTGTGTTTGACCTGTTTCTTTGCAGGGGAAAAAAAAGTAATTTTCAAGTAAAATCCTTAAAACATCACCTGCTCCTTCCTTGCTAAAAATTCTGTATGATATATAAAATCCAAATAACTTTGATGTGTAGTGTAATTGCTGGACGTGAGATTTCTCCAACATCTCAGACTTCATGTAATGCTTCACTCATCCTATTACGTGAGTAAGTAAGTCTTTCTTATGAGTCTGGTGGGTTCATGTGCATCATGTTGGAATGTGGGAGCAACATGGACGTCAAAAATAGGTTGTTTTTCGTTTTGTCGCTCATAGTCGCTCAACACACTGACAGCTGTTTCCAAAATTTTAGTGACAAGAAAGAGAAAAATGACTGCGCAAAACATCCAACATTTTCTCTGACTGTCCGAGTTATTGTTTTGACTTGAGAGGGCATTCACGATGTTTCCCAATAATTCCCAACAGCACAGACTTTTACTACTGGAGGCTTCAAGTAGCCCCGCCTCTTAGAATCTGATTTTCTTTCATGAGCAGGGTGATAATGTACACACCTTGAGCAACAATTGTGTAAACAGCTCTGCACGCACATCGTTCTACACATGGGCACTCAAACCATCAACTGTGGGAGGAAGAGGAGAAACACTTCTCTGACAGCAGGGGGGCTGTAATGTATTTACAGTATTTAAAAGAGAGACAGTGTGTGGAGGAGGACAGATGTTATTCTCACAGGCCGACGTCAGCAGTGCTGCAGCCCTCAGTAATGAGGTGAATACTAATTGATTTACTTTTAATTATCCCTCCGTCTTTTTTTCTCAATTAAAAAGCTCCGCGGCCCGTCGCTACACTGTGATGAGCAAGTCGTGTCGACAACCCACTATGCAGCGCGTGTGTGTGTGTGTGTGTGTGTGTGCAATTGTGTGTGTTGTTAGAAGGCCTTGAGATCAAGATACATGACAGCGATACGCTTCAGAGGCCCAGTGAACACAATATGGCCGCTCCCAGCCAGTAGACACACTGATACAAAGATATAAACACGGATACATGTGCACACTCAAATCACACACACACACACACACACACAAAGACGCACACACAGATTCTGTTTTTGTCTCTTGGCTCTTTATTTTTCCTCTTCATCTTTCTCGCTTCTCCTGTCTTTCAATCTTTTCTCTCGCCCTCTCTCTCTCTTTCTCTCTCTCTGTGTCTCTTTCCCTCTCTCTCTCTCTCTCCCTCTCTCTTTCCCTCTCTCCCTCTCTCCCTCTCTCTCTCTGTGTGTCTCTCTCTCTGTTTCTCTCTGATGACTGCCTTTCAGACCCACAGCTGGATAAAAGCCCCATGTTTGATCATATCTGCCGCTTTGTTTTGCCAGCTAAAGAATCCAGCTATGAATAATGCACATACACACACTTTCCCTGTCACACACACATCCTCACACCCAATCACACACACACACCGCCCCACACACACACGCACTCCAAACTGCTGGATCAAACAAATAAAAGTCAGGAGAGGGCTCCATCTAGTGACGGCTGGTGGGAGTCACCAGTCGCCTGTCAGAAGCTGCCGGCAGCTCCCCAGCAGTAAATTTTCCAGGCCACATTAATCAGAACAGTAAAGTAAACAGGAATGATTGGGTGTCGAACAGCCGGTGGAGCTGCTCGGCAGTTAATCGCAGTGTCGAGTCAAACGTCCGCTCGTCCTGTCAACATGTTGGAGTTTAACACCGCTGCTGATGTACGCGTACGGGGGAAATATGATTCACTTTGAACTTTAGTGTCTGCCAAATCAAATGCCATGAAAGAGGAAAGTAATAAACTATAAATTGAAGATACAATGAAGACTATCTTAATGCGCACTAGCCTGGTATCAAACATCTGATGCTGTCCATGCTGTTGGAGCTGATACCAGGCTGATTCTCGACAAACATGTCTTTGTCTGTTCTGCTCATTCATATACCTACAATAGGAACGGATTCATTCTCTCTACAGAGAATGGTTCTCCTGGAAAGAGAACAGTTCAACAGTTCATATACATTCACTGTTCACATGTGACTACATGTAGTATGTAAATGGATATGATGGAGATTCACGTGGGACTTCCGAGGGATAACGCTCGACAGTGTTTCCATTATCAGGAAGTAATGGATGAGGTGGAGGCCAAATCTCTTTAGCACAGTAACAATTAAGATTAACTTTTTTATTGTCATGCGTTCTCCGATCAAAATCTCAAGCAATATATTTTTTACCTGACAAGACCTGAGGGTTTGACTAACAGTTGGATCATTAGAATCCCAAAAGATTCTTGTATGATGGAGACGTTGTCCTGAAGAGAGATCTGGAATTATTCCACTCAGCTCAGAGCGCTGTTTGGCTAAGCTATTAGCGAGAGAGCTAATCAGAAATGGGTGTATTTGTCCAGACCATGGTGTAATTTCGGATGACTGTTCTTGACTGGAGGGTAGTTTTACAAATATTAAACCTCCATGGATCACAAATTGATCATATAGAGATGTTAAAAATTGGAAGCGAGCCTGGCTCCTTGTATCCAGGTCTATAATACATTCACAAGCTCATCCTGCAAAAAAAAAACACCAGTCATAGAGCTTCAGGGAAGAAAGTCAACAAAAAATCTGGGCAAACAGCACAAGCCGCCTACACTTTCTAAACAAACTGTTTTTACAAATACTTGTGTCTGACAGTGAAACACAGAAAGAAGCTGCCTGGAAGGACCATCAGGGCATTTTACACTGGAGCCTGAAGACATTTCGTTCTTTGTTTTGTGTGCAAGAACGTGTGAAATCAAATCTCTGCAAATTCTGACATATTGATATTTCTTTGGTCACGCCGTGCTCTACCTGCCGCGCAGAGCCTGACTGAAGACCTTTACACAGGGGTCTCAGCTGACTGCAGGTTTCAGCATCAGGGAGATCATCTGAGCAGCGCAGCCATAAAAATCCTACTTTAATTACCGCTTCACTGCTGCGGTATTAACCACTTTGATTACAGTAGTTTAGCTATCAACAGAGAGCCGGCTTAAAAAAAAAATCTGAGTAAGAGCCCTCTCATGTTTGCCAACCTGAGCAGTGAACAGTATAATCAGCTATTTCCTGACCTTTGTCTTGTTCTTGCCTCCAGCGGTGGCAGAAGTCGGGGACACACTTGGAGCACCTCGTCTCTCGGTTCTGTCTGGACTCGGAGATGGCTCTGGACGGGATGGACTCCTCTCGGATGCTGGTCATCAGCCCGTGTGAACTGAGCGCGTACACACAGAGATGGGAGGTCCCCTTCTCCTGACCCCTGACCCCGTGACCTTTCACCTCCCAGAGAACCTGCCCCGTCACCCATCACAGCCTCAAAGACCTGGGCAGAGACAGCTGCTCTGACAGAGTGAAGATGCATGAGCCCGTCACGTCGAGGAGCTGCAGTGACGGCAGCTGGATGGAAAAGTTGAGAGACTTCCCGGTGCCTCTTCACTGTTCATCACGAGAGGAAGTCAAGTGTGCGTCTGGCAGGTCTGGATCAAAACATCACTGAAGGAAGAGACACGTCAGAAACGTCTGGTTGGCTGATGGTGTGTGTGTTTGAGGCCGATGAGAAGCTTTGGGAGAAGGGTTGAACCAAGTGCACCTTAAAAGATTTGAGTTCAGAAACTTTGCCCGAGGAATGAATGCAGTGATGGAATGGAAGTGTCTGTTTTCAAGAATCTGGGAATTAAAACCAAGCACAACTTGAGCTTTTTCAGTTTACTTTGTCAGATATTCACACATTTCACCGTCTTTACTGCTATAGAAACGCCAGGGTCAGAGTTTAACAAATCCATTCTTCTTCTTAATTGTTGGGGTGAACTGTTCCTTTAAATCCAGCAGACCAAACTTTGATCTGTCTCACCAAGCAGGAGCGTCAAAGTAGCTGGATGACTGCACGGAGTAAAACCCAAAACCTGGAACCTTACATTAAGAGCTATTTAACTCTGTTTTAACGTAGCTGCCCTGCTTTGTGAGACAGACCGACAGATTTCTGTGCACCAAAAAAGAATAAGAGGATGACAAAACCAAAATATAACACTGCTAAATCTGGATTTGTCTAAATCAAATCATTAGTCTTTACTGTTAGGATAGTTTCTATAACACTCTTAAAATGATGTGGTTATCTAATCTCTGCCTGGAAAAATCTACATTTAGTGACTAGAATATGCAGCTGAGTCATTTTGATGCTTGCAGGCTGTTTATATGACCATATCTTCCCCCTGACAACTAAAGCATGGAGGACAACTAAAGCAACTCAGTCACCAGAGCAAATGTTGGCATTGTATGCTTCTGCAACCCAGGTATATGCTTAAGCTTTGTGAAAGATCTGGTCCGGTTTAGACACAAAAACCACTTAGTTAGGGTTTGGAAAAGATCATGCTTTGGCCTAAAAAAACCCGCTGGAAAATTCCCCAATGTTAAAAACTGTTAAAAATATGCCCTTTTTTGAAAGAAGGAAGGCAGCAGAAAGTCTAGGGGAAGCAAAGCCACTCCCTCCTCCCCATGTAACCTGAAGGAAATCTGATACAAAACTGTATAAATGTTGATATGGTACGTATGAATCCTTCACATTTAACATAGCTGCGGTTTGACGAAATGTACAATGCCAACATTTCATTGTGGCCACTGGGCTGAGGAAAGAGACAAAGGAGGGCAAGACCAAGGAGGCGACGCAAAAAAGCCGAGTTGTAGAAGAAGCTAGCACTGAGTTCTGACTGAGCTACTGAGTAAAACACAAAATACGGAGGGAATCTGAATCAGAAAGAAAAGGGCTACAGTTGTACATAGAGACAAACGCACAATGAAGAGCAACAAAGAGAACAGAGTGTATTCAGCACATGTCGTGGGGGTTATCAGCAGATTTCTGCAGTGTTTTGCCTCGAGGACGCAGCTGCTTCACACTGCACGCTCCCCCGTGAAGTTCCGCTGTGCATGTGAGAAGTTTTCAACACAAGCTTTGTTTTGTTTCTACATTTATCAGACCGAGGGAAAAGCTTTACTCGCAATCGTTGGAAATGCCCTAATGACACGTCGCGATAGATGTTGGCACCATATGTTTCTGCAAACCACTGACTTGTGTTTATGTTTCAACTTTGAAGTTTTTCATTCTCAATTTTGCACTTATGTTCCGGTTAGGTTCTGGCACAAAAACCAGTTGGTTACAGTGAGGAAAACATCATGTTTTGGCTTGAACTAACAGGTTCTGTTGACCCCCACCATGCCTGGCTCATGGCATGAAGGTCAGCTCATAAACATTTAATGTGAACATGATATGAGACAAAAATGCAGGTTTGTACAAAGTTGAACGTGTCTGTGGTTTTCAGAAAAATGGCAACATTTTATTCTAGCGACGGTGTCGTCATGGCATCATTCATGTTTGGGGGGTTTATTTTCAACACAGTTTCCACTCTTGCAGCTTTTTCAGAATCTGGAGCCACAGCCAACCAAACATTTTTATTTTCTGCTCACATAGCTGAGATGGTTTTAAGATCTGAGCACATTGTTGGGACGTTGTTTGACGGACAAACTGCAGCTGCTGTGGCGATGAAACCTGTGACCCTGCGGTCACGTGACAGTCCTGTTCGGTTTTTCATTTCAAATTCCAACAGAGTCAAAACACAACTCGAGTGAACGGCACACTGACATGTGTTCAAGTTATCTCCTCTGCACTGTGCAGGAGTGGAAGTCAGTTTTTCTAATTTTGGAGACAAATTCATTTCAAGTTGTGTCCCACTCTCCTGTTTGACATCATCGACTGCGTCATTTTGATATCCTGTTTCACTCCTGAATAAAGGTTTTATAACGGCTGCTGTTTCTTTTCTTTTTTTCTTTTTTTCTTTTGCTCTCTGAGACTTTTTTTTTGAGTCTCTTACATGAAGGTACACGAATACAAATAGTACAGACATACACACAACGATTTAAATCAATTAAATAAAAGTAAAAAGCTTTAGACTTCTGTCTTTGTGTTATAATATTAATATCACCTTTTTATTTTATTGCATTACGAGATTATGCATCATAATAATCAGACACCAGCCATGTCAAGATCCTGTCATCAACCCAAAGAGAGAAGATGAAGATGTGGAGCTGATCAGCTTTTAGGTTGTTGCTTTTATGCAGATTAAAGAAAATACACTGAAAAGAGAGAGAGGGGCTGAACACACACACACACACACACACACACACTGGGGTTACCGAGGGAAGAGAGAGAGAGAGTGAGTAAGTGAGCGGCGGACCCCCCTCTTCACTCGCCGGTCCTCTCCTCGCAGTTGTACTTCAGGATTTTCAACCAGATGGAATAACCAATAAAATGTGTCACAGTAGAAGCTGACGTCTCATCTCTTCAAACCGTCGTTAACGGCACCGTTGTCTTCGAGAACAGGCTCGATTTAACGTAAGTAGAATGACCTTTTTCATTTCGCCATTATTATTTCCTCCTGCCTAATACAGCTCTCCTGAAAAAAGGGGGAAATAAAACGTAGTCATTCTCGAGTTTAATCCAATTCGCCATTAGCGAAATTTAGCTATAACGACTGATGGTTACAACACACGGAACCGTGACATTTTAGGATGCTAATGATAAAAAATGTCGAGTCGTGAACGACGTTTCCAGTCGGACCTCTGTTTCCGCCGTACCGACGTCAGTATAGTCCGTTCACTGATTTGTATCAGCCTATTTTAAGCTAGGAAACAGGTCGAAAAGACTACAAGTTCCAGCGAGAATGAGAGAGGAAGCTGTTCGAAATGCCGCATAAATACACGCACGGTTGTGTTGTAATAATTATGTTAACGTCCAATAAACCATTGTTAGAGGTCAAATTCATTACAGGGGGCGTTTCTTTGACCGCGTGTCTTTCTGTGTCTGTTGTTTATGTTACTAGCAAGCAGGCCAACAGAAAAACTAAACCAGTGTCTGCGCTGTATTTTATCGAAATTTGTAAGCTTAGATGCAACGCTCGCCGTTTTTGCAGCGTGTTCTCCCCATTCATCAGTTTGATTGTAGCACAAGTCTATACAACCTGTTTAAAATCATGGCGTTTAACCCAAGTCAATTATGGTGCGTCACTTTCCGTCAATCCCCATTTGAAACACCTATTTACTTTAAAAGTTCGGAAATACGAGCTTCGCCATAGTACTTGAAGGCAGCACAGGTTTTCGCAGCGCTTGGTTGTTACGTCATATGTTGGGGACGCAGAACCTGTTTGTTGTGGATTCAATTTAAACCCAACCAAAACAAAAGTTTCACCATGTTTGCTGATAGTAATCAATACAAATGCGTCCAAGTCGAAACATAAACGATGCCTCTTCCACCCCCGGGGAGAAGTAAGTTAATGTGAGCTAGTTAACGTTGGTGAGAACATTTTAGGCGTGTTTAGATTCAGTGAAGCTAAAAACAGCTAACGAGGCGTTTTAAACAATCAACATTGGTACCTTATTTTTTTCACAACAGTAGTAAATTACAGACCCAACGTAGTCTTGTCACTTGATATTTGTTCCTCTATTTAGCTACGTTTATGCAGCGATATTATCGTTTTAAATCAAGAGTCTTTGCCTGCTGAACTCCAATTTGCCATTAGCAAGCAGCTAATTTAGCCACGTTGGGCTGTTTTTTTATTCTTCCATTGTTTTCAATTATCGTGAGCTGCTGCATCAACTTTTAATACACCTTAATATAAGATTGTAAAATCAGAAAAATACGTTATTAGATGCCATCCCTCTTCATCAGTTTATCACTTTTCTATTTCTTCTATCATTAATCCACCACGTTTCTCTCCACTTCCTGTTTCTGTGTTTACTAAACCTGAAAAGATTTGTGAATTCATTGAGACGAAACGGTCCTACAGCAGGTTTAATAATGAATGCTTCTGTCTCCTCTCATTGTGACCATAATCGCTTTGTGGTCTTCGGAAATTAAAGGAAATTTGAAGATGACTGCCTGGCCTCTGAGAACTTGTTATAACCATCTTTCACCATTTTTCTGATGTTTTGTAGAACAAACAATAAGTGAATCGTAGGGTTTATTAAAATGTGTGAGTAGTTGCAGCTCACTCTCTACAGTCATATTCAGTTGTTCTTGCATCAGAACACCTGCTTTCAGATCTACTCTCACCTGTTTCACATGGAAAGAATTACTTTCATTATGAAATCGTGTGATTATTTTCAAGATGAACTCATGGATCCTTCTTGTGCTGTAAAGTGTCAGACTTTTCTAATTTATGCAATTTCTGACACCACATAATGTTTTAGATTTTTGGGAGAAAAAATACTTCATCAGTTATCAAAGTAGTCACTGATAAGCGTTTAAACTATTTTGTTTCTCTTATGAACTCCCCCCTAATATCTTCATTTTCCTGCCTCCAGCCACCC
The DNA here is from genome assembly GCA_903131615.1 of Diplodus sargus. Taxonomy (NCBI): domain Eukaryota; kingdom Metazoa; phylum Chordata; class Actinopteri; order Spariformes; family Sparidae; genus Diplodus; species Diplodus sargus. The sequence goes on along the minus strand of CAEMYA010000239.1, from coordinate 2,718,432 downwards.
CATGTTCCTCCGCCAGCTGAGCTCCTCGGGCTCCTCCTTCCTTCCCTGCAGCCGCCCCGCTCTCTGCAGGGCGGGCTTCAGGAGCAGTGGTGCCCCCTCTTACCGCCCCCATATCCCCGCTCCTCATCCATGGTGGTCGGTGCGGGGATTTCCCCCCCGGCCTCCTCGACTGCCCTGCTCTCCCCCAACAGCTCAGCAAGTGTTCTCTGGTAGGACGTTACACCCTCGGAGCATCGGCGCCGGTAGCTGGCGTTCGTTCTACACCTCTGCCGGCCTCCTGATGGAGCGGTCCGACAGAGACAAGGGGCCTCCTCACAAACGGAGAAAGAGCGAAGAGGAGAGGAGGAGCGTCAGCGAAAGGGAAGGACACCGAGGAGGAGCAGCAGGGTCAACAGGAGGCTCTAAAAAGGAGCACCATCGTCCTGAATCCAGTACAGACAGCCACCCTCGACCAAACCACCGCTTTAAAGATGGAAGTGGAGATCGAGGGAGCAATGAAGCTGGGAAAGGTCTCCGTAAGGAAAACAGCAGAGAGAAAGATGTTGAAAGGACTAAAACTTGGAATAAAGACAGACAGCGAAAAGACAGCGGTGATCGAGATGAGACCCCGAATCGAGGCTGGAGCGCACATCACCAAGGAAGGAATAAAGATCCACAGACTGCGAGGTCCAGGACACACAGTCCCAAATCAAAACCTGAACAGGATAAAGTTCCCCCACACAAACCAAACCCCTGGTTCAAAGAGAGAGCTGCAGAGCAGCAGAGAGGCTCTGAGAGGAATACAAAAGGACCAGAGGGGCAGTTAAAGGACAGAAGTATTGATGGAGGGCAGTGGCCGGGGCTTCCCTCCAGGCCCTGCAGCACTACTCTACCTTCAAACCCAAACCCGTGGCAGGTCGCTGGAACCAACAGCCAGCCTCCTCCCCCTGGAACCTGCCCACCTGGCAGACAACAGGAAGACGTTCAACAAAGGAAATGTAAGTCTTCTTTGTTATAAGAGGGTTTTCATTATTATTTAATGAATTTGCTGAGCAGATCACGTTAGTTTCACTTTCTAGACAGCTTTTAGGTCAATTTCAGTTTTTTGTGGGGTACAAATAGATGTCAAACAGGGCACTGCTGTAAATCTGTTGTCAATAGATTATCATTAAATAAAATCCGGTAAATCATTTGCACATGAATACTTATGTATGAGCTCACATTTATAATCTTTTCCACTTCCTCTCCTCTTTTCAGCTCTTCAGAGGCACTGGGAGTCTTTACCTGGCTGCGGTGGTGACATCCAACCACCAGGAGACAGTAAAGCGTTTGACTTCTCAGTGATGTCCTACAACATCCTGTCGCAGGAGCTGCTGCAGGACAACGCCTACCTGTACCGACACTGTCACCCCAGCGTCCTGCAGTGGAACCGCCGGCTGCCCAACCTGCTGGCTGAGATCCAGCAGCACAACGCTGATGTGAGTGGATTAGATCACCAGAACAGTGGCTGCTCCAACAGATTGTTTTTGCAAGAGACAGGATTGAAACTGAGAAACACTGTATGGTCAAAAGTATGTGGACACACGATTGTTCATCCCAAAGATGTTGGATGAGGTTTGAGGTCAGGGCTCAGTGCAGGCCAGAGGAGCATTTTCTTTTAGCGACAAAAAGTTTTCGGGCACGCTGAGGTTGTTATTGCCTTTTTTTAAAAAACAAGTTAGGAAGCTTAATGGGAGAGAGATCATTTCTGTGAACGTTTGATTATCTCAGCTGTCTGCGTCTTTGTGGATAATCCCATATAATTCCTATTCCTAGATGATTTCCACATTCCCTTGTAGATACCGACTGGTTTGGTTTAATCTTCTTCCTCTCTGAGGTTTATTGGCAGTTGATTAACAACTGCTTGTGTTTCCAGTTCGCGATCTCTTCTTCTTCTATTCTGTTGATTACAGCAACACAAAATGTAGCTCGGTGCAGTTTCTTACGCTTCAGAAGAAACTACAGATTGTGTAGCCATGTCTTCCATGTTTGTATTTTTGGAACATTTCAAAAGTTGACAATTAGAAAAATAAAATCACAGTTATTGTATACTGTAGCAGGAGCAGTTCCCATTTTTTGAGGCCAAGTGACCCAAAACATGAACCCGACAGAACTATTTGGAAGGGGGTGTCTGCATACTTTTGACCATATACTGTTAAATAAATGCTAAGGTCTAAACAAGAGCATTAATGATGGAGACATAAGATTTGATGGCAGATCTCTTTTTCTAGATCCTGTGTCTTCAAGAAGTCCAAGAGGACCACTATGAAAACCAGATCAAACCAGCTCTACAGGCACTAGGTATTGTGTGTATTCTGCTTTGCGAGCAGGCGCTAATATGATGGGGAAACATGTAAATACACCTATGTATTTATTTATGTATGTATTTGCACAAACACTGCAGAGAATGTGGTTTTATTGTGAAATTGTAAACTTCTGATTGTTTGTGTTCATATAGAAGTTTTTTTCCTTTGTGTGTGTGTGTGTCAGGTTACCAGTGTGAGTACAAGAAGCGAACAGGAAGGAAACCAGACGGTTGTGCTGTCATCTTCAAATCCTCCCGCCTGTCGCTCCTCTCCTCCAATCCCGTTGAGTTTTTCCGCCCCGGCGACACCCTCCTCGACAGGGACAACGTGGGATTGGTTGTGCTGCTGAAACCTAAAGACGTCACGCTCCAATCAGATCCCTCCACCTTCATCTGTGTCGCCAACACTCACCTCCTCTACAACCCTCGCCGCGGCGACATCAAACTGGCACAGCTGGCGATCCTATTGGCCGAGATCCGTCGGCTCAACCGCCTCCCGGACGGGTCGACCAATCCGGTCGTGCTCTGTGGTGATTTTAACTCGACGCCCTGGAGTCCGCTGTACAGCTTTCTGACCACAGGCAGTCTGGACTACAGAGGACTGCAGATCAGCACAGTGAGAAGCACACATAGTAGTTTTGGAAGAATTACCTGATTAATGAATGAATAAATATAAATGTACAATGTATAAAAAGACTTTATTTTGTATGTGCGTTTGCAGGTGTCTGGTCAGGAGAGCAGTCCCAGAGGTCAGCGTCTCCTCAACTGTCCAATCTGGTCTCACAGTTTGGGAATCGACTCTCAGTGTCAGTACAGGAACACTGACGAGTCCTCTGACAGCCCCACAGGTACGCTCACTGCACTCCACCACACTTCATATCATTTGTTGTTCATTTTTGCAAACCAGCTTACAGTTTGATACTTGCTTTGACTCAGAGTTAAATTTTAAATACACTTGAGTCGATTATTGATTAATTGTTAAAGTAATAATTTGATGCAAAATGGCAGATTATGCCGTTTACTGCCTCTTAGATATGTAAATAACCTGCTTTTTCTGTTTTTATATCATTAGATTTACTCTTGTCTAATTTGATGATAGTTTAATTAACATAATAAAACATAGATATGTATGCCAGTTGTTTACTGAAAGCAATAGTGTAATGTTCAAAAAAAATATGAGTTCTTACTGAGAGTTAAATGAGAGACTGAGACCACGCTCAGGTTTGTATGGTAGCTACAGATAACAGGGTTAGCTTAGCCTAGCCTTAGGCTAGCTATACTCTGTCTGCAGGTAATAAAACCCACCTGTTAGCACCTCTAAAGTTTATCAATTAACATGTTATTTCTTATTTGTCCAATAAGTTTAAAAAGTGAAGTGTAAAATTAGATTGTTTTGTATCCTGTGCGTCCTAGACTACCTCGGTTCTGTGATTTCATTTAGCTTTGGGTGGAAGTCAAAGGTGAAGCTGAAGGTGGAGCCTCATCACTGACAGCTCTCTCTCTCTCTCTCAGCAGTAGAAGGAGCGATCTCTAATCTGACTGTAGAAGATCTCGCCAACAAATCGGCTTTTGATTTTAACAGGTACGATTTCTCTCAAAAAGAAATGTGTATGTTGAATATTCAGTTTGTCTAACTGCTAAAGAAAGACAGTTTTGTAAAAAGAACATTTGGAGAAAGGTCTAAAATATGTGTTAAATATATAATATGCAATGATGAGGGTTCTCAGTCATCCATGTCATGGTAATTCTATGGGCTGTATCGTAGGAAACTCCTGTTTCAGTTTGTTGAAGATGTTTCAGCTCTCATCCAAGAGTCTTCTTCAGTTCTAACTAACTGGAGGGGAGCTGCAGGCTTTTAAACTCTGTGTGGGAGTGTCCTTACAGAGTCATTAAGGACACAAAGAGCTCTGAGTTTCAGAGTCTTTAGGTCCACTTGTGGATCATTGCCCCACCCGGCCTTCATGTGGGTTTCTAAGGCTAGGTGAGCCCAGGTGTGAATGGTTGTTAATCTGTCTGGGGAGAGAACTCAGCACTGCACTGTAGATGGATCATGATTAATGTCGTTGGCTGACTGAAACACGTCCAGTTGCCTAGGATACAGCAATAAAAAGTATAATATGCATTATATTATTCCAGTTATTCATAAAAATGTGTCACTTTTATATCAGAAAAGTCTGTTTCTGCCTCCAGCAAGCATCCATTCTTTAAATAATTAATCAAATTCTGATGCTCCTATTCATGTTGATTTGACGATGATGAATAAATAATACAGATCGTGAGTGTTGGTGTAACAACACACAACACACACACTCTAACCTTGTGTGTGCGTTTCTGTAGACCGAGGATCGAGCACGGCCTGAAGCTGCAGTCGTCTTATCAGCACCGCCTGATGCCTGATGGGAGACCAGAGATCACCACCTGTCACTCCCGCACAGCCATGACTGTGGATTACATCCTGTACACACCCGGTACTGACACACACTTCAAAAGCACTATGAAATGAATACATTGCAAAAGTTGAATTTAGTTAAGATCGGGAAATATGGGGTCTAAAACTTTTTCTCTTCTCCCTCTCTTTCCCTTTTTCCGTCTGTCTTCTTGTCACACCACTCTCTTTCTCCTCCTCCTCTTGAAGAGTTCAGCACACCTCCTTCACTTCCTGGTGGGCGGGGCCTCCATCTGCTGGGCAGGCTGGCATTGGTCGGCCAGCCAGAGCTGGAGGAAGTCGACGGTCTTCCCAATTCAAATCACTCGTCGGATCACCTCCCTCTACTTGTGCGCTTCCGCTTCCGGCGCTGACCTGTGGTGTCGTTCGTCAACCAATCAGACCAGCTATCAGCCGCAGAGCTGACAGGCAGCTCAGGGAAGATGGGAACTTTTAGGATGCAGATCGAACTCGATCGAAAGAAATAATTAAGCTCCAGGTGGCTCATGTTCTGTCTGGAAGAAAGAGATTTTATTCAGTTTCAGGTACATGTTTTGATTTAAGTTTCTGCAGGGAACAAACCTTCTTTTCCTTCTGTATTTTTCTTCCACTGGTAGATTAAAAATGAATTCTATAAATGGGGTATCTCATTTTCAGATCATCTTCAGAGCACGATAATATGTTAAATGCAAACAAGCCAAAAGAACAGTCCAGTGATTTAGTTCTTTATATCAGAGTGACAAATATGTGATCATCGTAGTGGGATTAAAACATCGAGAGGATTGTTTCAGCCCCGTTCATAGGTAACGATCAGTGTCAGTATGTAAAGATGGACGACACGACAGCTCTTGAAAAGTGAAGCCAAAACACATTGATCGCCCCCTGGTGACGGGCTGCAGTATAACTCACAACGAGTGTGTCGGTGGCGGAGCCGGCCGGTGACACAAATCTGTTCCTCTGTGAAGTGAGTGTAGAGAAGTGTCGTCCATCTTTGTATGTGTCAACTGTAGCAATGGTGTTAATGTGAAGAACACCAAGCATCACCTGTATGTACAAACACGGATCACTCTTCAGGATCAACACTAACATTGCTGAGAGGTCTTATCGTTCCCCTGCTGCAGAGAAGGTCTCTGTTATTTTAACAGCTGAGCTCAGCACTACTGTTTTGTTTCAAGAAGTGACTCTATGAAGGGACAGATTTTAAATCTTTTTTTTTTTTTAAAAAGCATGATTTATCACTTGAAGTTAAAGAGCTGCTGACGAGGAAAACTACTTGATAACATTGTTGGCTGTGATGGAAGGGCGAAGCCACTGACATCTCCCCTGTTATTGTTTCACCAGTTCAGTTAAGACACGTCGCTCCTTCTCGGAGCAGCTGACTGTCGGCGCAGCATCACAATAATCTTGACTTTACACGTCAGCAGCGTACTGTACAGAACATCACGCTGAAGAGCAACAGACCTTTAAGTTGATGTTGACCTGTTGGCACTCTTTAAGTAGCGCCAACCGGTCTGTCATAACTTTGAAAAATGTTTTATATTATCCACGGTGCCAAAAAACAGTTAATACATCTCCTTAAATGAAACTTTAAATTGTTTCACGTTTCGAAGGCACTTAGAGAACTTGACATGCTGCGTTTCACCTGCAGATCAGGCCAGTGAAAGGTTTTATTTTGTCAGACTAAAACTGTAAACGGTGCTGAATGTTATCAGAAAAGAAGAATGTTGTGATGTCGCTGCTGACTTTTACATAATCATAAGTAACAAGGAGTGGATATATTTTTCTAACAGTTTTTGAGGAAATTGTTTGTTTATATTGACTGTAAATAAAGGACCTGGTGCTTTTACATGAAGCTGCTGTTGGTTTAATTTAGTCAGTGCTGCCTGTGTCGGTCTGGTTACTTCAACTGAAGTAACCAGATCTGTTACTTCAGTTAAAGGAGTAATCCCACAGTGTACAAGTACTCTGTAACAAGTCAGCCTTACAGGACTTATAATGCAGAATCGCCCATTTCAAGATAACATGTACATTATATGACTGTATTAGAGTTGTTGGTGCATTTCTTCACATACCTGTAGTACATCATCATTCATGAGTTGATATATTTCATTTAAAAAAAAAAGTATTTAATATATTATCAGAGTTGGGAGGTTACTTTAAAAATGTACTCTGATACAGTTACTAATTACCTGTTGAAAAGATGCATTATAATGTAATCCATGTATCACAATATTAAAGTAATGTAACTTGATCACTTTCCATTACTTCAATACCAAACATATGCAAATGAACACAAGAGAAAATGATTATCAATAACAATATTTAACAACACGGCTGGCCTACGAGCTGCTCAAAAGAAACTAAGTCTTTTCATGACATGTCCAGGACCATCAGGGAGTCAGCTCAGTCTGATGGGATGGAGTTGTCTTTTTTAGTTTTCTCCCCTCTCATATTCATGCACAACGGAACACTGCTGGTGTGTGTATTTGGTTGTAAATGGAAGTGGTTGTGTTGTTTTCTGATGGGACGGGCAGGATTAACTTCTCCTGTTTGCCTCAGAAAAGTGTTTGTCTTCCATTTTCACATCTCGGTGAAACGTTCCTCATCACTTCAGTGCTTGCGTGAGTGTGTGTTGTGTGTGTGTGTGTGTGAGTATGTGTTCTGTGTGTGCGTGTGTTGACAGATGGCTGCACCATTTACCTCCTCTCCTCCCCTCACAAACACTGTGTGCTCAGGACTCAGACCTCTTGGTATTCCGTGCATCACTCTGCACTGCAGCAAGACACTCTGCTGGGTCTCAGCCGGCTTCAGAGTCTCTTCACGGGCCAGGATTCAGCGCCTTTGTTGCTGCTATCATTATCTCGGGACTCCTCGTCGTAGATCCCTGCACGTCTTTGCAAATTGATCCAAATTATATCAACGCAAATGTTAAAAGTGAAGCAGGAGAAGTGAAGGAAAAAAGTAGAGAACAATCCTGAAACACTAATGTGACACAAACGACATGATTGATTTATAGAAACATTTGTCATTTAGACCACATTGTGATGTGTGTCTCAGTAAAGCAGTTTATTTTTTGGAACTATGGATACCATGAACAATGTGAATCTCAAGTCAATGTTGGATATCTGAAATGTGCAGTGTTGCAAAAAGTACCCAGAAGTCAGACTGAAGTGAAAGTAAAGATATTGTGTCAAAAATTCTTAAAAGTATCTGATATAAAATGCACTTACAGTAAATACCAACAGTCGTTTTCTAGCAGTAAATGCCCCTGTGTATCTAAAGTACAAGTCAAGGTTATGGAGGATGAGTCTCGCCCCAGAATACACCCCATTAACTCTTGGTGCCGATCCAAAAAAAGGATGGATCCAGGAATCTTCTCTTGCTTTCTTTAACACTACGTTTTTCCCCCCACATGTTCTTTACTTCTAAGTAAATAATACATGGATCCTGGTGAAAAAGCAATCATGCGTATTTTAGTGGCTGGTATCTATGAGTGAGTACAATTTGATGCTGATCTCAGATCTCATGGTGACGTAGGGCTGTCCACTTTCTTATTGGATTAGGCTTGATTGAATTAAAGGGGACTGTTGGCTCTACTGAGTGCAGTTCGAGTTTAAACTGTTGTAGGTTTCACAAGGTGAATGTTAGTAAACTGTTGTACCAACTCCTTCCAATGTTTTGAAAACGTTCACAGTGATGCTGTATTAACTGTTAGTGAGCAGATTTCTATAAATAAGTTCACACGACTTTTGTGAAAAGATTTGTGAAAACTTAACAAGGCTTAACCTGGAGAAACTTTTTCCCCTCCAGTTCTCAAGTTATAAACACAGGAGAGAAAATAATTTAGATCCGACTTCATCAGAATTCATCCGATCGCCCAAAAAGGTGACTCAAAGACGTTAAATTTCAGAATAAAAACAATACGTCCGAGGCCAAGGTGCACTTACTACCTTTCAACTGTGCTTTTAACTCGATTTCATAGTCTTCCTCATCCGATCGGCACAGCTCTGTTGTAAAGCTAAACATGGCGGTACTTACAGTTCTAGTTACTGTCAGCAGTCCTCAGTGTTTGTCAGATGAACCTGCTGATTCAGAGCACGGGTCTGTTAGCCTGCTCACATATTGCATGAGGAATCTTGGGTAGCCTGTTAGCAGAGTTGTGTGAAAGGTTTCTTTTGTTTCTTTGAAAGCATTTATTTATTTTAAAAAAATGTTCTCAATATTATGAAATAACAGACCAGCTGTTTAAGTAGTTTTGAGCTTTTTTAGATCAGTGTCTGGGACTTTTGTGCCGTTGTTTTCTAAGGTGTTCCTATTATTTTGGCCACCACCAGTGATGCCATCCCACAACTTTCTGCCCGGATCAGCGGGATGTTGTCATCAGTGGGTCTTGTGTGGTTTGACTGCAGAAAGGTTTCTGTGACTGAGGAAACCAGCCAGGCTGTTTTTATCTCTGAGCACTAGATGGCAGCAGTGGGCCGTGTGGTGACCAGTGATGAGCAGTGATGAGAGAGGACCTGATGTGGTGTAGGATATCAACTGCTGACTCCAGAAGGTTTGATGTTGAACATTATTATTAGAAACTATTGTGCATTCATTACGTACATGGAGTCACCGTGTTGTCGTTCTCTCAGAAACTTCGCTGTTGGAGGATCGTGATGAGGACGTTTGTGATGCACATGAATCAGTCTCAACTACTTCAACACATCCACATGCTGAAGTTGGTTCATCAGTTGCTTACTGTGGTCCCAACACAAATAACATGTCTTGGCTGGATCATAAAACATAGACTCTCAGCGTGGCTGTAAAGGAGCGGATTACTGAGCTGTAACCAGACCTGCTACGTTATAGAGGACAGAAAATTACAAAGTTAAAAATAAATACAGAAATAAAGGAATGACTTAAATGACCAGATTCATTATAGTATTATAGTATTATAGTAAATGTAGACATTGATTAGTTCATACTGTGTCACATAAATTAATATTTCTGTGTTAATTGCTTCTGTATTTATTCACCATTTGAATTACATTTCTTATTTATTTACTCTCCTATTTGATTTTTCATTTAACATCCCATGTTTTGTAGCTGGCTTGTAAAGGGCTTTATTGATTGACTTTTTAAATTTTTCTATTACTGTGCCACATTGTGTCTTTGTACTGTTTATCCGATATTGAACAAATGAATTGATTTAATTGGCCATTTATTTCTTTATTTATATTTGACCTTTGCTCACAAACAGTACAGACATCAGAGAGAGGAAGAAGCAGAGAGCAGCTGAGCACTCAGTTGTTGTGGAGTCACTGTAGACTTTTCAGGGTTTTTAGGACTGAAGTTTTGTTTCAACGTCACTGCGAAAGAGAAGCTACATTTAGTCGTGACAGCGTCTGAGGTGCTGCAGTGACGTACGGGTGTACTCCAGAGCGCTGTGACATCACCGTTGGGTGTGGTTACCGGTGCCGAAGCAAACACCCGGAGTGATGCCATCATGTTTGTCTTCTGCTGTTGTGAAGCAGCACTGAGCAGATTAGAACTCTGGTGGGCGGGTTAATGCGGCTGCTTAAAGGACAAATCAAAATGTGAATAATCTCTCTGCTGAAAAGCTCTGATGGCTTCTTCCTGTCACACCTTGACAGCTCAGTCAATAGCTTCATTTTCACAAGAGAGAATCATCTCTCTCTACACACACACACACACACACACACACACACACACACACACACAGAGCGGGGTGAGCCTCCGCTGCCTTCCAATCCCTAAACTGCTGAATAAATGAGAAATGAAGGATTATTTCTATAAATCTGCTGCCTCCATGTGCTTCAGTGAAACACACACACACACACACACACTCACATCTGCAGTAAGCAGATTATTTTAGCAGGCTGCAGGGTTGTGTGAGCGTGTACAGGACTGTCGTCTAAAGAGGACAACATTATTAAGATAGCAGTTTTCCCTGCAGGTTCCTCGTGTTTTCTTCTTTTCTTCTCGAAGTTTGTGGCTTCGGTTTCATGACAACGTTGTGATCTTTCCTTCTTTTAATGACAAGAGCTTTTCTGTTGAGGGCAGAGTGTGAGCACCTTTTGGCCACTTTGCTTGAGAAGTTTTGAACTGGAGACCTTGTCATAAAGATTTCCTGTGCACTTCCCTTATGTCAAGGCTGGACGTCAGACATCAGAGTTGTTCAAATGTTCAACATTCACCTGAGTTCCTCTCCATCTCAGCCTCTCTGTCTGCAGTCTGAACGCTGCATCGTGTCGGTCCTGAGCCCTTTGCTGCTGACACTGGAGGGATTTTGCAACACAAAGCTTTATGTTGTGTTTGATGTGGGATAAAAATCCATCCATCGACTCGTCACTCCGTCAGCTTCTTCAGCAGCCGACAAACGAACCAGTCAGCCGGCTAATCTCTCAAATACTTGAAAACTTTCAGGAAAATGTGATGTGTTGAGTCTGGTTTTAATCATGTATCATGTGATTAACATCACACTGTAATATGTAAACAGCGTCATAACTCTAATAAGTAAAGGTAAAGTGAATTCAGTGTAAACATTCTGAATTCCATCATCTACATGTTGGATTTTTTAGGGTGGTATCAATGTTTTAGAGGAACCTCCATTGTTCACATATACAGTAGTACTCCCCAAGACCTTTAAACTCACTTTAATGTGGAAAATTGGTGGAGTAACCCTTTACTGGTCGACCTCCAATGTACTGAAATTAACAGTACATACAAAAATAGATCAAGTTTCTGCAAAGTCACAAGAAGCTACAGTCATTAAGTAAATGTAGACAAGAGCAAAAATAGATGATGCTCAAGTACCAGTTCTGCAAAAAATAGCTCTGCAGTCACGCGTCTCTCTCATCCGTCAATGTGAGAAGCAGAAGACGACACAGTTAAAAACATAGATCATTTATTAAAAGAACACATGCTGCTACAGTTGTCGATAAAAACAGCTGCTGTCGGACCACTGATACTGTAACAGTAGGAAAGTTACAATAATAAGAATTAGACTGGGGGGGTCACATCTTCTCTTAGTATTGAGCTCCACAGGAATACAAAACCACAGCACGTCCTCACACAGGGGGACCTGGACGGACCCGACAGCGCCCATGATATGAATCATTTATACGTGTGTTTGGCTGGGCTGACGAGATTTCCACATATTAAAACCATCACTGGGATTTCCTCTCTCCATCTGTTGGCTGCAGTCAGATCAGTTTTAGGACGCTGGCTGTAACAGTGGTTTGGGGTTCGACTCTCTCGCTCTCTCACACACACACACGCACACGCACACGATTTTTGCTCGTCTTCTGCCACGTCAGAGTCTGACAGGAGGCTGACTGTCCCTTTGTTCTGCAGCACAGAGCACATCTGTCTGCTTTCAAATGTTTCCAGTAACAGGCAAAAAGGAGGGCAACAAAGTATTTTTGTGTCACAGCTGTTCACAACGTGTGTGTGAACAGAAAAACAACAAAACCAGTTAGCCGATAAAGAGGGTGATGGTTACCGTGACACCTTTGAACAGAAGGCTTTAACCTCACTTTGAAATACGACTGTGACGGAGTCTGAATGTTTGTCTGCACATGAGAAACTCCTCCGAACACACCAAAGACACAAAACTTAGAAAAGGGTGTTCTCTTCTGATTGAACTCCTGCTGAGGCACTGGAAGCTTCACGTGGACATTTTTTCACGTCCAACAAGTCTTTTTTTGTCAATTCATCAGCAGTTTGCATGATTACAACATGTAAAGCTCGGGTTGGTTTTTGATTTAACCGACGGGCTGTAACGAATACCATTTTTGGAAGCTCCAGTTAAGCGTGAATATTCAGACCCTTGAGGGGAAGGTTGGCGTGCGTAACACAAGCTATCAAACCTAAGGTCATTAATCACCTCTTTTCTGCTGGCTAATGTTGTAATTATGAGTCTAATGAGAGACGAGGACAGGACCAGAGACATCAGAAATGCTCCCTTTGCTGTTTTTTATGTGCACAGGTTTTGAGACTACTTAAAGAAAATTAAGGTTCCCCCCCAAAATCCAAGTTTATTCCTTATAATCTCATTCTCATGATGAAGTCTGGTGAGGTTTCAGAGTCCACAAAAGGTTTCTGGAGCTTCACAGCCAAACAGCTTTTCAGCGTTTTCCTAAACAACTGGAGAAGCTGGAGACTTGTTTTAAAACATAAAATGGCTCCGTAAAGCAAACATAAAAGACGTTATCTTCATTGTAGCTGCTAAGCTAAAAGAGTCGAGGGTGTAAATAGCATCATTTTGGATTCATGTGGGATCTCAGGGCTTCTGTCGACTTGGATTACACCACTTGAGCTGTATGGAGCCATTTCATGTCCTCTACGTTTCTTCTACTACTTCAGCTTCTACTTCAGCTGTTCAGGAGAATGCTGTGAAGCTCCAGAAATGGCCTTTGGACTGTGAAACTTCACTCAACTTTCCATCATGAGAGTGAGAACAGTGCATTTTCAGTTTTTGGGTGAGCTGTTCCTTTAAACGCCCAGTGGGAGTCTTTTGCCTCTTTTGGGGTGCAGTCGACACGAAGTCTCCTTCATTCGACTACCAATTTGGACGTCAATTAATCCTGGCAATAGTAGAAGCTTCAAAGCATTTGGGTCAGTGTCTCAAGTGTTTTTAGGAAAGAGACCATTTAACAAATGTATTATTGACCCAGCCGATATTTAAATGGCCCAAATGCTGAGATTGAGTTGATGTCAAATTTGTGTCCATCGTCTTTGAAGTTGCCTTAATAATCGCTGATTTCAAAACATACTGCACTTCGTGTTACAGTACGTTTAGGACCAAGGTGGAGTTGAGAAACGCGGTATCAGCACTTTGGAAACAAATCAAAGGCCATCGGAGAGAACACCCGCTACAACTACAAGGTGTTCTTTCTTGGTTTCAGACGAATGATTCTCATTCAAAATGAAAGTGTACAATCAATGAATCAAACTCAAACAGATTCCAGAAGTCAAACCACAAACTTATAAAAAAAAGAAAAAGAAAAAGAAAAGAAAACATTCAGTAAGGTAAATTGTCAAGCACAGAATTCTCTATTGCGAACTGACATGAACACAGATTTCAGATGCTACATCGAGTATCACCGTTTCAGGTTGTGGGTGTTTTCTGGACTTAACATGTCACAGTTTCTGAGTCCGAGCTGAGCAGTCTGGTAGTTTGTGACTGTTGTCGGGTGAAATCCCCAGAACTGCACTTCTGACGTCTTTCAATCCAAAGGTGTTTTTTTTTTTTGCACAGAGAGAAATATGTGAAAGTCACGTCCTCAAATCTCCATTTGTTAAGTTCCATAAATATGTGAACAACAGTCAGAAAATAACGTTTGTTTCTCCCGATATGTTGCTTCTCAATTCCTCTGTCCGTTTGTCCACAACCTCGGAGTGATAACGTAGTCCGAATACGCCAAAAAAGCAAAGCAGCGTTGTGCTTCTTCTGTCTGCGAAACAAACATCAAGCCTGTAGAAAGTATCAACACTTTACCTTCAGTACAAATATTAACACGTTGAGCTGGTTGGTTGGTGCCAGAGTGGAGATGTGACCAATCAGATCTCCGTCTCTGAGCTGTGCTCTGGTCCACTGCTGGCCAAACATCAGAAATACATAAAAATATTCTGCTTTTTCTCACAGCACCTTGAATCAGTGATAATGGCTCAGGCTGGATCTACACAGACTGAAAGCTTGTGAAGAAAAAGCTACTAAGAGTGTAATTTCTGTGCAAGTGATGTTTTTTTTCTTGTGTAAATCGAGCCACAGACACCTTCCCCCTCTACCTTTGAATTGTGGAAGACAGGGATTCTAGTTTTTTTGACGTAGCCTGCCCTCATACACAAGTGCGTGCATAGCTTGTTGTTGAAACAAAGAGCTCGGATGAAATGTTGGCAGCGAAACACACTTGTTCTGTGAGCGAGAAGACACCATGAAACATTCAAAGACAAGTCAGAAAAACAATCAAATGACAATACTCTGAAACAATCTGTACACTGATGATGACTGATGTCATCAAAACACCACAAGTAAAATGATGATGATGGTTTTTTTCTTCCTTACATTTTTACAGATTTTTAAGATCATCTTTTAGTTGTACCAGGCACGATTCATAAAAATGCACTTTGCATCAGTTTAAACCACTTTTGTCCTTTTCCAACAATATAGAAAGGGTTCTATTGCAGTGCGTGCCCCTAATTTTGAACCGTTCTGAGCATTTCAGAACGCAAGCGGTTCCATTTTGGTGGAAAGAGGCAAGTTCCCAGAAGTCAGAGAACAGACTTTTTGATTTCTGGGTGCCAAATCTCTAAGGTTGCCTGGTACAGCTTGATTGAACAAAGATAATCTTTGTGTTTGATTTTGGGGAACAACATTTTTCATGTTAATCCTTCAGATGGAAACTATAGAAGTCAGTTGTCATGTCTTTCCATGTATCCTCAAGGCAGACAGTATCATCAGTTAAGTTCTAAGTAGCCAAACCATTAGAGGGAAACAATATCCCTGTTTCTTTCTCTCTCAGTAGCTTCCTTCAAGGTGCCTGTTAGCAAGGCATCTAACCCCTTGAAGGGCCTTTTTCTTATTTAAAACTGACTCATATGGTTCTCAGTCTGAAGGGTTCCATCTGCGATACATTCCGTGGATGTAACAAACATGAATGAACAGATATATTTAGATACATAACATATTTCCTGTATCTAAGTACAGTGTGGTAAATATTTGTTGTGATGTCAGGTTTCTGTATTGTGTGATACTGTTTGATCTCCGGCTTTGATATGTGATATTCTACCTTCATTTCAAGCATTTGTATCAGACTGGATCTAATCGATCATGAATATCTGTTTTGAGATTTCAAGCTTCGCAGCTGGGATTCATCGAAGGCCTCACCAGGAGAGTCCAAAAAACAAACCCAATCAAATTCAAACTTGATTGGATTTTTTTGGACAATCCTTTTGATACATCACGTATGTGAGCGTGGAACAGTGCATACAGTACTGAACAGACTCTTTTAGGTCACTTGGTACCGAAGCTTCACCGATCAGCCGCGATTCCTGACTCCTATTTTGCGAGTTACTTACTGAAAAACTACATTAATACAAACACTTTGTCTTTTTACACTGTCGAACGCAAAGCAGAGCAGATTTGTCCTTTTAGAAAAGTATTTTTGTGATATTGAAGCCCTCAAAGGACCCCGCGGTCAGTGTTTACATCCCTCTGCCACATAAATCTGGTTGAACGAGGTCTTTTGTTACTCTCACTCAACAACATCTGCCTTCACTCCTTGTTTGTCTGAGTGGTCAGACTGGCTGCGGCTGAACTCGGACCAGCTGAATCATTTTATTATCCAGCTGTGAAACAAGCAGCAGCCAGCTGGCTAACAGTGCGATAGTTTACTGTGTGAACACATGTCGGCTGCAGCTCACTTTGATCAAAACATAACAAAATCCACCTGCTTTCTGCTGACTCGTTTTGGAAATACTAGTGATTGGAAAAAGTAGGTCATACTTTAATTTATACCTAACTAATGTCTATAATTGATGTAAATGTTTGTAGTTGATGTTATGTCATGCACATTTCAATCTGAGGTCATCTATCTTTGTTTTTTATTACAATTTATTGCCAAGTCCAGGACTGCCCAAAGTGAGGCCTGTGGGCCAAAGGTAGCCCACCATAAGGTTTGATTTGGCCCACCAGATGTTTGAGGAAATATAAATAATAAAAAAAAAATTGCCATTTATGCTTCATTTAAAATATATTTGCGAGGTAAAAATACTATTTAAATACGCGTCATCTATGTTTTATCATCTGAGCGCTGTGGGCAAAGTGTCAATGTGCACGAATTCAGTCAATTAAAGGAACGATGGGATCCAACTTAAATATGCACTACAATACTACAATACTACAATACTACAGTATTATTATACTATAGGTATTTAAGTGTCAGTTCTGGCCCTCCAAGGGAAAAAGTTTGGGCAGCCCTGGTCCAGATTATTACTAATTGAAATCGGTGTTGCTTTCTCTCCATTATTTGCTTTTTTCTTCTGTAATACGTGATACTGTCACTTTTTCAGGCATCTAAAAATCGCTGGTTTGGATCAGTGGTTCCCAACCTCTTCTGCCTTATGGGCCCTAAAATGAAACCATGTTTATTTCTTGCCCTTCATCACAGGTTAAGGCTTCAGTGGACCCCAAAGAGTCATTTTTCTTTTGCTTAGTGTTTCATTTGAAGGACTTCTCGAGGCATGAAGAGGTGAACATATCCAGTATTACAGATTTCTTTTTTTTCAGTTGACATCTTGCTAGAGAAGCCTTTCTGTCTTCATATTCAGCATCAGATACTGTGAATGTTAACTTTGGTATTCGAGATTCTCTCCATTTCTCTGTTTCAGGAGTGTCTTTCTGATGTTGGTGGAAACTGAGCTGTAGTTATGTATTCAGTTATGTGTCAGGAGAGGGCAGAGGAGGAGGAGGAGAATGGAGGGGGGTGCAGGGGGTTTGCCGCAGTGCTCTAATGATACGTCTCTGATCTTCTGCAGTGAATCCTCTCTCCTTTCACTCCCTCTCCACCTCTTCTCTTCTTCTTCTTCCTCCCTTTCATCCTTCCGTTTCCTCCCCATCCACTCTGTGTCTTTAATTTCCCTGCATACTCTATTGAACGTCCTCTCCTTATTCTAGACTCGTCCGCTCCGATCAATAGACTTTGCATACGGAAGTCTACTTACTCGTTTAAACTGCTGTTGGTTCAAGACAAGTCAAAGTGCACCTCAAACTTTACTTTGGTGATCGATGAAGCCAAAGCGCTGCAGGAGTTGAGCAGCAGCATTTTGGAAACCTGACAGCAAAATTAAAACATCCGTCCTCAATCTGATCCCTGATAAAACATATAACTGCCTACATTTTCAGTGGTGATATTGTGCTATAAAAGTGGCATTTGAAAAACGAATCACTTTATTCAAAACCACCAATAAATTATTCGATTTCCTATAGTAACATGTTTTTGGCTGTCATGGCTGGTTATCTTTTTAAACCAATACTTTCAACTGTTTATACTGACAAATATAAACCTTTCCTTTAGTCTCACTTCCTTTCGTAGCCCTTCTCGAAGACACAGGATCACTAAGGGGTCACAGAAATACTTGTTGTAAGGACACTACAGCTTTCAGCCTTTAACTTCTTCCTGCCAGTTGATGGAAATGTTGGAAATGTAGAAATAAATTGATGTCACTTTTTTGGAAGTTATCAAAGAGTGGGGGTCGGGGTAAGAAAGAGCATCCAGATCTCACCGTGAAGTATTAAAATCAGACGACTTTTTGTCTGAGTCTTCTAAGAAGTTCATGCTGCTCACGCTCAGGAAAGCTCTTGTAATGTATATTTGTGTGTTCGTCATCCACCTCGTCTGTGTCAGCTCCGCCTGCAGTGACTCCTCCTAAAAACGCAGGTGGCAGGTAGAGACACTTGGATCAGGGGTGGTGGAGGAGGCTGGACAGATTTTGGGACGCTTTGGAGGTGAAGTAAGGGGATCAGATGCGGATCTGGTAGCCGTCGTTAAGAGTGCTGAGCTCCGGAGGTTTCCTCTCCACCGAGGCCGGCCTGACAGACAGACAGACACACAGAGGGCAGATTAACGGTCAGATCATACAGTGTCTGCTAAAAGAGCTGAGGTGTTTCTTCTGGAAACTAGTGCACCTCAACTGACTAAAAACGTATTCAGTATTTTCTTTTTTCACCACTTAATCATTTGGTATATTAAACATGGGAAACTTCTGACCAACAGCCAAAGGTTATTCAGTTTGGATTCAGACACAACTCATAAAACCAGCAGAGATTCATATTCTAAAAGCTGAAACCAGTGAACTGTTGCACAGTTTGCTTAGAAAAAGGCTTAAAAGGCACAGTACGCATGTTCTGCCACCAGGAGTCTCACAGTTTTGACACAGTTTGATGAAGTCCTGAAGAAGCATGGGATCATGGGAGTTGTTGTTTTTCAGTCTGATGCTTCCCCAGAATTTACAGCAATAGTTGTCCAAAGGAAACTGTTACCATCAGGACTGAAACTAAAGATCATTTTTAATGGCAATTAAACTGTTGATTATTTTCTAGATTCATTGATTAGTTGTTGACTCTATAAAACGAAAAGCACAAGAGTTTGTCCTCAGATATCTTGTTTTGTCAACGACCCAAAGATATTCAGTTTACTGTCATAGAGTGGAGAGAAACAATGTTCACAATTAAAAGGCTGGATTCAGAGAATTTACTTTTTTTTCTTTTATTACTCAAACTGATTTATTATAAAAAAAGTATTTAAAAAATAGATGAATCGATACAACTCTAGTTACCTTGAATAAAGATGTTGCAAACAATTCAATTTAGTAAAATATATAAAAAAGTTCAACTTGTTTTTAGACATTTTATGCATAAATGTTACATTTCATATCTTTAAAT
This sequence comes from Diplodus sargus, assembly GCA_903131615.1. Taxonomy (NCBI): domain Eukaryota; kingdom Metazoa; phylum Chordata; class Actinopteri; order Spariformes; family Sparidae; genus Diplodus; species Diplodus sargus. Next base: position 2,699,235 of record CAEMYA010000239.1, on the reverse strand, counting down.
GATTAATAGATTATCATGGGTACTGATGATTATTTTTATGATGACTGATCAATTAATCTTCTACTTGTTTCAGCTCTACTAAAACAAACAAGAACTTCTATCACTACATGGACCCAGACACAACGTATCTCATATAAAAAATGTATAAAGAATTAATAATAGATGAAGGTAGAAGATGGATGGAGGAGGAAAAAAATCAAGAGAGCGTTTCAAGCCGGTCGCTGCTCTATAACAGTAACCATAACGCCATAAAAACACACAATGCACCAGTAAAAGAGACGCAGATGGAAATGCGACATAAGATTCTCAAACTGAGGTGAGATGAGTAGCCATTATCTGCAGATTTCACCTTTTTAAGATCTTTTTTTTCCCGTGCGGTGCGACTTGATAAATACTGCATACAAATAAAAGTGTTTGTTTATTTCAGATTTCTGCAGTGCATCTTGAAAGTGGAAAGAAAAAAGCAGGAAAATGGGAAAATGAGACGGATCAGCTCTCCCTTTCTCGGTAAGAGGTTCTAAAAGCCAGAAAGTCACCAGATTTAATACTCGGAGCTCTTTCTTCTCTCCTTCTTTCCCTCTCACTGTTTTCTTCATCCTGTCTTTTATTTCTTCAGTGACTTCTGCTTAGTGTGACACTTCCAGGCACTCTGACACATCGAGGAGAAGTGTTTGTTTAAGCCAATCTGTTAAAGTGACAGCCTTTTTATTACTCCTCCTCTTCCTCCTCCTCTCCTTTCTCTATTTTCCTCCCTGTCTGCCAGGTCTTGTCCTCTCTTCTTCTTAACTTCCCCCCTCTCTTTTCTGCTCAACTCTTATTTTTTCAAACCTATTTCTTGCCTCCCTTGAATTCTCCCTCTCTTCTTGCCCCAACTCTTCTCTCTATCCTCGTCCCAGAATCCATCATTCTTCTATCTTTGCTTACTTTCCTTACATTTTTATTCTCTTTGACCGTCTCTGCTCAGGGGGAAACAACAAACTGAATTATATATTAAAATCTATTTGAATACTGTTTTTTAAAAAATATAATTCAACATTTATATATTTAATGTTTTTTTTCAACTGTTATCTCACTTTAGTTTTGTGTTGTTTTTCCATGTCCAGAATGCAGCGCTGACATCATCTTAGTCATGCTGCTAAAATAACAGTGCTGCTCAATTCAAGTGTCCGTGCTCTCAGCAGCAGGTTATTACTGCGTCTCTGTCTGAAGCGGCAACATGTTGTTAAGTGTGTAAGAGCTCTGTTGATAACAGTAATAGCTCTTTAAGTGCCACATTTGAGTGGTTTGAAGTGGTAATGTGCTGTTCTGCTGTGTCCTCCTGATCATTGCGTCCGTGTCTCTGAATTGAAGAGACAATTAGCTTAATGAAGATTAAAATAACAATGAATGTGACTGAAGCCTGGAGGGAAAGAGGCACATTTACACTTATAAGGAAGAAAAAGAAAGCTCTTTCTCCAACTTTCATGCAGTTTATCCACAGCTCCTTGTAATGATGTGTTGAGAGTTAATAAGTGAAATCAGTGTGTGATGACAGGTTTCAGCTGGTTTCACCTCCTCAGTGATCATGTCTAAAGTGTCATGTGTCTCCGGCCACTAACAGGCAGCAGATCAAGCTTTAGAGTTCGGCTCGAGGGCGCTTCACGGTTCCCAATCTTTTCATGAGATGATTTTCGAGGACTTTTCTAGGACATTTTCAGTGAGCCTCACAGCCCCGCGAAATGACTCTTCTTACTGTCAGAATTTGAGCTATTCAGTGCAATAACATGTGGAAAGTCTAGAGACACATGATTACATTTTTGTTTTTCGGTAGAAGTCACGAGTGCGCATGCTCTATACTCTATGATTTTTAATACTTAACACTAGGGGCTGTGGTGGTTAAATGCAGTAAGCAGGACTTTGATTAACTGGATCAGACTCCCATTTCTCTGGCTGCCACAATAAAACACTCCAAGCTAATATGATGAGTATTTGACCTATAAAACCTTTGTATTCTTGATGTCTCATAGTTCCTTCAGAAGTCAGAAATCTTCCTGAAGTGAAGTGAAGTGAAGGAGCTAAATGGTTACTGTGTGTTAAATTCTGTAGATTCAGTTTACAGTGAAATAAAACTGGGAAAAACAGCGAAATGTTGTGGATTTATTACTCGATAAATAACTAAAACAATGAATCGCTTCTCAAAACCGCAGCTTAAAACTTTCAGCCAATTGATTTACTGTTGCGAATATAACATTTTAAAAGTTACATGATTTAGAGTGTTATGATCCAAGTAAGCAATAGTACAGAATTTAATCTTTGGAAGTCAAGACATGTTGCGTTACATTCTAATAAATATTAGCTAAATATTAGCTTGTGCACTTTGGCTGCAACTAACTGTTATTTTACTAATTCATGTGCTGAGTATTTTCTTGGGTAGCTAACTGAACGTTTGGTCTACAAAATGTCAAAAAATTGCCAAAAATGTTCATGGCAATTCCTCAAAAGTCCAAGGTAATGTCTTCAAATGTCTTTGTGCATCAGTCCAATAGCCAAAGAAAATCAGCTTAATATGATGCAAAGAAAAGTGGGAAATCTCCATATTTGAGAGGCTGAAAACTAATCTTAAAGTAACTTTTCATGCAAAGATGATAAAAGATGCAATCAATTATCAAGATAGTTTGCAATTATTTTTCCGTAGGTCAACTAATCAATTAGTCGACTAATCCTTGCAGCCCTATTATGTACAAAACTAAAATAGCCAGTAGAGACACACACACTACTGCAAAATAGGTTAGTAATAACTGTGCCTTTGACCTACATATTTTTTAGTTTTATGTAATTTGATAGAGATGATTTCATTTAAGGGGAGATTAAATGGGAAAGCCTTCTTTTGTCTTCCTGTTATTTTAAAACACACACACACATCTGAGTAATCAGCCAGTTAAACCTGCGAGAGCTTCTCATAAGAAAGGTCATCACAGTGCCACGTCAAATGGCAACCCCGGGAATGTCACTAAATCTGGTGCAATGTGTGTGTGTGTGCGTCCGTGCGTGCATGTGTGTGTTTGTTTGTGTGTTTGTGGTGACTCTGCAGTGCGGCTGGGCTGCAGCTGTTGTCCTGGTCAGCTTGTGTTACATCCCGCCGCACAGCTGACGGCACGCACAAACACACTCATCATCCTGCATGTGTGTGTTAAGTCTCCCTGCCATTGAATTGGAGTGGTGAGTCACCCTGTTTTGAAGAGCTGCTAACCCTGAAAGAATTTCCTCCATCCGGGCCTCATAGTTTTAAACACTTTCTTATCCAACATTTGTATGCAAGAGGTTATTATATTAATTACTTTAGACGTTCATTCATTTACTTTTTTCATTAGTTTGAAAGTCCTTCACATCAAAAAGCCATGTAAGAGAACATCACTTTCATTAGCCAGGGATGTAGCAGGATGAAATACAGAGTAAAACATAAATAAAAGGGATTCGCGCACTCCAGTTATTCTTCCAAACTGCAGGACTATATTAATGCCAAAGTCAAGAGTTCTTTAGTCATGTTCTTCAATATGTGTAAGATAGCAACTGAGCAACACAACTTTAAATTTCCTAATTTCTCTATGGAGTTAGTTTTTTATGTATTGGCAGATTCTATGAGTGGATTAGTCGCAGCATCAGTGGCCTCATATCCTGCGTCTCAGCCACTCTGCTGCTGAGTGTTGGTGGCACACGCACACACCACGATGATAACGCTGAGTGTCAGCTGAACAGAACAGGGACTCGTCTGCCTGGTGATAATGCTGAGCTGTCAGCAACAAAGACACACGCACACACACACACCACTTGAAGTCTAAACTCTCCTTGACCTGAAGAGCAGAGCCATGGACAGAAAGGGAGAGAAGGGAAGGGAGGAGGGGAGGAACACACAAGGGTTGATGAAACACCAGCAGCCACCATTCAGACACCGGTGAGCTCACTGTTTGGAAACCAGCCATTAGTTTTCCTGTCTAAAATCTGTAAGCTGTTAAAACTGTGAAAATAGTTTCCTAGGTTTACTGTCCCAAGGTAGGAAAAAGACAAGCGATGGAAAACACTCACGATTTGTCTCTGCGGTGTGGGAATCGTCGCTGGGGACTGGTCTGTCGTCGCCGTGGTGATAAGGATTTCCCCCGGCTCCGCTCCTTGATTGGTGACTGGGCGCTGGATGATTTAAGGATCTGATGAAAGAAAATCACACAAAGCGACAAACAGTCAATATCACCAGTTCTGTGATCATTTATACTTTACAACATATCTCTCAATAGTTCTCATATCAATATTGACCAACACTGATATCCAGTATCATCCACTATGTAGCTCCACTGAGCTTCTTTTTTTTAGCCTCCTTTAGCTCTTTATTTTGTTGTTTAAGCACATTCACCATAAAAAAAAGCTCTGATAAACCTGTGCCGTCTCTGCCAACTCTGCACTCAAAACAGCAGTCAAAATTCTAGTCGAACAGATGAAGAAAGTGGAATATGTAGCTGCTAAAGAGACAGAAATATACAGTTATAATTAACAACAAAATGTTGTTTTACAAACTGTTTCCTGTACAGGGAGCAAATTTGTAAGGAAAAAAGTTTTGAGTTTTTTGCTCTTCTCACTTGTTACAGCCTATAAGAAGATTTGAAACTTGAACTTGGAGTCTTTGCCCGATTTTAAAGCACTCTCCAATGTCCATAGGGTCATTTAAATAATTGTATATCTTGGTCCACCTGTGTTTACTTGTTTCTTGTTGTGTTGTATATGGCATTTTTGCTGCCTTCTTAGCCAGGTCTTCCTTAATAAATGGGAAATATCATTGATCTCAATGGGACTAACCTGGTTCAAAATGGGTTAAATAAATAAATACATATTTTTTGAGGAGTTGAACCAAAGTGGAGCTAAAAGTAGAATAAATATTGGACTTAGGTTGAGCAGGTGGACAAAAACATGACTTTAAATGAATGCTTTTGTTGCGGTGTCTGCTGAATGTGCAACTGTTAGCCAACATGATATAACCTTATTAAATGTTTGAGCCTGTGATTTGTGGTCACTGTCTGTCAGCTTGCTTTGTTGTGTTTTTCTGCGCTTGAGTTATCCGTCAATTATTTTTCAGATTAATACATTAAAAAGTGTCACCTTCAAATGACCTGTTTTACCTGTTCAGTGGTACAAACCCCAGAAATATTCACTATATAATTAAACGAAACACAAAGAGGTAGCGAATCCTTTACATTGACAGTCAATTAATCATTTCCACTCTACATCGATGAGTCAGCGCTCTTATTGGTAAAAGAAAAACAAAAGTAATGGAATCATTCACCCATTGACACGTGCTGGTTTCTACACCCTCACAAAGTGCTACTGAACTCCTTCAGGCATTTTATTGTACAGAAATGATGCTAGCGTGACCCCAAAAACCACCGCTGCTACTCAGCTGCAGGGCAGAAAGTGGAACCATGATGAATGGGACCACAAACAAACAATCCGACTGTGAATACGCATTTGTGTGTGTGTGTGTGATATTTCATTCTCCTTCAATCTCAAAAAACTGCTGTGACACATGATAGTAGAGAAAACACTTTAAAGCTACAAATGAGCTTTTGTGCTTTTGTGCGTGTGTGTGTGTGTGTGTGTGTGTGTGTGTGTGCAATACGAAGCTATCATTAAGAACTCAGCAGGAGAAGAGAACTGAAGGATGAACACAGATGGCAACTTCCCCCCCGAAAAAGCAAAAGTCAGGAAATGGCTTATATTCC
>CAEMYA010000239.1:2646019-2692755 GCA_903131615.1 Diplodus sargus | reverse complement strand
AGACAGAACTAAAAACCCCCAGACTTTAGAAAACATTTAACCTCAAACAAACCCACTTCTGTGAGTCTTCCTCACACAGACACACACTCACACATTCCTTCCTTCCTCATCATGCCCTTAATCATTCCTGACAGTTTATTTTCCATGTTCAGCCCAAAGGGAGCTACATCCATCTCTTGTCTCGTGGAAAAAAAAAAATAAAGGTGTTCCCTTGTTCGGTCTCAAAGGAAAAAGATGTCTCAGTGTTTGTTTTTTTCTGATGCCGAGTTCACGATCATCACAACACAAAACAACCTGCTGTTGAAACCTCAACCTATAGTTTGTCTGGACAAAGGCAATGAGATAGACAATGAAGGTGATGTAAAATACATGTGTTGGGTCAACTCATCTTTATGGAAGCTCTGAGGGGCAAGTAAAGTATCCATTCCTTCTGGTGATTTTCTTCTTCTGAAATAAATTCTTTTTCTCTCCCGTTTTTATGACTTGAGAAAAGTTCTGCGAGGATTATCTTGTTCCTTAAAACATTAACTTCCTTATTCTTTTTTTTCCATTTGTGAAAAGAAGACTCGTGTCATAATGCCCTCATCGAGTGCTTATTTTTATAATACTCATTTTGACCACAAGATGCTGAAGTGGACCTCTACCCCATGTTCTAAATGGGACATTCATTTGTCCTCAGTTTAACCCATGAAAAGAAAATTCTCCTGAAAAAATGTTGTTTTCACTTAGTTTCACATAGGACATAATACATCAGTTAAAAAAGAAATCCTAAAAAAAAGATGGGAAAACAGATGGGGACAAAAAAAGAAAATTAAGTAAGATTATCCTGGCAAAATGTTCTTTTATCCATCTGTCATTACTTCATGTCATAAACACAGTAGAGAAAACTATTCAGATCACACTTGACAATGGATCACCACAAAAACAACTTCCTCACTTGCCCATCAGAGCTTCTATAGATCTTGGTCGAATAAATCAAATAAGATTTGAATCCCAAGGAGAAGAAAATTAACTGCAGTGACAAGTTGTGGACCTAACCAACATGCAGCACATTTAATAAATGTGACCAGTAGTAGTTATTGTTTGTTTTTTGTGTACATCATGATTGTGTGGTTTTATTCAAACTGATATTTTTCAGTTTTTTAAAGGTCATGTTTGGCCCGCTTGATCCGATACTGAGAGACATTTTGGTCTTTTGTATGGAACTATGAAATAACATGTTTATGTTGTATTTTGGCAAGTTACCGCTCCATTAGTGGCACCACTAACAACTGTTTTACTTCAGTCCCACTTATCCCAAACAGTCCATTTTCACTCCACTCTGTTCGGTTGTTACCATCCTGGTTGATTTATTTTGTGGTTTGAGTGCGGTCTTTATTTTCTTCTGTTTCTGGCTGACTGGTGCCAATTTTCTTCTTCTGCTTCAGGCTGCACATTTACTCTAAGAAATCTGAAGCACGTAAAAATTGTCTAATTCAACGTTTTTAAAATGCAAAAATCTGCATCAACACAACAAAAACTATTATAAAACCCTATGGCGTATGTCTATGTATGTGGTACCTTCATCCTCATGTCGCGGCCGTGTTTCTCCAGCTCCTTCCTCATCTCCTGAGCTCCCAGTCGCGCAGCATTCAGCACCAAATGCTTCCACTCAATTGGTTGGAAGACGTGGGGGTCGTGAGGCACATACAGGCCAATCTTCACCTGCGAGAAACAGGCAATGACATCAAACGCACCCTTGTTGATGCAAATTGTTTTTTCCTACCTCCATACCACATGCCCACCCTCCTCTTCCTCCCTTTTCCATCCCTTCTTACCTTCTTCAGGGTGTGCTGGTATCTCTTGTAGGAGCTCTCAAATTCAGCCACTAATTCTCCCAGTGTACGGTGGGTCAGTGGTTTGTCCATCAGGTCCTGGCGGCGGCTCATACCCAGTGATCCGTAGCGGCCGTTGCAGTAGACACCCAGCACAACATGGTGGAAGCAGTGGCCTGAAAACTGTGTCTTAAAGCTGATGGGGAAACGCTCGAGTGACGTCAGTCCATTGGTCAGGTAGCTGGTCAACACAGCGGAATTAAGGAAAGATCTGGACCTGATTTTACAGTAATTTTACAGAGTCTGAAATCCTGTCTCCACTTAGTGTAGGATGACAATTCGGATTTTCGGTGTTACAGAAACATGTTCCCTAACTGCATTACAAAGTCAGTAATCAGAAATAAGGATGGCGTAGACAGACCTGACATCAGTGGCACTGCCATTTTTGGCAAAGACAATGACGATGGGGGAAAACATGACCATTAAAATATTTAAACTGTAACAGATGGAGAAGAAGAAGGAGAGAAGTATATTTTCTCCTCCACCGACACTGTTAATGCCTCCGTCTTATCTAAGCCAAAATTAAACACCTGTTTTCTGTCTATTACAGCGTGCTAGCTAGCCAGTGACAAGTGAGGTGAGACAGCCATTTTAATGCACACAGTGCATTCTTAACACAGATACAGACATGTCAGGACGAGTGCAGAGTAAACATTTAGTTTGCAGTTCAGATTTCTTAAATTGAAAAATGTGGTCTGAGATAGGATAGTACCCAGCCATAAGTTTAGGTGTTGCTTCTGTGAAAAGAAGACTGGATTTTTCTTGAGAAAAGCTGTCAGGGAAATGTTTCTGTAATGAGGCCCCTGGAGGTTTATTAATGAGTTGGTCTGAAATGTTATACTTAATTAATACATAATATTTCACACTTGAAAGGATTTATTAGATGAACTAACTTTGACTGCACCACTGGAGCTTCACATTTGCAACCCTAAAGTACAAAAACAACATTTGAGCAAAGACCTGAGAGTCAAAGTGTATTTGTTTGGATTTGTCACAGCAGAGGCAGCACAGCAGCTCGAGTCATGTGAAATCAGATTCAGTCTGAATCTCAGAAGGCCAGTACTATGAAAATGCCACGGGGTAAACAATGACTGTGACTGCCAAAGTTTGTGTTTGTGCAGCTCCTCCTGTCTGGCTGAATCTGTCCGATTCATTGTTGTGGTTCCCTCTTATCTAACAGGAAAAACAGAGACGAAGGGATAGATGAGCTGTCTGGTACCAACAGAAGCCTCAGGAGGTGATGACACACATGTTCAGGCTGTGTGTGTGGTTAACCTAGAAAGACTCACTGGGATATGGAGTAATTATGTGCTACTTTTGACCTCTGACCTCTCTCTTCTTCTCTTCTCTCTGTTTTCCATCTACATAATTTCCACATCTTTTTCCAATATATTTTCCTTTCTCTAATTTCCTCCTTTCCAATCTGCTCCACAATGCCCCAAACTCAAACAACCCAGATTGACACCACTTTCTCAATGTGGAAGATTTTTAACTGTGACAAAATCAGCGACTGCAAAACATACACTGTGCAAATCTTCATTCAGAGAATGAAAAAGACAGTTGATTGACTAAGAACAGAGTAACAGAAACGTAATGCAGACATATGGAAACACTCTGTGGTGGGGAAACAAGTTGGAAACAGCATTTTCTGTGATTTCACAGTTTGTGCTCGTTTCACAGAAACTGGTCCACTTCATGATGGAAATTTTTAAAACATGTAGTGAATCCAAATGAAAAAAAAATTGGTCTATATTTAGTCAGCTCTCATGCTGTGGACCGCACAGTTCAACACAGACTGGGATCCAACTGTAGCAGGCTGTGTAACCACACATACACACACAAACACACACACTCCCAGATCTGGACAGCATCTTTGTCGGCCAGTAGCCCACCATCTGCTCTGTTCTGTCCCACGGAGGCCTGCAATTGGCCAAAGCGGCTGCCCGTCACCTCAGCACTGCTGTGTTTTCATTAAATATTTACAAAGGAACATCAACACAACTAGACCACTGATCACACACACGTACCAATGACTGTGCGTGTCTTCATTCCGTAGAGAAGCCTGCAGTGCTACAGCAGAGCACAGACCTGAACTAAAGAAACCAACAAAGCTTAGCCCTTCACACTGAGCCATTACTGGTTTTTAATTGTGTCTGCAGTGTAAATGACCCCCCCAAAACAGGGTCACTTAACTTGCCATGGTGATAAGTTTGACTCTGGATGTTAGTAACAGATAATAATAGAAACACCAAGACAGTACAGACACTAAGCCTGAAGACGCGCAGCACACCGTGATGTTCCTCTCTAATGATTCGTTCATTAGAAAAAACTCACTTCCTGTGATGGAGGAAATGTGTTGCTGCCAACAGGAGCTCTCTCTCTCTCTCTCTCTCTCTCTCGCTCTCTCTCTCTCGCTCTCTCTCTCTCGCTCTCTCTCTCTCGCTCTCGGTTGCCATAGAAACCACTATGATAGAATCGTCGGCCACCATCAATCCCTTACACACATTTAATTACTTTGAAACGGAAGTTACAATAATAATCATATCAAACTATCTGTCAACCGTTGAAACGTGATAGTGGAGTGCTGCTTCCATTCTGACAGCAGACAGGCTTTAATCATCTCTTGCACTGCATGAAATCCCTCGAATATTATATTCCGCTGGTCTATTTTTGCAAGGTTAGTGAGAAACATCTGTGGCTACAATAATGACTAATCCAATGGATTTTTAAATTCACTCTTTATTCACTATTTCTCTCCCTTTTTCCATCCCCATATCACCGTCTCTCTGAACACTCTCTCCACCCTCCCCCGCCTCTTCCTCGGGTTTCTCTCTACATTCCCTTCCTCGCTTAATTTCAAAGCCGCAAGATTCTAGATAAGAAAACACAGCAAAAGGCATAAAATCATCTTTATGTAAGGTGTATTTTTATGTGCTTTCTTCATCCTCATCATAAGAGTACCCCAGGTTCATAGTTTCCTTAGTAACAGCTTAGGTTGTTCAGCTGACAGTGTCCCCCACACAATGCCAGGTCCACGAACAAATGTTTTTTCCAACTTGGCATGAAAGAAGTTGACTGCCCTGCACAGAGCCCTGACATCAACCCCCAAAAATTGGACAGAGACTGGCACAATATCAGTCACGGACTTCACTACTGGCCCTTTTACATAACGTGTGCTGGCTTGGCTTGTCTCGGTTTGACTCAGGGAGTCAGCCCTGTTGTTATCTCCATTACAACAGGGCTACCAGCTAGACGGTGTGTCTTTAACTGATTACACTCTTGTCAAGTTGACAGTGTTCTAAAGCAAGTGGGCTGATCTAGCTTGTTGCAAGTGGTCATATAATTTAATTTCCTGTAAATTCTTCACAATGAAAGTCTCCCGTTTTTTTCCATCAGACAAACACAGACACACCAAATCAACATTAAAGGACTAGTGGCGACTAAGGCCAACAGCTGGGTCGCCTCACATTGCTTCTGTCGGACAAGCACTTGAACAAGCTGCAAAGACTACAGTCGATGGCCAACTAGTTTGAGAAACAAGATAACTCTCAGTGATACTGCATTTCTTGCAACAGGTTGGCAAGCTGAAAGTGAAGAGTAGTAAAAGACTGTTGTCTGCAGCTCTTCATCTAACATCTCACTATGGCAGCTCCTGTTATAATATTATCAAATAACAGCAGCTAAGAAAGCCTTGCTAACTGGGTGAAAATCAGGACATGTTGGGTTTTTACCAGCAGTAACTTAACAAGAATTCCATGCGCGACTTGGCACATTTAAACTGGTAATGGACACGCGAATCAGTGGTTTCACCATGAATCTGGATTTGACTTGGCATGGCCAAACGTGCCAATGGAAAAGCCATAAAACACTTGTGAGGATAAACGGGAACAAATTAGTCGGTTTTGAAAGGAGATCTTTAGCAATCACATATGGCTGTAATGATCAGGTTACCACATACGGTATTTTGTGACTTTATTATGAAAAGTTCTTTAGGAATAAGTTTGTTATTCAACTTGAGGCTGCAAAACAATAGTCAGTGATGGTAATACGATGAGACAAGGAGTCAAACCCACACAAACCCACACATGGAGATAGAGTGGCCCAAGATAAACCTGGAATATCCTGGAGAGAATTCAGATCACTGCTAACAGGGAAGGAAAGGATCCAGCGGCAGAGGTCGGACACAAAGACGGGAGGACAGACAGCTCCAACTGCCACAAGCTAACAACGGTCACTATTCATCCGCCTGACCGCACTGCCTTAATGTCCTAGCTATCAAAAAGATGATTTTAATGTTACATAAACTGACTGTAGATGGCAGAAGAAGAACAGTCATTAGGTGACTGACAGAGTCAATGGGTGGGGCTGGTATTGCAATCTTTTCACAATAGCAGGTATGTGAAAAGGGTGTGTCCACCTCTGTCATTGACATTTAAATAGCTAGCCGCTGACCTCTCACAGCAGGTAAGGCCTCATAGCTCAGTGGTTAGAGCACTGGTCTTGTAAACCAGGGGTCGCGAGTTCAATTCTCGCTGGGGCCTACCTCCTTTTTCAGTAGTGATTGACCTCAGGGACAGGTGAAAAGTGACACTAAACAAACACACACTGTCCTTGTTGATATGACAGATTGCCTTGTCTGCTCTTAGATCCACTCCCTCTGGCTCATGTGTCCCTCCTCTCTTGGGCCCTAGCCACTTTTTCTATTTCTCTCCTCCTTTCATCTCGAGGCTAAAGCCAGTCTCAATTACAGTCACTGTCAGCGGCCACCCTGACAGCCCTGGAGAAAAGCACGACTGAAACTAGCACATGTGAAAATGGACCACAGAAACACAGAGAATTTGCTTATGTGTTGACACGTTTGCACCTCACACCACACATCAGCTCCTTTATAACCTGTGGTGTAAGTGATTAAATATGGACAGAGCTTAGTATCCTGTTGGAAATGCCTTGATAATGAACCAAGGATCTCACCTTCAGACTACAAAGCTGATAAGAGAGGCATCTGGTTGCTTTGACTGATAAATTGTGATTGTCATCGGTGTACAAATCCAATGAGAACACTACATTGAGTCTTAAACTGTTTGACAACTCAAAGAATTTATATTTTGAGTAAGTTCTGATCTTGGGTTATTTAATCAGTGAATGAAAACTTTTATCAGTCAGTTAATACTCGTTTTTGTCTTTTCTTTGGTTTCATTTAAAAGGACCAGTGTGTAGGATTTGGGGGCTCTATTGGCAGAAATGGAATCATAATTAGATTGTCATTAGTGTATAATCACCTGAAACTAACAATAGTTGTGTTGAGCCTTTTAAATCTGTTCCAGAGTCCGCCATTCTTCCACAGTTGAATGAATCAAATTGTTCATTATTCATCCGCTAACAGATTTTTATAATTCTTCATTCCAACACAACTCCTGATTCAGAGAGACTCACAATGACATCAGCAATTAAATGACGTCATCACCTGTAAATCATTTTAGTTACTAGAAACAAACATGTTGTGATGTAACACACTTACATGTTGTAACATACAGTCACGGTGTGCACTTCAGGAAGGAAGCAGCTTCATCATTGAAACGAGGGGAAAGGTTTTGAGTGAGCGTAGTGTAATGTTTGTATCCTACTTCAACACGTAAGAGGTAATTAATCAAATGCAACCACTGATTTAGAAAATGGGCCTTTGTCGTCCAACCACAGCTACAGGATTTGCCAAATGACTGATCACTCACAGCTTCTAATGTTAAAGGCAAAATGAGTGTGATTTGTAAACCCAACATTCAAAGTTGTCCCCTCCTGTAAAGCCAACCGCTGTCACCCAGAAGCATTACAAAACTAGAAAACACACAGGCAGAGGATAGGGCCTTTGCAGATGGAGATGCCAAGAGGGATCACTTTTTGATGGATTGGATTATTTTGTCTATTAATTGTTTTTTTAGTAAATACATTCTCTGTACAATGTAACTAACCAGATCTGTGTAGACTGAACACAACTGGAAATTCAGCTGTTACAAAACTACAGACTGCTGCTTTAAAATTTAAGCTCTGTGAGATGATACTAAGCTTGTGAGAGTGTGTGTGTGTGTGTGTGTGTGTGTGTGTGTGTGTGTGTGTGTGTGTGTGTGTGTGTGTGTGTGAGAGAGAGAGAGAGAGAGATTGGGGGTTAAACTTGGAAGAGGGCTTGTTGCCAGGCAACACGGTTCAGTAAGAGCTGGAAAGGGTGCTGGTGGTGGGGAGGGGTGCGGTGGGGAGAGGCATTAGAACATTAGAGCAACATGTCTCATTGATTTCACCCACAGATAACAAAATAACCTTTTGGCCCACTGCTGTGTGTGTGCGTGTGTGTGTGTGTGTGTGTGTGTGTGTGTGTGTGTGTGTGTGTGTGTGAGCAGGAAAGGATACATTCCCAAGATGACGGCTTCGAGACATTTGATTGGCAAAGACTCCCTGATCATCTCTCTTGCTGTCTCCATTAACCTGGAGGAGGAGGAAAATGAGGAGGAGATGAAAGGAGGAAGTGGAAAGAAGGATGGAAGGATGAGCGAGTGGGAAGGCAGGGAGAGGAAAGAGGAGGTGAAGAAGGAGTAGGAGAAAACCGGCGAAGGGAAAGAAGAGCAGAAGGAGGGAGGAGAGGCAGGAGAATGTTGAGAAGACGAACAGGACCAGAAGAGCGATGGACAAATGAAGATATCAATAACAGTGAGAGGAGGATGAGGGTAAGCGAGGAGAAAAAAAAGAGAGGAGGGGGCAGAGACAACATTTTTACCTTAAAAGATTCAAAAATTCATTGAGAAATGTTTTAATTCACGGGATTCATTCACAAGGATTTAAAACAAGGTCACACTACCTCCAAGCATTAGGTTGTTATATATTTTTTAAGTTGTAAGTATATCTCAGATTTCTTTCCGTTTTACAGTGGTGCATGTCTTTAAAAGTGGATACCAAGGATATTTCGATTCTACAATTAACAGTTTATTCCCCAACATCCATCTTCACTCATATCCATATTCCCCTGTGAGGTAGAAGTGATCAAATTCTACCATGGCGGCCCACAACTGCTGTATTTTGGAGAAACTGAAGAATATTTGACGCGGCACACACGTGAAGACACACTGATGTACCATGCTGTTGCTTGGTATTAATAGTTTTAAATTGGTTGGTTCAAGCCTACATAAGCAAACAACTATCACTATGACTATAGGTGAGGTCACGGCTATTTTTCCGTTCTCTACAGGGAGGTTGATGGTCGGGCTTGGTGGTCGACACTAGACCATGTTGTCGTCTCCACAGAGCTGCGTCTGTGCTGCACCAATCATCATCCTGATACAGAGCAAAAACACTCTGGTTTGTATTTTCAAACCAATCACAATAGTCTCTGACAGCGCTAAAAACCGGATGCAATGCTGACCCTGCAAAGGGGGAACTTGTTTTACATGTTTGGCAGCAACGTTGCTAGCAACAGCTGCTAGCATGTTTAGTTTTGCGATTAGATCAGAGTTAGGGCAATTTTCAACTTTCAGCGTATGGATTGCTAGCTTAGAGGTTATCATAGACGCTTCTCATGGAGACAGGGATTTTGAAAATGGTATTACAGACAGCGGAAGGGGAAGAGAATGCCGGCTGAAACAGATGGACAATGGTAGGCTTTATACCAACAGCCTACGTCCTGTGAGTCAGACTACCCTTTAATCAAACAAATTTATCAGCCGCCATTACTGACAACAAATACAACGGAACAAATATGACTGTTTATCTAATCAAGGTAAAAAGCAGAAGAGGTTGTACCTTTGTTTTGATAAAGTTTTCCTCAATCAGATGATTAGAATCTGTCTTTAATCAGTACATCCACTTAACACCAGATTACTATTTTTAGGCGACAGACTTGATTAAAGCTTTCACATGGTTTCCTGTAACCTCCCTTCGGCAATGGCCCAATGATTTGTTGCCATTGTTAGTAAATTAATGCATTTATAGAGCCATTTAATGCAGTCAAAGAATATGGCTTTTACTCACTACTGAAAGACTTTCTTTATGGTTCATTCTAGATGTGTAAAACATGTTTATGCTAACTAATGAACGTGAATGAAAGCTGTTAAGGTAATCAGAAAGAGGTGTTTACATTAAGATTCTGATAGGTGGATTGTTTTGTTGATCTAATTACACTGCATGTGCAATTTCCAAAGCTGAATCCACTTACCCGCACAGTGGACGGCTCTTCTTGATTTCAAAGAATTGAGTTCCTGTGTGGTTGTATCTGAGGGGAATGTTAGGGACAATAGTATCATAACAGTAGCATTTTCATTGTTGTTCAGCGCTCCTGAAGTTAGTGTTAGTGACAGGTGTAGCTCTCATAATGACATCTGTTGTCTCATGTTTCTCATGTCTCATGCGTGTTTGTGTTAAAGGATACTGCAGAGCCTTCATGTAGTTCTGGACGGCCACCAACCAGTCTGGGACTGACATGGACGGTTTGAAGTTTGGGACCGAGGGAACAGCATGCTGAAGAGAGAGAGAGAGAGAGAGAGAGAGAGAGAGAGAGAGAGAGAGAGAGAGAGAGAGAGATTTGTACACATTATTTCCAGCAAGTCAACATGTGGTAACGTTCAGAGCTCCCATTATCTTGAAGAATCTGCCTTCCAAATGTCCTGTGACACTTTACAGCTCGAATTGACTGCCTCTCACTGATGTTCCACTACTGCTGGAATAAATGAACACAGGATACACAAGTCAACCACAACAGTGACTCAAAAGGAGCTGGAATGCTGTGTACAACATACATGAAACAAAATGTGATTAATTCAATGTTTACAATGTTTGTGAATATCTGCTCTTTCTGAATTTGATGGCAGTGACATGTTTCCAAAGAGGTGGGACGGGGGCAACAAAAGACTAGAAAAGTAGTGGAATACTCCAAAACATTTTTACTACTACTAGAGTGAAACAGAAACAGAATGAAAACCTCAGTCTTGGTTGCGACACAGAAAAATACAGTCTCTTTAATTAAACGCGAGAGTGAGACAGGAGACCAATTAATGTCATCTTGCAGTATTCATAAGGGATAATGCCCGAGGAGGTGTCCATAATCAGGAATTAATGGATGACGCGGAGGCCGAAAAACGGTTGCCTCCGCGAAGTCCATTAATTCCTGATTATGGACACCTCGAAGAGCATTATCCCGCTTATACCATGGTCCCTTACCAAAGAAAAGAAATTACGACCATTAATTTTATATTTTCATGCGTTTTACTATCAAAATACAACATTTTTCACAAGCCATAACTTAGTTTCCCTGGTAACGCCTGAGGGTTTGACTCATACCTGGAATGATCATTACCCTCCCGTAAGGTTCTCATGCAACGGAAACGTTGTTCACTCCTCCAGTAAATAGGACGGACCTTAGATACGACTTGGCAACGGGAGATATTCTAGTCCGCTCAGCAATGAGCCAGAAAGCTAACGCTATGCTAGCAAGATTCAAAGTCAATAACATTGTGTACGGTTGACAAAACGATAATATAATTTGACAGTATGTTTAACAACAAGACTAGCTAGCTGACCAGTCATGTCATGGTCCCCAAATCAATATCAATGTGGTGTTCAGAGGATAAGGCACTGAAGGACTGATGGACTGCACTCAGTGTTTGAAGAGACAGGCTGATACACCAGCTAGCGCATTAATTTAGAATGGCGAACAGACAATTTGACTGGAACTACTGAGGAGGTGTCCATAAATCAGGGTTTAATGGACACCCTGCAGCCAATCAGAATTGAGTATTCCCCCAGACCATGGTATAAAGTGTGTTAATATCCACAGAAATGTAGAAAAGCCTGTTGACCCTCCTGCCACACTTGCAACTGCTCAGTACTCACTCATCTTGACAGGGACTGATGTGTCTCTTCCTTTCCAAATTCCACTCATAACTGCAATAACATCATAGTAAATAACTAAATAATGACCACAGTTTTGAGGACGATAGCTGTGCTGTCCTGCCCCTACTTCCTGTTAAAGCTCTGAATGTTTACGGTTAATTCTCACTGAAGCTTCAAAGCCCCTGGAAAGGTATTTGGGACAGCACTAGTTTCTTATTTTTTCTTATAGCATTATTTGCAAAAAAAAAGACAAACAAACCCTGTGTGTTTAATCTGCATTAGATAGCGGATAGTGTGTAGCCACAGAAAATAATATGATGAAAGAGATGAATGACACATAACAAAGGCCACTCTTTAACCCAGAATGTGGAGGTTATGTGCGGTTCACTGTGCCAACAGGCACCCACACTGTGAGCAGTGAAAACCACCATGGTGTTTCACCTCAACAAGACCCATATCAGAGAGAAAACCTAGGTCACAGATGTGGCTTCATGAAAAGGACGTGACCACACCGGCAGAGAGTGAGTCAGACCGAAACACAAACCGACACTTCCTCTGACACACAGGCAGCCTGTGTGCTGTGTGTGTGTGTGTGTGTGTGTGTGTGAAGGAAGGGTGAACTATAGCAGCAGCCCCCATCATTTCCTGTGGGTTTCAGCTACACTGTTTATTTACGGCAGAAAGAGAGAGCTGAGGTGGAAGACAACAGGGCAAAATGGAGGCTCTGATACGTTGTTTTTTGGTTGGGGATGTAATATTGATATATTGCCCCAGACACATGCAAACACACATGTTACAGTATAAGCTTTTAATGGTTACCAAGGACATTAACGTCTCACAAGTTTTAAAAGAGAATATTATACAGTCAGACTCATATAATGCAGGAATCATTTAGCCACAAGACCACTCATTTTATACAAGCGCCAGATCAAACCAGTCAACGTGTCAGTTGGTCAGTCAGTTGCAGAGTGAGTAAATCAATCGGCTAACTGGTCACTCTTCTACTAATCAGGCCAGTCAACTGTCGTTCAGTCCATAAACCAGTCTGCCAGCCAGCCAAAACCAGTAAATAGCAGGTTTTACTGGCACATAATCGTACATGTAGTGAAATCCTCTCTAAGGCGTAATACAGCATCAGCTGACACACACACACACACACACACACACACACACACACTCTCCCTCTCTCTCTAAAGCTGCTTTCTGCTGGGTCAGGGAATGAGATGACTGGTGATCCCTCGCTTTTATCATTGTCTCCTCTCGACTCTCCGCTACTGAGGATTGCTAGTCTGAGCTGCCATCTTTCTGCTGCTGCAATCACATTCAGTGCAGAACTTCCACACGAAAAAGCGATTTTCAATGCAGAACGATTAAGTTACACATACAGTCATCACAGACAGCTATTTGACTATTCAGTGTGTCCTTGAGCAAGTCAGGGACCTTTATGCTGTATCAGCTGTGGTTCCGATTCACATTTTGCAAAATATTTTCAACCAGGGCAACTTCTAAGAAGAAACAGCATGACACATGTGTTACTGTTTATGGCACGTTTAATGTAAACTGCAGCGTTTTCGATGTCCACAAACCCAGAAACTGTTGAGAGCAGCTCTGGTGGAAAGCCAGCCCATCGCCTAATGAAGTTTGATGTAGCCTGAAATTTTATGGCAGCTAGGTCAGTTACAGCTGTCACAGTCTTTTTTATTAAAACTGTGTGAACATAGAGAGGAAACGGAAACAGAGGCAGCTAAAACACAACATGTAAACAAGGTAACTGGCCCATCAGCAAACCAAGAGTGTGTTATACTGACACCACAAAGAGTGGTTGATGAGCGACTCCTCCTCTCCTAACTTCACGGTCCCAGTTTAGACTGGTATTTAATCGGCCTCTGCCTCCCTTCCTGTTTTCTCTTTCCCTGCCTCTTTCTGTTTTCTTCTACTATCCTTTCTCTCTCCCTCCTCTACCCCGTCTTCTTCCCTGTCCTAGTCATCTCAAGTCTCTGTCATACCCCTTCCTTCTCTATCTTCCTTTCAGTCCTCCCTCCTCATCACTTTTTTCCCCCAGCTGGGTGTTTTTACTCCCACTGGCCCTCTACACCACAGCCGGACTGGCAACCTGAGCCAGCCATCAGCAGAGACAAAAAACCAGAGGGACTGTAACCAGAGACAGAGACACAAAAAGACAGAGCAGAGAGAGACCTTGTAATATCGGCTATGACCTTCCTGGTGTTTGAATTTTGAAGCGTTGAAGGATATGGGGGAGGGGGAGCAGAAGCAAGTTGGAGAAAGAAAACCAACAAGTCAAAAATCTCCACTTCAGCAGCACTTACATACACCAAATTTTACAATTTCATTCCTATCTATATTCTAAAGATTTTTACAGAAGGCTTAGTTCATATATCATTCACAGCCTGATTTACATGACTGTATTCCTAAAAGAAATGGTGGAAAAGGATTTTATTGGGGGGGGGGGCTAGTTCCTGCCTGACAGTATTTTCTGATTTATGGAGAGATAAAAAGAAATATCCAAAGTCTTTACATTAAACCCTGGTGTGCATGTCAAACTGTCCTTGGGCAAGATACTGAACCTCAAACTGTTCTTGGGGTGCTGGTCGGCACCTTTCATGGCAGCCACCTCCATCAGTATATGAATGTATGTATGAATTACTGTAAGTCACTTTGGACAAAAGCGTCTGCTAAATGTCCTAAACTGAAATAAGGCTTTTGAACCCGCCTTTATCCATTGGTTAGATTTGTGTTCTGGATATGTATGCTAATTAGTGGATAAGTAAATGTGTCTTTTGCATATTTAAACATGCATTTGAGGAAACTCGTATTACAAAAAACAAATTGTTTACATGCAAGTTATCAACTGGGGAAGGTTAATGGCGATACCTATTAGCTATCCTCCTGTAGTATTGGTTCAGTGTGTGTGAGCAAACAACTGAGCTGAGCTGAAGATGGAGAGAAAGAGAGAAAGAGAGAAAGATCGTATTTCACGCTGTTAAGGTGGTTTTAGAGTGGGACATCCCGAGGAGTGCCTTACTCTGTGTGAGCGTGGGTGTGTCTGTGTTTTGTGTTTGGCAGGAAAGACAGCTGAGACACAAATTATTAAGCAAAGTTTCGACATGAGGCGTCCCGTTTCTTGCCAGCGTTCTTTTAATGTGGTTGTATAAAAAGTGATGACAGCCCTTTCCTGAGAACGTGTACTACTTCAGTGCTGACAGCTGTGGCTTGTACTGCAGCACTACAGTAATCACACTACACGACACCTTGAAGATTACTGCTGAAGGCTGTAATTCTTTGCCTCAGAGCACATCTGTCTTAACTAATCCATGTTGGCAGGGATCCATACATATCCACGTCCAATCCAAAACATGCCATTAGTATCCTGTATTGGGCGAATTCACACAAGCCTCTGCAGACAGAAGATTAATAGTTTTCTTGCTCTATGTTGTTGAGCCAGTTCTCCTGCTGCAAATGCTAAAAATGTCCAGTTCTGTAATCTGTTAATGCCCTCCAAAATAAAATCCTATTGTCACAGCATGAACAGAAACATTTGACTTCAGAAAAATGGAACTACGACGGATTATAGAAGTGGAAAACGACTGTTGTCCTACTTCTTTGGTGACAACATCTACTGTACAGATAGTTTTAGTTCCTGCACTTGTCCAGTGACCATGCACCTAATTGATGTTTTATTTCAAATTAAAACATTCAACAATTGAATTGAATTGAAAAGGACTGAAAAGTGATAATGATGTTTAAAGGAACTCTAGTGTTGGTTTGTGACTCATTTCTACTTTTATAATATGTATTTTAGATATAAATACATACCTTGAATTGAGTCATTTGTTTTTCTAGCTCTAGAGTTCTTTGCTCAGATGAGTTTGGTTACTGTTTTGTTTCCTTCGCTGGTCCAGTTGGTATCCAGATTATCCACTACCCAGATTGTATTAGAGGGATTTGGTTGTTGTGCCAAGACTTCAATTCTGTTAATGAGGGCATGGAGACTGGCAGCATGGACTCTGGTCACTGACAATAACAAAGACACACGCTGTGTTCAGTGTACATGAAGTTACCCCAAATTCCATTTGAAAGACACCAACAGGATACTACAGTGTTTACTACCTGAGTATCCATCAGCAAACCATTCACTTACCAGTTCTTTTCAGCATTAGTCTCTTTTGTTTGGGGAAACTTTATAAATTGCTCTCATATATTTTCATATTTATCAAATATTACACATGGCAGCTGTAATAAATATCTATACCTCAATGTCTCAATATTAAATAAAGGTTAATTGAACATTTTGGCATTCTTTCTTAAATCAGACCGTTCCATTAGTAAAGTTATTGCTTTTTTGGGTCAGTGTATCAACAACTGTATGTAGCTGTAACCATCTGTAACCATGTAACCATCTGCTTTCACACCTTACACACTCACACACACACACACTCCAGAGTCATGTTACATATCAACAATACACAATACTGCAACGTAAACCAACTGATGCTTTGGGTATATGTATACAGTGACCACGGTGTACATAGCGGTGTCCCAGCAAAGCAATTCAAAGCAAAACAAATTCATTTTATGCCATTTTTTGCACACATGGTGGTCCGTTAAAATGGGTGTTAAAAATACGGTGACTACTAGCGGGCCAATACCAGTTTTTATGCACTGCACTCTTTACTGGGGCACCTTATTTTTGTTCACTGAAGAAGAGATAAACTGAAAAATAAACCCACTTAATATTAAGTTGTTTTACCAATCTTTTAAAACCTTAAAATAGAGCTAAACTGCTTTTTTAGTTTGACATATGCGTCAGCAAATGGTCAAAAAAGAAATAAAAAGAAAGCTCATAACAATGGTTTTCTAAAAATATGATAACATGCTGTTGTTCTTAGTAGAACTGCAATGATTAGCGAATTAATTGATTAGTCAATCGAATGAAAATTAGTAGCCAACTATTTGGATTATTAATCTTTAAATGTGAGGATTTGCTGCTTTTCGTTCTATCAATCAAAGTAAATGAAACATTTGGTTGTTTGGACTGTTGGCTGGACAAAGAACCATATTCGGGTTCACTTTGGGCTCTGTTGATGAGCATTTTCCTGTAGACCGAACCATTACAAATGAAAATCTCTGGCAGATTAATAAAGAATCATTCAGCAGATTAACAAATACTAGAAATTATTGTTAGTTGCAGCCCGAGTTAATAGTTATTAGTGGTATTTTGCCTTTTGATTCTTCCCAAGTAGAGGCTGCATTTTATCAACTGGTTGGTACTATTTTCACACTCCTACGGTGACATATTGTATTTTCCTACTTGAAAAGCTTCCAAGAAGCTTTACAGTTACAGTTGGCTGAAATTGTATAATGATATTTATGAGCAACGAACTGATACATTAAATCTGAAAAAGTTATATTTTATGACCAAAACAGGCGAGTGTCTGTGATCGCGTGTGTCTGTGTGTATGTGTCCTCCAGCTGTCCTTCTGTCCAGAGCAACAGTAAGGGATTTGGCACTGTCAGCCAACCAGGTCATTAATGACCACATGGCCAATTAGTCAAGCTATACAACAAGCAGATTCCCTCCTCCACAGCCTGAAACACAACAAGCATTCATCCAAATCACTGATGGGAAAACTATGAGAAAAATCTGGGCTGAGAGGCCTCAGTGGCTGCACACAAAGATGTGTATCATGTGAGTGGGGATGCCATTTCTGCCACCCGGAAGGACCAGTCGCTCAACACAAACAATGCTTTCAATATTCAGTCAATAAGGAATACAATTGCTTTGGGTACTGTTGTTGGTATTACTACTGTTGTTATTACATTTTACAGATATGCATGTAAGTTATAGCTAGTTATGTTTGCTGAATTTATGCTGTATGTTTGATTTGACTTTGAGGTTATTCATTTACAACAATATGAAGGAGAGAAAAGCTGCAGCTCTTCACATTTAAGACGCTGGAAAAGACAAATGTTTGGTGTTTTGTTGCTTAATATACTTCAACAATTCAGTGATTATTAATCATGATAATGTTGTGATCACATTGTTGTCAATGTTTACTGTGGTGACGTAATAAGCCTCAGACATTAGTTGGTTAAAGTGCTTTCATTTGTTATGTAAAACTAAAGACATTGTAAATGATATGCAGAAGATTCTTCTTCTATACAGATCATTCTTTGTTTGTTGCATTGAAATTTCCAACAAGGCAGCCAGACTTCAGGATCAGCTGAACAACCGCAGCACAGCCCTGGAGCTGGGTTTTGATGCTTTACTCAAGGACACGTCACAGGACGGGGATTTAATGCAATTGGGGTTTCGGTTTTAATGAGAAACATGAATTTCCAGTCACTCTCTGACCTGTTAGTGTCGTTTCAGTTCCTGAATGTCCGTCAGGAAGCATACATACAGTATTCTTTTTAAAAAAAATTTTACAACCAAATTGTTATGATGTAATGTGTATGATGTGATGTGCATTTAGCATGTGTGTGAGTCAGGAGTCACAGTGACTCACACACACTGAGAAAAATCCAAAAAGCGGTTGACAGGTGTGGCACCCCAATTTAGCACACTTGTTGTCATGGTAATGTGATGCATCTGTGTGTGTGAGTGTGAGTGTGCACCTGAGAGAGAGTGTATTCGTGAAACAGAGCATAAAGACAGGTTGACATTAACACCTAGGCCATGAAACTGTGAACACACACACCCACACACTTCTCCACAGACAGCTATTATCCCTGACACAGACTAGGAGGCATTTAAAGCCGCACACTGATGCTGGAACAGTAAGCACACCAGGAAACAAAGGGAACATTTTGAGGTTGTAGCAATATTGTAAGATTGGGCTTATTTGCAGTTACACATGCTGATTAAAAATATAATAATTATAGAATATTTCTATTTCTGAAAAAAGTAGTCTTGAAGAGTTAGTAATTTGATTAACTCTTTGTTGGACCCATTTTTTGCAACGATTTTGCTGCTTTCCTCTATTTTTTTTCCCTCTTTTCAAAATTAATATGTGGGGCAAAGATAAAAAAAACTATTATCTGCCATTCTATAGACAAAAACTAATCCACAGACAGTCACTTTTATTGTTGATCATCTATGATTATTTTTCTCCATGAATGTATTTGTTGTTCAGTATATGAAATGTAACAGTTTAATCTCAAAGAATTACTTAGACCGACTGATCGATTGACAAAACAGCTGACGATCCATTGTTAGGTTAACAACTAATCAATTAATCACTGCAGCTCTAAGTAGTAATGGAAAGCAATAGATGAAAAATATCAACACTGTGCTGCAAACATAAAGCATATTTAATGAGAAAAGAATTTGAACGTAAGAACAGAGGAGCAGCCCTCTCACACCAGGACAGCAAAGCTGTGTTAAAACTTAAATCTCAGAAGCGATCTGATGAAGATGTGCGTTTACATGCCTATATCCTTTGGAATATCAAAGGATTACACCAACCCTCGGCATTTAATTCAGATCAGGCCAGATCGGACCAGTCTCTTCTGAATAAAGTGTTTACATGAGGCATGTTTATTCTGATTGGGTGTCTATTCTGATTATTGGTGAAATATTAGAGTCCATGTACACACAGCTGCAAGTGTATACTGATCACCCATCCCACACACACTGAAAGCTGGTCCCATCATAAAGCCAAGTGCCTTCTCTTTAGTCAGCATACAGGAAGAAACCTGAGCAGCTGTCACACTCATCCATCCTATCTTGTCACACCAGAGCACAACAGGGTTACTACAACGCTAAAGAATGCAGAGAACTTTACATTCCCTCATAATGCAGCAGCCATAGAGTACTCTCAAAGGGAAATCCTTCATAAAGACTTCAGTGAGTTTTTTTGTCGAAAACTTCAAACACTCAGAGTTACTGAATCAATCATAGTGGCCTTACCTTGGGCAGATACGCAGCATTTCGTATCCTGTCCACCATCTCCTGGCCCTCGGGGTGCACAGCAGCCACGTGGGACCACATCCTCTCCCAGGTGGCACTCTCGATGGGAAAACCAGTCCTGTTAACGTAGAAAAGAACCCCGCCGTCCTTCTCCTCTTCATCCCCGGGGGACCTGGAGCTGTTGTTCGGGGGAGAGGCAGAGGAATCCTCCTGTGTGCTGCAGCGGAGGAGGCAGTGTGAGCTGGTGCTTTTGGACCGGCCATGCCTGCTCAGCTTGGCTGGGGAGGTGCCGGCCCGGCTTGGGGAGTTGGGTCCCGTCATTGATCCCAGGAGGAGGAAAAGTTAGGGCAGGCAATCCTCCTCCGGCTACAAGAGCTTCTCCTTGTTTGTCAGTGTCGGACAGTACATGTTGGTCTTAAAGGGCAAACCTGGCAGGGGAAAAAAAAAAATCTTTACCCCTAACAGAACACATTCTGAGTTCTCAAATCAGGCTTGCAATGCAGTAAAAGTATGGTTTCTCAAAAGCACACAAAAGTGCTTAAACATGTTTCCATAAGGGTTACAATTCTTATTAAACATAAGGTGCTTCCCGCCGAGGAGGTGCACCCAAAAAAGATCTGCGCCTTTCCTATTTTAGAAGAGGAGCGATGGTGCTACAGCAGAGTATGAAGCCTTGACAACACGACAACAAATCCCTATAGGGAAGCAGAAGCCTTCTCAGTGTGGCATCACACGACCATGATTGATTTCTTTCATAGAAACCCAATAAATGCAAACAGTATGTACATGTCAGCAAAATCCAGATATTGTGTGGAGAAATCATTTTTTCCAAGACGACCCACAGAACAAACAGAAGATTAAGTGTTGGGCAAAATCCTATTAAATACATGATTTAATCAACAATGAGAATCACACAAGTAGAAATAACCAGCTTACCGGATAAGGTTTAAAGAGATTATAGCAAAATAAACGAATTCAGGACTTTTGTGATGCCAAAAGACTTAAAGGTACTGTACGTAGTTTTGTGTGAAGGAATTTTAATCGGAAGAGAAAGTGATTTCTGAATGAACAAACTAAAGCAAAACACAATTTCATACGGTTTTACTTTGTTTATATGTGGCGGACCCTGCCAGCAGTGCTCTGGGGACTTTATTTTCTCTGAGAACAACTTGTTTATTCAGTAAAGGAACAAATTAATCTTTCTAACATTCTATTATTACCTCATAAAGTTCTGAGTTTGATTTCCTCTCAAAAACTACATAATGCCACTTTAAGATGTAGCTACCCCATATGTAGAAAGGACATGCTATTTTATCTGAAAAACTATACAAAATTGAAAGCATACACGAAATTAAAAACACAACTTTAAAAAGGTCTCCAAAACTCAGTAGTCAGTACCACAAAGACATAAGTTCCTATCGATATGAAAATTTTTTCGGGAGAGCAACAACTGAAATATCCAAACAGTTATTATCGCAACCGTACCGTATTTTCCACCGGGGCTCCGATTTCAGATGAACAACGGATGCTAAGGTTAAAAGGGCATTTGACTCGAAAACCGCACGCCGAGACGAGGTAGGTCCCATTCATAACAAGGCGTCGTTATCCACCACAGGCTGCAAAGTCTTGTTTTGGTTCGAGGCTTTGTAACTTCACCCCGGCTCGTATGTGTCAAGGTGGCAAGAGGGCTAACGACCGCTGGGCTGGGGATGCGGAAGATTCCACTAAAGTAAAAGCAGTACTTTTGTCGATCTTGCGTTTATAAAGAATAAAGTGCTACGAGTCGTTGGAGCATACTCATAAATCCACTACTTCTTCGTCTGTGGGAGTCTCAACTGTGTCAGTAAATGCAATGTATCAGAAATTTCGACCGAACGCATCCTGCTCTTAACGCGGCTTTTTTTTATTTTGAAAATGCCACCCGGAAGTCCCTCTGTTATGCTAGCTAGCTGACACTAGCACTCTCACTACACTGCGGGGGCCGTTGCCTCCCACCAGCCCAGTCCGATAAAATGACCTCTTCTGCGCATTCCTCCCCGTTAGCAGCCTGCACGGCGCCTCGGTATTAACTATCTTCCCAGAAAATCCGACCTCATGTTGATATAAAACGCTCTTTCAATCCCTTACATGATGAAATCATTAGGGATAAACGGTCCTACTAGCTACCTTCTGTCCTCCTGTATCACTCAGTTGCACGTATCCCCGGTAGCCACCAACCATCGCCGGCTTCTGATTGGTCAAGCCAACAAAGAGAGGCGGGCTAGAGAGTACGCGCTACCATATTTGGAAATGGTGGCCCTCTCTGATTGGTGGGTTTTGACAGAAGAAGGCGTCAACAAGTGATATATCTGCAACAAATGGGATTTTTTTGCCCCTTGTTGCAACTGTTGATTTAGCACATTTTGTACATTTTCAGGTGCCTGAAAGGTTTTTACTCAGAACATAATAGGAAACAATAATTTAAAAAAAAAATTTTTTTTTAAGTCAATTAAACAGAGTAGAATATAACA
Organism: Diplodus sargus; assembly: GCA_903131615.1. Lineage (NCBI taxonomy): Eukaryota > Metazoa > Chordata > Actinopteri > Spariformes > Sparidae > Diplodus > Diplodus sargus. The sequence goes on along the minus strand of CAEMYA010000239.1, from coordinate 2,670,574 downwards.
CATTTATTGTTACAACAAAATCAGACAGAACCAGTTTTTATAAAAGTTCCAAATGTGGTTGTCAGTAATGATGACTCCATGATATCACAGAAAAGGTCATATTCATCTTATTAAATATAAGCTACAAACTATAAACTGCAGGTGAAACATGCTTTAAAAAGTTACAAATGTCATTTGTCATCATCCCTGAACTACCATCCACCAATACAGACATCACAATATAAAAATGACCAATGTAACTGAGCAATCATATTAATATGGCAGTCAGCCAGATGACTGTCTGACTGTTAGGCTTACTTTGTGGTTGTACCTTAACTTACAGCTCCCCCTTCTGGACAACAAGCTTTTTACTTTACAACCATACAGGTGGGAAATGTGAACAAATGGTTATGCTGAAAGAGAAAACTGCAACAATACAAAGCAAGTTGGAATTAACCTGTAGTTGAGAACGCTAGCTGTTGAAAAGCTGAAGCTAAATGCACATTGCTGGCCATAGAATCTTTGAATAATACCAAGAATATGTGAAAAATGTGGACAATTTTAAGTCACAGTTTGGTGAAAAGCAGACTCAAGGATTTCAGAAGATGCAATGATGAGTAGAATACCTCAGTCACGATTCGAAAGGTAAAATTTTAAACTGAATCTATGGGTTCAAGTGAAGATAGGGGCAGGTCTATAAATACGGCCACCATAAGCCAAGACAGACAAGACAACAGCTTCAATTATCTGCTTCCTTTTAAGCACAGAAAATTAGCTCTGTATATTTGCACCCTGAGACCCACTTAAATTTTGTCCATTCAGAGTGGTAATAGGAAAACCATTGTCCACAATATCTCTGGCTCTAGAGAACATTTATGTAGCCTTGTTAGCATTCAGCTCCAATGTCATATTAAAAAGTGCATCTTTCAAAAGTCAATTGCGGGATTTCAGTACAGAGTTTTGTTATGACAGATGTCTATTATTTAAAAAGCCATATTGTGCAAATGTTCAGGTTCTCAATTTTATTTTGGGTTACTATAGAATAGGTTAACATGCTGTAGTGCTCAAAAAAAGCTCATATCTTTACCTCATACTTTGTCAGAAACGCTCTGCTTTAGGTCCTGTCACTTTAAGGCCCCCCCTCACAAATACCTAGTCTCCTCTGATTGGTCAGCTCACACATGCCTGAGCCAGCAAATCAATTCTTACGCTTCAAATGATCTGCTAGGCATAACGAAGACACGTCATTAAAGGTGAGACTATTGACGAGGCGTTTCCTTTCCTTCCTTTCCTTTGACCTTTTTAACTTTCAAGATTACATGTGTATATACAAGAATCAATACAGTGACATTAAAGTGGAAATGAAAGGGGTGGATTCTGGTTAAAATCAATCTAAAGTCACTCTAGGAATTACTTGCACGAGAAAGCTTTAAGTAATGACGAATCACTGTGATATTAAATGTAACATTACAGTATTGTTTTCCTTTCAGTTGATGGTAGCAAACAGGCTTTTTGGATCAACAGAGGCTCCAGCAGAAGAGGAGGGAATTTTCACAGTGCTGTAGGTCACCGCTTCATCAGCACCTCGAACCTAAAGGACACAAAAGGAACACCGAACAATATAGAAATTGCACAAGAGGATAAGGTAAGGTGTAGTTCACCACAGCGAGGCAAGAAAATGCAATAAACCATGGAAACATTGTTATAAAACTGCCATAACAGCCTACCCGGGCTTTACTGTTGGTCTTCTTGGTGAAGCTGATGGAGGCGTAGGAAACATCTTCAGGATCAGCCTACACAGAGAAGATAAGTTAATGGTGCTCAGTAACATGTGGATTTAGAGTGGCTTTCAGCCTCTTTTCTGTTGCATATTTTATTTTCATCTACACTTAAGTCCCCTGCCTGGGAGCTTACATCTCTTTCAGTCTCTTTCAGGATATCTTTGAAATTAAAGACATTACCAGTATAAAATGTCCCTTTTTTTCACTGTTGCAGAATGAATTTAGGCTCAATAAGTGCCTCATAAACCTTATAATGTTCCACATCTTTGATAAATTATGAGATTTGTTCACCTTTCACTCCTATTCAGATCAATTGACTCTTTATCACTTTTAAATCTCTTCATAATCCTTCTGCTGCTTTTCCTTACAGATTTGTGCCAGCAGTGCAGTTCAGCTCCCAGTCTGCAGTACATTTTGCATCTGTCAACCTCACCTCACTTTTACAACTATTCACACTCCTTTAACTGTTACTTCAAAGTAAAGCCAGCAATACAGTCAAGAGGCAACTTTACAACAAAACTTAAAACCTTCCACATCTAAAATACATTATCTGCATTGTTGAATTTTAAAGCTAGCAATGCAGTTTAGCTCCCAGTCTGTAGGATGTTTTGCATTCTTCAAGCTCACCTCACGTTTACAACTATTCATAGTCCTTCAACTCTTGCTTTAAACAAAGTACAGCCAGCAATAGAGTTTAGAGTCTGCTTTTTAACCCATCTTTAAATTATATATACAACAATACTCTTCAGAGAAAGCTTTTCAACAAACCTCAAGATATTCCACATCTCTCACACATGATTTGTATTATTTCATTTGCCAGCAAAGCCGTTTAGAGTCCGCTTTTCATCATCCAGCACTCAAACTGCAGTTTCATTAGAGATGTTTTACTGTAACTCTAACATTTGCTTCTTATATTGAAAACTCACCATGTTTTCTTCCTTCTGTGTTTTGTTCCCTGAAAAGACATAGAAGAGACTTATATATTAGGTGAAAATTCATATTTAACAAAACATTTTGCTGATAAGTTTAATGTGTGGTGCTCTCACCTTTATTTCTCTTCCGGCTAACGAGTGCCACAGCAGTTATTAAGAGCGCAGCTAAGCCCACAGCCGCAACGACATACAACCACCACAAATCTGTCAGTAAAATGAGAAGATGTTTGGTTAGAATGTTTCTGTTCTGTTCAACATGCTGAATATTTGAATGGGCTACACACAACATACAATTGCTTTAATTAATCAAACCATTTCTTTTTGTAAGACGTGCTGTCATTAAACATCATGAATACACATTCTTGGTCTCAAATTCATACTTTAGAGAGAAAGTTGAGAGAGAGAGACAGACAGACATACGAAGAGATTGTTGAGGGATATCTAGTTCTGGCTTTGTAGGTGTCTGCTTGACTCCAGATCCTGTTAAACACAAACAAATTCAGTTTGTAATCTTCACTCGGGGGGGAATCAGTGTCTCAGTTTGAGGTGATTTAAACAGCTCATCATATTCTCACCTGAGCGCTCAGACTTGAAGGTGAACTGCTGCACCTTTCTGCTGTAACCATCTGTCACATTACACTTCAATAAATCATATTTCCTCGATGTGTAAATAAAATGAGATGTCGTAAAGGTCACATTGGACCAGCAGTTAGACTGTGCTGTCTTCAGGTCTTCGTGGTCCGTACCCACATCATTAGTCCCGAAGAGCCACTTCACTGTGTGTGTACACCGTCCTCGAGTCCACACAGAGCAGTTTAATGTCACCTTGTTACCATCCTTATGTTCAGTCACTGGTGAAGAAGTGAAGAAGGGCAAGTTGTGAGTTAAAGACACCCACAGTAAATGTATCACTCTACTCACAATGATAGCTGTTTCAGTATACTGTTCTAGTGAGACAGCTAAATACCTTTAATGACAGACAGATCAAGACTGTCATTACAGATGTAAAGACCAACATCCTCGACTGTGACCTTCTTTACAACCAGAGAACAGTTCTCTGTAACACTCAGTCTGTCTGATTTAGCTTTGGCTTTTTCACCAGTCTGCCCCTGTCCACCCAGATCTGTTGCTGATGATCCAGGAGTATGACTGAATCTCCAGGCGGTATGGGCACAGTTATTGAGATTACATGGTAATGTGACATCACCTCCTTCTTGGACAACGACGGAGACAACATCTTGTTGTGTTACTCCTGTAGAAGACATTAACATCAGCAAATGAGTAAATAAGGTTAGGCCTAGCACTGATGATGTTAGTGATGGTGATGATCGTTGCAAATGTTCCTCAAACTCTGGAGGCTTTCGAGAAACCCATGAGCCTACCATGTTAAAAACAGACAGCATGGAGCAATCAAGTGCCGGTATTATTTGCATTTCTAAAGTTGTTCATATGTATCCTTACCGGTAAAGTGAAGCAGGAGAATCAGCTGCAAAAACATTTTAGTCCATCTGAATTCAAACATTGTTTTTCTTCTTTCTTTTCTTTGCTACTTCTCGTTTTTACACTCGTCTCTCGAGAAGTGCTTCTCAATCTGCGGTAGGACACTCCCTGTGTATATATGTCTGACACTTCCCCATTGTGAAAGATATTTCATTTTTGGTCATCTTCCTCTCAGTTTTGACCTCTTCCTGTCAACCAAACAACACTCTGATATGAGCTGGGACAAATATCACACTGACAGATCCGGTGGAGTGAAAGATTTTACTGGCTGCAGCAGGTGACGTTCAGATATTTAAACATCCGTCAACATAATTTATTCAATCCAAACGTCAAACCCACCTCCTTGCTCTTTGCTCTGAATACTTTCACAGCAACAGGATGTTTCAATTAATCTAAACAGGGACGTGAATGTTAAAATAATGGCATTTTAAACAGTAAAAAGAGGTGCATGTCTAAAAGGGATGCAACAGATCGAAAACATTAAATATGTAAAACTTGGAACTTCTACCTAACACTGGCACATTAATCACTGGCACATAAATCACTGATGTGATGAAAGAAATAAGACATTTCCCACCGAGAGCTGTATATATTACACTTTTAAACATAATAGGTTAATACCGATGAGTGTAAATAATTTGTGACAATGTAACAATAACACTTTATAATAAGGGCAGAAATCATATGCTTGAAGGGTAACACCACTAATTCTACACATTAGAGTGTGTTAACAGGGCTTGGGGAGTATTACTGTATATGTGAAACAAGTAGTTTAAAGTCTTTTGTGGCTCCAGAGGAAACTCCTGAACGAGTTGCCTCTAGATGTTAGGCTGGCCCCCACACTGCCTGTTTTTAAATCTCGTCTTAAAACACATTCTCATTCCTTGGCTTTTAATTCAGTATGAGAGCGGCCCCTGTCTGTCCAAACCGGTCTTTGTGTTTTTACTGTCCTAGCCATTTCGGTTTTATCGCACAGCGCTTTGGTCAACTGTTGTTGTTTTCAAATGTGCTTTATAGATACATTTTAATTGATCGATTTTGATTGACTGACTCATCATGGACAATTCTAAAACAAAAGATCCATGTCAATCCAGCAAAAAGAGAAATTTCATAGTGTTTATTCCACAATCATACTCTCAAGTATTCGTCTTCTTCCTCAAAACCAGTGATTTCTTGGAAAGCCATATTTTGATTTCACTTAGGCATGCCCTTGCTGGTGGAGTACACAGAAAACTAAAGCATTCAGCATTTAAAAGAAATTAATTCAACACTACAACCTGTATACATAGTAGACTTACTCTGTGGAGCTTTAAAAAATGTGTTAAATATTGTTTAATATGTTACATACACTATATCTAATGACATGCACTGTAACCGGTCTTCTATTTGTCTGGTTTGTTGACCGTGGTGTAGAGGTTAAAATATCCAGCTGTAATACTTAACCTAGTGCTCTCCACAGCACACCAACATATTTTATTCCTCTTATTTCTGAAAACAAACTCATTCATTCATCACCACCGCCAGTATAACCAATCAGACTGCTTACCTGCGCTTTACTGCTGGTCTTCCTCGTGTAGCTGATGAAGTCGTAGCGAACACCGTCTTCAGGATCAGCCTACGCAGAGAAGACAACATGGCTGCTCAGTAACATGTTGATTTACACTGACTCACTGTCATGCTGTTATTCTAACCCCATCTTTTTAGGGGATGTGATGTTTCCACGGAGCATGAGAAACCTGGTTATTTAAATCTGTGTTCATGCAATCAGAACAGTTTCTGATCATCCGCCTGCAGGTGTGTCTCGACTGTTTTCAGTGTTCACACGCCACAGTGTCCTGGTTTCTACTCCAGGTGTCTCAAAAATTTGGAGAAGAGCTCATGCAGACTTCTAAAAAACAAGGTGCGATGTTTGCCAATTGCAAAACATTACCAGAATGATCCAAAAACACCATCATAACATCGTAACAGGATACCAGTGGGCATGCTGAGAGTGTGACAACTGTCATTCTTCTCTACTCTGGTGTCCAGTTGCACCATTTCCTTCCCCTTTTTTCTCTCCCGCAGGAGGGTGAGAGTTCAGTTAATGCTAGAAAGAGCTAAAAACAAGCAACACATGTTATATTAAAGGAGTACCTGTATATGTTTCATTATCTCTGGTAAAACTTGTTGAGTGCCTCTTTTCTTGACAAAATGCAATCAAGTACAACAATAAATACATTTCTATGAGGCGTATAATGTTCCCTACATTTTCACTCTGTCAAAGAGAAGTTTGCTCAACTTTATTGCTCTACATTTTCTAGTCTATGGCCTGATCAGAGTGTAGAAACTCTAGTACTCTGCACCAGTCATGTCGTTTTAGTAGTCGCCTGTATGGCAGCTGTTGCTCAGGAGATAGAGTGGGTTGTCGTCTAGTAATCGGAAGATCGCTGATTCGAATCCTGGCTCCCCCTAGCTGCATGTGGAAGTGTCCTGTGCAAGACACTGATCCCGAAATTGCTCCTAATGAGCAGCTGAGCATCTTGCATGGCAGCCACCGCCGTCAGTGTATGAATGTGTAAGTCTCTTTGGACAAAAGTGTCTGCTAAATGTAAATGTAGTCACTGGAAATCCATCAATTCAGTTGTGTAACCATGAGGAGGTTCTTGTTCAGTCATCATCATTGTTTTGTTTAGACAGCTACACATAAAGCATGTAAGGCAAATTTTCGGTGTTGAGGTAGAGAATTGCTAATACTCTGAAGAATTTAAGACTTTGATACATGCAGCATGGAGGGAAATCCCTGAAGTGTTCTCTCTAGTCTTTCAAACGCTTCTGAATACTGAATACAGTGGTTACAAACTTCCCAAATAATTAAACCTTCCCAAAACAATGACTCCCTGATGTTTGGTTTGATGCTGCCTTTCCCGGGGCAGTGACCCTTTTGCTTTTTGAATTGCCCCTCATGTGTCTTTCTGGCCCTTACGCAAAAGGTGAAGGGGAATCTCCCTTCCTCTCACGTCCTGATGTGTTCTCTAGCATACGCTGATTACAGAATCCAAATTGTTTAATTTCCCACAACCACAGTTACAGTCATAGTGAAAAAACACTAACACTAGTTTGATCAATAATTGTCTAAAATTAAGTTTTCAAACTCACAATGTTGTCATCCATCCCTTTTTCGCTTGCTGCAAAGACAAAAGAAAGACACCACAGTGAAATTTTAAATGTTTAAATGTTGATAAAATCTGCATCTTGTATTCTCACCTTTAGTTCTCCTCCATCTCACGACCGAGGCAACAATTACCAGCACTGCTGCTAAACCCACCAACACAAAGACGCACCACCACCAATCTGGAATGAAAAGCAACATTTTTTTTTCCCTTTTCTTTACAAATCATCTTCCATGCTGTTATGAAACATCCACTTGCTATTTTTCTTAATCATAACAAAACTGCACCAACTTTTCTCCATTGTTCTTTTCATTGGCAGTTCGGTTGTTGCTGCCGTCGTGTCTGAACCTGGAACTGACGGCAACAAACTGGTCAGGTATAAAATACTTCTTCTCTTCATGTCGTGCATCAAATTGTAGCTTATTTTTCACAGAGAGCTCATCATATTCTCACCTGTTTCCTTCCCTGGAGATATTCGGAAAGAAAGACAACAAGAGGAAAATCAGAAAATCAATATTGCAGTATTTTGTTCTCACGAGACGGTTTGAGCTGAAAGCATTAGAATGTAAATACTCACCGGTGACGACAAACAGAAACACATATGTTTCTGAAAATGTTTGTCCTGATCTGAAATGTCTGCATGTGTATTGACCAGCATCATGAGTTGTGACCTTCTTTATAACCAGAGAACAATTATCTGTGACACTCAGCCTGCTGCCTGATTTGATGTCTTTGTGAATCTGCCCATATTCGAACAGCGTAGCGGTGTGTTGGAAAAAACTGAAGAGCCAGGTGGTGCTGCCACAGTTATCATCTGTCATGTTTTCACAAGTCAAGATGACTTCAGTTCCATCTCTGACACTGAAAAAGAGCTGGAATGGTCCAGGTACAGCTGCTGAGATCCCAAGACAGAGACATTACAGTTACAGGGTCAGAAACTGCTTTGCATTACAGACTCCCCCCAGGATATACAATAAGAATGCATCTGTACCTGTAATCTGGAGCACTCTGGTCAGCAAAAGAGACATTTGACCTTCTTCTTTCCCCTGATGTCAGTTGCTTCATTAATCACATATGAGCTATTGTCTTCCGTTGTTGCTGTATGAACAAGTTATGGTGCAGCCGGTGACATCAGCCTCGCAGCAGGAGAAACAAAGTGGCTCTAAATGTATCTACGTCTATATCTATAATTCACAGTTTCCACTCCGTCACTTGTTTGATGAGGCTCTCGTGGTGAAGTTAAGAGATGTCGCAACCCACTTCTCCTCATCTTTTTTTCTTTTAGCTCCAAGGAAAACTAGATGTTCAACTGACACTGGGTCATGTTTTTAAAGGCTCAAAACGTAAGAATCTTAGTTTCAAAACTAAAATTATCAGTAGAAAGTGAAGAAATATCAGTTTTGACATTATGACACATCTGTTTTGTGTTGCAGAGATATGTACAGCAGTTAGCATGCTGACCGGCCAGCCCCTGCCCATCTCGTCCCGGTCCAAAGCTCTTGTTCTGGTGTTGTTAACACCAGCATCTCTGGTACATGGCGAACTGAGCTAACTAGCTAACTACGGTTAGATGGTTAGTTAGCAGTGCTCTAGTGCCCCCCTTCGTTGTTCATCGTTGTTTCCTCAAATGTTGTGCTTAAATGTGCAAGTAAGGCATTATCAAATTTAAATGCATTATTATGCATACATCTCCAGAGCAGAAAGCTGAACATTGGGTAAAGCTGGGATAACATTTCTTGTTTAATTTGAAGACATATAAGAGTCACAGGTTTTTAAAGAGGAAGCATTCGACATGTCTTTTTCATAACTCCATGAATCAGAAAATACTGTCAACAGCCATAGATAAATAAATGAATTGCCTTGTCTTTTTTAAATCAAAGTTAAAAAAAAAATCAAATAAAATTGTGAAGTTTAGTGTATGTGAGTACTGCTGTGGTGGAGACTCATTTTGAGATTGTGAACTTAAAAAATATGTATGTATTGCAAAAATGCACAATGAAAAATTATTGTAAAAAACAATAACCCTAACTAATGGATATCCACATGAAACTTCCCCAACTGATTACATACATTATGACAGTTATGTTTTGTATCGCACATTTTCTTGAATTTTATGTTTACATATGCAAATGAAGCATCATCATAAATATGTGATACTGTTCATAAACACCCAGAAAAGAAGTCTAAAGCTGAAATAAACACCTAAATTAGTATTTTGTACTTCAACCTCCCACTAATCTGAAAGAAGACATGTCGAAGCAAAATAATCCCAAAAATAATAGTGTTTTTACCTGCAGTGTCTGTCTTTATACAATTGTAAGAATGCAGAAAGAAGTTTACAAAAACATATGGCATACATACGAAAACATTTATTGTATCTTTTTTTTGTCAGGACAAAATTCCCACATAAAAATGTACAGAGCATACACAATGATACAAGAAAAACTGAATAAAAGACTGATTCCTCTTTAAATAACTCTCCCAGTGATGATCCCTTTAAAGATACAGTGTGTAGGATGTAGGGGGATATAGAGGCAAAAACTGACATATATTAATAATCACCTTTACCTCATGTTTATAGGAGTTACCATAGGGAGGCTGAGAGGTCAGGCGTTGAGCTGCTTACAATCTGAAACCTCACCACTAGATGCCACTAAATCCTACATCCTTTTGTTCCTAAGTGGGTAATGAGTTCCACTTATTGATCCACAGAACAGAAAAATATGTGTGAGCAACGGATGGTTTACAGAAGAACAATTCACAGTTCCAGGCAGGTTACTGAGTCAAAAACCTTGAGAGGTGCAACCAGGTGCATGAGCACCTTAGGTTCCTGGTTGAACAGACAAACATCTATCACTGAGCTGAATTAAAGCTGAAAGCAGGTTTGCAAAAGAAAATATATAAACATTTCCTCATTTAGTTTAGAATTCAACAATATGAATGAGATTTTTACTTCTACTTTTTTCATGGTGCTGCTTGTTAAGCTACGACTGCCAATTCTGGCCAGAAAGATCCAATCCTAAGAATGACCATAACAATAATTGTAACAGAAATACATGTGGTTACATGCTTAAGTAAGAGAACAATTGTAATATTATAAACAAGTATTTACAACCATATGCAGGAGTTTTTGTCTTTTCTTCATGTATCAAAGGGCATGAGCTTTAAATACAAAAACATAAATAAATATGAAATGCTCCGCAGGATTTAGGCTGCATATACAACGTTTATAATACAACACAGTATGTGCGAATAAAAACTGACTTGAATCAGTGTAATGACATGAGCTGTCATTATACTGTGGCCTCTTCTTTGTTTGGTTTGTTGACGGTGGCGTAGAGGCTGCTGGGGTCAGCCGAGGGTTCAGCTGAGGAACAGGAAGCTTTCACGGTGCTGTAGGTTACTGCATCACCTTCGTCATTCTCACCTTGACCACAAGCCTTTGAAATAGAAAGAGGGTAAAGTATGACACATAATCTACACAGTTTAGAGTTCAGTGTCTGTCTGTTTCATCTATTTTACATATCTTATCTAAAGAATTTAGAGATCCGGCCAAGTCTCAGGAATAAAAAGTCATTTTCTAGCCATGTTACTGGTGACAGAACCGGGTAAAGCTTGTCTTTTTTTTGCTTCTGCGTTGAATCCATGCCATACCTATGGTGTAACCTGACATGCACTTCCTCAGGAATGTAAATACATGCAATGCAGCAATGTGAACGATTGTGGCCTGCTTGGTAGAATTGCATTTTGTGCCCTTCCCACTTAGCATGCAAATATCAGGACTCGTGACTTGTATTTTCCACAGTATACACACCGCACTCTTCTGGTGTTGCAGTCCTTGCTCTTCTTGACACTTCCCCCGGCTGCCCCTTCACAAGCAGCCATCGTGAGGTTGACGTTTGTGGTTGTAAGTGACAAGTCAATTATTGGAAAGATTTCTATTAAATTTGGTACAGACGTTTATGCGGCCCCCAGAATTTAACAATGGCCCTTTAACTCTTCCCATTTGAGGCATTTCTGGGCAAAAAATGGGTTATACTTAAAGCACTCTGACCCCCAGCGTATGTCTTCAGCAGCGGTCAAAGGGGCGACCGCAAATGCTCCCTGTAGTACTATCAAAGAACAGCAATCAATGTTGTGTTTTCACCAGCAGTAACTAGCTCAGCTCGATCGGTAAAACTGTTAATGGAAAACCAGATCAGCACAGCACAGTTGGACTGGCCATGGCCCAAAGTGCCTGTGGTAAAGCCCCGCTAGTGCCACCCTCTGGTCAAATATTAAAATTTACTCTAATATACTTTTGAGTAAATACTAATGCTAATGCTAATGATATCCCCATCAGCTGCATACGTGTTTCTTCTGTGGTTTCTGGGCTCTCTTCCTCAAAGGTGTCTCCGTGTAGTATGTTGATAAAAGAATTCTGTGCAGGCAAGGCTGAGTGGAATAGTAGAGCAATCTTTATTGAAACAGACCTTAAGCCCTGCGTCCGGATCAGAAGCGGCCGCATTCTGATTTTCTCAAATCTATAGCAACAGCGATGCCAAAATGCTTTGCCCTCTGCTCTCTCGGAAATCTAACTCTTTGGAGATCCACCAAATGCCACCCCCGTCTCTTCCTGTGCAAGGGTTTTTAGAGACCCTTCTCCAGTACCTGCCCACTTCTTCTAATTGGTCATTTTTGGGAAATTAACCAATAAACAAAAAGAGGAGTTGACCTGTCTCCCTGCTCCTCTCCTTAACTCATCTAGCTTAGCTGTGGTCAACCTAAGGTCTTCTCCCCAAATTGACCCCTTTATCCTTCTACGGGAAAATAAACGTTTGGGCATCTCTCACCATTTGGCGTACGGGCCAACCTCAGGTTTACTACTTTGTGATGGCCAACCACACTGACACAGTTGGAAAACCACTCTAGACCCCTTGGGGCTGTGAGTCTCACTCTGTCTGCATTCCTTAACTTAAATAAGGAGAATCAATTAATCATGGTTCAGTCTAAACTAAGTAAACTCAAAAATCAGAATGTGTTGTCATCCAGATACCTCACTTCCTAATAAGCAAATATTGAGAAACTGTCTTGATCATGGCAAAGATTACACCTGCTCAGCATCTGCATGTTAGTGTCTCATGGACGTGGTTAGGATACTGTGTGATGCATTCAGCTAAAAAACACCAGTGTAGCCTACCTGGGGTCTGCTGCTAGTCATCTTGGTGTAGCTGATGGAGGCGTAGGAAACGCCATCTTCAGGTTCCACCTGCACAGAGAGGATAACATACCGCAATGACTGCTCAGTCCAGACAGGATAGGGTAATCAACATTAGTTACATAACTTCCTCTTTTTTTCTTTGCTGCAGAACAGCTGGACTCACTGAAATAAAAAAATGTAACTGTGTGTCTCATACCGCTACCTTTTGGAGAAGAAACTATAAATAACAGTGAGTCTAACGTTGCACTGGGATGAAGTGCGTGATCTCACCATGTCCTGACTGACTTCTACAGAAGACAGAAGAGTCACTGCCGGGTTCAACTTCTGACCCTGGGAAAACACAGTCTATTACAGTTTTCCATTTACATCAGTGGACACTTGTTATAGCATATATGTTAACACTTTATCATAAGGTCCTTGTACTAAGTGTTAAAAGGTAAAATAGGCAAGTGCATGGACAGATTATGCAACAACAGGCCCCTGGGCACATAGATTTGTTAAACCCACCACCCTCTTATAGCAGAAATCCAGATTGAACGAGACATAGTGTCTCTTTTGCAGTTGTTTTGTGTCTCCCTGTAGTTTTATGTATTTATATAAAGTGTTAATGCACATACTATGTACTTGCAGGGAATTCACACATCAATCTTGCTGAACTTTGCTGTTGCAATGGTGTCAGTTAATCTCACAGCTGTATAAACATTTGGTTATTAAGGTTTCAGACTCACAGTGTTGTCATTCTTCTGTGTTTTGTTCCCTGGAAAGACAAAAACGACTTTAGTTTCCACTCTAAAACTACAGGTTGATCCAACAGTTTAATCTTAAAATGCTCTCACCTTTGGCCTTCTTCCATCTGATGACAGCAACAGTGATTATTAAAAGCGCTACAAAACCCACAGCCACAATGATGACCAACCACCAGTCTGGAAGGAGAGTAAAAACTTTATATTTTGACTGCCAACTAACAAATAACCTGAGAGAGAAAGACCAGGAGAGTTACCTACCTGTGAAATCAGGAGAGCCATTTCCTTGATTTGCTTTAGCGTCATTCATGACAGATGAAAATGGTATGAAATAATAAAACACAACATATAGTTAAAAAACTACCTCATGTTTAGTGCATGAAGAGTCTTAATGAGAAATGATAACATATTCTTAAAACGTAAAATTCAGTCAGTACACAAAGTGTAGCTACCTGAGTTAACTTTCCACAGCAGCTTCTGTCCACTCTGATCATCTGTCACTTCACACTCAGGTAACTTGTGATAGTTTGACTTCTGATTAATATGAGGAGGTTTATATGTCATCTTGGCAGAACAGGTATGCTGCACTATCTCCACTCCATCCATGTTACCATCATACAGCCAGTTCACTTTGTGTCCACATCCAGTATATGTCGACACAGTGCAGGTCAAGATGTCTCTATCACCCCCCTGTAGTTTCTCCACTGGTGAAGATGAGACAGAAAGACAACAAGAATAAAATTAACCTCATCACTGTTATCATTAGCTTTGTAATGTTTAGTATTTTGTTCAAACAAAACAGTTTGATCTAAAAACATAAAGATTTAAATACTCACCGTTAACAACAGACAAAAGAACCAGAACATCTTCACCTTGTTGTCTTCCTGATTTGTCGAACTGTCTGCAGTGGTAACGACCAACATCCTCCACTGAGACATTTTTAATAACCAGAGAACAGCTCTCTGTCATGCTCAGTCTGTCTGGACTAGATTTGGGAATCTCACTTTTACTGATCTGTCCAAGACTTACCAGCTCTTTTGCTGTTACCCCGACAGAACGACTGAAAAGCCAAGAAGTACTGTTACATTTGTCCTGAGTATTGATCACATTGTCACAAGGCAAAGTGACTTCATCTCCAACTCTGGCAGTGACGGAGGTGAGATTCAGTCCAGTTACTGCTGCTGAAGATGAGAGATAAGCATAAAAAAATGAACTGTGATAGGAATATGTGTGAGGATAATGTTAAATATAACAAACAATAGCAAACGCTCTTTATACAAGAATCCACTTAACACATAATGTTGGAAACAGACAGCAAACGTTCCATGAACACTATTAGTGATGTTTTAGATCATTCTATTTCTTCTGTAAAACCTTACCTGTAAGCAGGAGAGGCAGTATCACAAATAAAGACGTTTTAATCCATCTGAATTGAACCATGTTGCTCCTCTCCCAGTCTCTTATTCCCACGCCCTTAACTGTCAAAATGTCCGAGCTAGTGCTTCTTTAAGAGAGACGCAGCATTTACTTCCTCTTATGAGTGAAGTGTGACTTCCCTTTAGTGACCAAAGAACCTATGAAAGAAAGACGGATCACTCTGTCACTGGTTTCTGTGCACCTATCGCAGTGGTGAAAGTGGAACTCCTTTATTTGTCCCCTTCTCAGTTTCACAGGTTATTAACTAGATGATGGAGGCATCAAGCTACTGTTCCATTTGTTTTCAAGGTATTCAAGGGCAGATTCAGGCTAGATGAGTTATTTCCTGTTTTATTTTGTAGTTTTATCCATGTGACATGCTTTGCCTTCCACTTCCTGTTTTGTTGTTATGGTGACCAGGCGTTAGGTATTAGCCACGTGTGATTTTATCATGGCAGAGATAAATTAGTCATTTGCCAGTCCTCTGAAGCATGCGCTTACATTTTGTCGGGCCATTTACACATCAAGTGTCATACCATGTAGATAAGTTGGGTTTTATTCTGCTTGTTCCATAAACTATATAGAACTGGCACCTAAATCTGACTCCAATATGATGATGACATTATGTCGTTTCATTCTTTCAGAGGTTCCTTGACAGTGACAGTCCTTTGGTGCCCCTGCTCCAGGCCTGTACACCTCCTCTTTCGGACAGTCCAAAGCTCAAGGTCCATAGCTGAATTTATCTCACCTAGTCAGCTAGCTAATAGGGCCGCTAGCTTTAGCGGCTACTAAATAGCTGTAACTGCTAACCGAGCTAGCCAGCTATTCCCCTCGACTGAGCCCCCTAAAGTTATTTTTGGCTGTGTTCGATCAAGTGGGTGCATGCAGGTCAAGCAGAAGACAACGGGGATTTTTTTTTTTTCAGCTGTGAGTCATGCAAAGCTACTGTACTAAAAAAAAATGTCAAAAGGAGTACATTTTCCCACGCCCCATGGTCCGATGCCTGTGGCTGTGAGTTATGGTGACGCTGATAAAAAAAAAAAGAGTGGTATTTTAGTGGTTTTAGAATTGCTGCTTCCTCATCACAGATTGTTGTTGTTTCTAAGAAATGCAGGGGAAGTGTTTGGACGTGAGTGCCATGACTGCAGCAGAGCTCTGAGGTTTTACCCTCTCATGAACACATTTGGCTATATAGAACAAACAGATCTCTGAACCTATGTTGAAAACATAGCCTTAAAGTTTTTCGATGTTTCAAAAGTGGTAACTAGCTAATCTTCTGTGATCTGGCTGTTTGCATGTTGTTCACAGTCACACCAATGTTTCTGACGCGTTTGCCCGGTCTGCAGAGTGAAATGTTGTTGTATTATCAGTATTGGAAGTTTTTGCAAACCATGGATATGTTAAATTTGTACATTTCATATGCATCATATCAACATTTCTAGAACATGGATCATATTACCTTCAGATTACATGCATATGAGCTGACTTTTTTTTTTTTTTGGGAGGAGGTGATGGTGGTGGTGTGACAACTACCAAGATGGCTGCCACCACGATTCGTTTCCTGCTTCAACTGACAAAACTGTGGCAACACTTAAGCATCTTCACACTGGTGTTGTTCTACTGTCTGCATCATAAACTGTGACCTTTTACAAGAACAAGACTTCAAGACTTCGCAGGACTGTTGGAAAAGTTTTACCCAAAATTCTGAATTATTAAAACTTTTTACAGAATTTAAGAAAGAATTAACAAAACGATTTTTCCTCCAAAAATATCGTTACCTTGCAGAAGCACACGGCTTCAGTTATACAATACACAATGCATGAGGGGCTGCAAAGCACGCTTTTATTTGCAGAATACTTAATTCTCAGTTTTGATAAAGAGACAGCTCGTTCAAACCCACACTACAAAATGTACAAAACATAGTAAAAACCTTAGGCAAAGATACACCTTCAACAGCTATTACAGATCTCTTATCTAGATAGTTAAGTGAGAAGAAACAGTCGAAAATGATTTTGCCAGGGCTCATTTTCTCATTTTCTTGTTTGTTCTGAGTTGATGTCGACGTTGTTGACCGGTAAAGACAGAGGCAGAGGGGCCATCGATGTTTTCATAGCTCACTGAGACGTCGTCTTCATCATGATGCGCCTGTGAAGAACAAAACAAAGATCGAGTCGAAAAAGTGCCCCGGACTCCCAGATGATGTTTAGAAACCGAACAACAAATCTTCAAATCACAGCGTCGTCATCAGGTGGTCTCTGGTTCCCTGGAAAATAAAGCACAGAGTAACATTTCAGCTGTAAACTGACAGTTTGTGTTCATCAGTCCAAACAGATGTTGGTGTGAATTTTCTCACCTGGAGCTCTGATGAGAAGAACAGTAATCACAGTAATTAGGACGAGTTCAGCCACACGCAGAACCAACATGATGTAGTCGACAACAGAACAATCTGTATGAGCTGTGGAGCAGAAACATCATGTCAGAGAACAAAGTTTTAGAGTTAAATAAAAAAGAGTATACACACGTTTTCATTTACCAGTTTGAAAAAACAAACTGTTATTGTGATGAAATATATACTATTTACAACATAATACATCCTTTTCTTTTTACACAGCTGCTGTGAAGCAGGAAAAAGTGTTTCTTCAATCTGTAAAATGTTCAGTATCTGCGCTGCCTTCTGACTATCTTGTGCCGTCGAGTTTGATGTTTTGATGTTGTCACATCAGGACAAATTGATTGTACACGGCTCACAATAGCACATTCACCTGGTTTCTCACCTGAAGTCTGAGAGCTGAACGTGAACAGCTGAACTTGTTTCGTGTAGATGTCCGTCACTTTACACATGAACAACTCGAGATGGTTGGACTTGTGACGTAAACTCGTGAGAGTCACACTGGCTGAAGCGTCCGACTGTGATGTTTTTACATCGTTGTTGTTGTTTGTGTCCACGTCATGATCCACATGCAGCCACTCGACTGTGTGTCTGTGCTCTTCATATGACGTCACAGAGCAATTTAACGTCACCTCATTATTGTTTTTATGTTCAGTCACTGGTGCAGATGGACATATATTGAGATAAAGACATCAACAATTAGAATGAACTTTGTCATTATGATCACAGATATTATAATGTTTCAGTATTTTGGTTTAACAACAGTTCGAGACAAAAATACCATGATGTAAATACTCACTGGTAGCAACGGAGAGATCAACCCCATCAGACTCCTGTCTTTCTCCTGATTTGTATTGATTGCACACGTATGTACCAACATCCTTGAGTGTGACCTTCTTTATCACCAGGGAACAGTTCTCTGTAACACTCAGTCTGTCTGATTTATCTTCGGGATATTCATAAATCTGCCCAAGTCTTACCATCTCTACTGCTGGTGTGTTTCCTAAGCCATCGAAGGTCCAGGTAGTACCGTCACATCTTTCCTGATCTTGTATCAAATGTTTGCAAGACAGAGTGACGTCATTTCCATCTCTGACAGCGATGAAGCTGGCTTCTCCTGCTACTGCTGCGGAGGAAGTGAGAGAAAAATATTCTTGTATATGAAGGACTCGACCCTTTGATAACAAATGGACTGAATGTCATTTCAACAAGAATAATAATGATTATAAACTTTATTCATAAAGTGCCTTTCAAAGCCAGAGTTACAAGGTGCTGTTCAGTGCAAACACTGAGGACGACATAGAGATTAAACCAGAAAAAAAAAATATACAAACAAATCCATTTTTTACATTAAGACTGCACAGAGGGCAAATAGACATTGGACATTTTTAAGCACTGATCATTTTTAAACATTGTCCTACCTGTCCAATGAAGCAGTAGCATCAGAAACGATGACAATTCAATCCACCTGAAAACAGACATTCTGTCTGTCAGCGTCTGTCTGATGTCTGCGTCTACTCGCTCCTTGATGGCGGAATTTAAAGTTTGTTTTTTTTATTAGATGGGTGTCACTTTCTCACTATGTGTTATCAGATGACTTAGTTCTAGAGAAAGGAAGTGGTTTCTGTGTGTCTTGCTCTGCCTGTTCTCTCCTCTTTGTTTTAAACTTTGGGTGCGACATCTCGGAGGTTTGAGGAAGTTCTGAGATGAGACTAAACCGAGGCTTCATTCGCTGCGGTCCAGCCGTCTCCTCCTACCTCCTACTTCCCTCTTCATACCATCCATATCACTATTAAAGTTCCTATGAGGTCAAAGTGATGTTGAAGTGTTTTCATCATATGTCTTGGTCTACATCTCACCTTTATGACAGTATCAGGCCTGACGATGGCAACAACAAAAAAGTTTTGTAGGTACTCTTTTAGAATTACCTACAAACCTGCAAATTCTGCTAGTTTAGAATTAGTAACTTCCGGGAAAAATATTACACATGTCGATCCTTCACTCAGGGGGGTATGACAAATCTTTCATACAATAATAATACAATAATAATTTTTGCAGCCACCAGAGTTCTTTGCACATGCAAGAAGTGGTTTTGGAATATTTTCATGGTATAACATGTAAATTCCAATGCGAAACACATGGGATAACATTTAAAACCTGTAGGGTTACATGTGAAAACAACCAACAGCATTAAATATAAAACGTATCTGGTTACATTTTAAACCTGTGGGATTACATGCAAAAACATGTAGAACTTCCTCTGTGAAACCCATACAAAAAGTCATGTGAAACCTGTAGGATCACATTTAAAAGCCATGGAATTACATGTGCAGCCCATGTTAACGCATGTTCCCATGTGAAACCCCATGCAACCCATGTAAACCTGTAAACCATGTAAAACTTTATGTGAAATTCATGTTGCAATATGTGGGAACATGTCATCACTTCATGTCATCACATGTGGTGGGGTTTGTTTAAGGGTGCCGACAAGCCTCTCAATGAACATCTGTGGCTGTTTGCAGCCTCATAGAATGACGGAGGTCAGTAACTGCCCCAAGGTGATTTTTGAGTTTTATGACCGACAGATATCTGGAGATTTGTATCTAAACCAACACTAACTGCTGCTAAATGTCGCTGATGTTGGTTAGTCGTTTGGGTTAACCGTGCACCTTCCTATTTTCTGACTCGGCCTCGCAGACAATCCCTCCACTGCCACCTCCCGACCAGGTGAATCAAGAAGCCTCACCGGGGATCACACTCCGAGCTGGCTCCAAACTGAATGAAATAAAATGACAAGCGAAACAATACAGTGACATGAAATATGTTGACAGGCTTGCCAACACACAGCCCTACATTAAGGGGAAGTTCAGGCGCTCTTCTGACAAGAGGTTTGTGCTGTAGCTGTCCGTGGTGCTGAAGTGGATTCTGTTGTTGGATTTAGTTTGGGTGAATGGTTGGTTAAGGTAGAGGGAAGAGCCCGGTTTCAACGGCCCTGTAAGGGTTGGACCAAGGCGGCTTCCCTTCTTCTGTTCTTTTTTGCCGGCCCATTAGTCAGTTGGGGAGGTTTTGGGGTTAGTTTAGTTTGCCTTTTGATGTATCATGTTTGTCTGTTTTAATAAAATCCTTCTATTTTTGACCTCTTGACTTGTGTAATTATGTTAGACCTCTTTGGGCCACAAGCTTTCTACTGGGGTCGTGACAGATGCCATGGGGCCTGCTGGAAGAAAAAGAAGCCCCACCTGTCTTTTGACCATGATGGGAAGATGACTGAGCAAAAGTCACTGAGCAAGCAACAATTCTTGACCACGCCTTTCATAAAGTATTGACAAAATATTGATTTGTTAAAAGATGTTTGTGTGGTCAAAATGTGATTTACAGTTGCACAGGGAGACACACTGCACTGAATTTATGTGTTTGTAATATAAGTAGAAATTAGTCCTAAAACATCTGAAGGATGTGACCCACTGATGTGTCTCAGGTCCTCTGACGGGACCTTCAGTCACTCCCCTAGAGAATAAATATATTCTTTATCTACAGCAGGAACTTTCTATGTATGAGCGGAGGACGTAACCGAGTTGTTATTATTGTTTCCATCCACCCACCACTGAAACTTCCTACCCACCTCGGCTATCACAGCCAGATAGACAAGCTTGTTTCCAAACTTAACAGACTTATTACTGAGAGAATTACTGGTCGCTGCGAAGATGTCATGAAGACGTCGCACACGACAACAGGTGTGCAATTATTTCCTAAACTGTTAGTGTAGATTGAGAGGATTGGCTCTGAATGTTCACAATCTTTGTGGTTGTTTTTTAAATTGTATTGTTCTCTGAAGCAGCTGATTATGTGTCTGTCCTAGGGCTGTCAGGCGATCTGATGGTCTGTTAACTGCACAGATCCCTCACTCAACTTAATACAGAGAAATGTCCCACAAAACAACGTTATAGAACCAAACTGAGGTAACGTAGTAACTGTAACTGTGTTTGGCAACAAGTTAAAAATACCACAGCTGTACGTGGAGAAGCGTCCTTCCTCCCGCCCGTCCTACAGACTCCTCCTCACATTTCTGCCATGCGAAGAAATCTAAGGATGTAGCAGTTCCAACCCACAGAAGAGGCGAGATAAAACCTCATAATTCAATTTGTATAACTTATTTATATTCATTTTATTTATTAGGAAATACAGATATACACTCAATTTTTTGGTCACACTTTTCCAGATGTGTAAAGGACAAGGATTGTTTCATAGATTCAGTCTAGGGCTGCACTAGATAGTCAAAAAAAGCATTTTGTGATTATTTTCTGCTTGTAAACAGATTGTGCTTTTAATGTGATTCAGGATTAATGGGAATGATCATTTCTGCATCACAGTTTTATGATGTGACATTTGTTGGGGTTTGGTTTTCTTGTACTAAAGAAAAAAGACTGAAACTGGGGCATCTCTGCAGGCTGAGAAGCATGTGCAACTTGATCTGGATGAACTGATCATGCAGCTGTGTCATGTCAGCGTCACTGTCATCACATTAGAAGCAACACGAGTTGGAAAAAAAACCCCAACACACTGACCAGGAGCAGCTGGTGGAGGCAACGTTAACTTTACAGCAGAAGACAGAGTCTGACTGGATACATACAGTTTACATTCAACTCCCTCAGTTATTAGGATATACAAACCAATAGAAAACTGACATGTTCAAAACATTATAGCTGATACTCAACAATGAAAACAAAAGCATTAAAACACAAGTTTACAGTTGCACATTCGTCCCTGAGCACAGTGAAGCGCCTGACAGCACGCTCATCAAGCTAAATCCATCATGTCTTAAAGAAGCACAGCAACAGGACACATGAACGCTGGGGATCACTGTTTCTGTTTACACACTAATACTATTGCTCCCCCTTCTGGACAAAACGATTTTTACAACAACACAGCCTGGAGATGATCAGAAGTATTAGACATCCAGTGTCATACAAGATATGAACGGAAGGTTTTCAACATTGCAGATCTTTGACATTTTCCCGGTTGGTTAAGTTTTACAGATCTGCTCATTGTGCATTTGACTGACAGCTTCCAAGATTCCAATATTCACTCCAAAACCAGTCTGTGAGTATTCCAAAACTGGTGAAATGGTGCCGAGCTACTGTGGTCTCTTAATCCTGTCGCTTGTTGACGGTGGCGTAGAGGCTGCTGGCGTCATCGAGGGCTCCGGCAGAAGACGAGGAAGCTTTCACAGTGCTGTAGGTCACCGTATCATCTTCATCGTCATTGTTTTTCACCTGAGCACGAGAAGCAAGAAGGAAACATCACCACACATACGACACAGGCTGCGTTAAGACCGCAGGCGAGTCGGATTTGTTTCTGAGTGTCGGTACTGTTGTTTTTATCAGATCAGATCTTTGTGCCCAGATATCACCGACCTATCTCCACGAGCTGCTTCCAGCACAGAAGCATGACAAATGATTCATCACCTGTTCTCCCAACAATCACACTGTCATATCGCAGAGTGCACATTCATGTCAGTGGGATTGTTCTCTGTGCTGTCTTCCATACTTCATGGACGTGCAGAGGATGTGAGAGGGGAAGAAAAGGCTGTTCTTTGAATTTAGCTTCATATGAAATCAGTGTGACAAAACTGAACATGAGCTCTTAAAGTCCTGATCTTGCTGCCATCTAACAACTGAAATAGTATATAGGTTGGGCCGATGGTGGCGGCAGAGGTGGGGTGAAAGGTGATCACCAACGAAACCTAAGTATTCTCCCTCTGTGGACTATAAAGCTGTGGATCTGTAAGATAGCAATTGATTATTTACACATCCAGCAGTTACAGAGCAACACAGGGCTGTAATTATATAATATATTGTGGGATATACAACATCACTAGTACAAACAGTTGGACAGCTTACCCAGGCTTTACTGGTCTTCTTGATGTAGCTGACAGAGGCATAGGAAACACCATCTTCAGGATCAACCTACACAGAGAAGACAACATAAAGACAGCTCAGTAACATGCAGATTTACAGGTAAACCGACTCTTAATGACTTTGTTTGACTGTTTCTCCACATCACCAAACACGTCACACTTATGACTTCCTGCTTCACATATTTCTTTTTTTTTCTGTTATCATTCAAGTGCATCTCAAACCTTCCCCTTTCCTCCCTCTCTTAAGAGTTACAAACATGCATGCGAGCTGAGTGTCACTTTGTACAGGGGTGCAGCGTGTCATCTCACCGTGTCCCGACTGGTTTCTGGAGCAGATTCAGTCACTGCGAGGTTCAAGCTCTGACCCTTAACAAACACAGGTCACATTGCCATGAATAGAAAACACAGTTTGTTACATGTATATGTCTAATGCTATATTAATATGACTTAAAACACATATTATGTGTTGAAAAAATATATGAAAACCTAGATTGGAACAATGTGGTATATTTTATAACTCATACAGACAAGATTTCCTTTCATATATGAGATGGAACAATGTAAGTGCATTATTAAAAAAAATATTTCAGTACATGATGTATGAAGACAAAAATCTCATTCATAAGCCTCTGCCAGCCCTTTATATCAGTCTTATATGTAATAAGAAGGTGAAAATAAGCTCGTGTTCATCAACACATAGTTATGACTGCTTAAACTAACAAAATATGAGTGAAATCTCTTTCACACTGGCCAAAAAAATCTGCGAACACTTGCTAGCATCTGGCTTTTGTCATCAGTGTGAATGCTAATGTGCATGATCCGCATTTGATCCAAGATCAGGTGACTCCGCAGTAGTCAAGGGCATGTGGACCGGCCGGGATGGAAACATGACACCTGGGCGGACACGCACAATGCCATGACGTGTTGAAGTTAAGGAAGTTGGCCAAGATAAAAGTTGCAAAAGTTGCAAAGGAGTGAGACATCTTGCTTCTTTCTAATCTCTGTTGAGAGTTGCACATGCACGTTACAGATTAAGCAGTCAAACATATTAAAAAACTCATGAAAAAGCAACAAACAGCGGTTACTTTTTTAATATCTGAAGTCAAAGATATTAAAAAGTAACTATTGGGACTTTTTAAAACAAGTTTTAAGGTCTTCTAGATTTAGTCTGATGAGGTATGATTTGGTGCTTTCTGCTGTTCATTGTTTTTCCGGTGCCTTTGTGATGACGAGCGTGACACACATTGAAAAAAACAAAAAACAGACTGCAATGGGAACAAGTCCAACACTTATTTTTCGTGGGTGTGCCCAAGAAAAAAAACACATATACAGGTTGATTTATTAAAAAGTAAAGTAAAAAGTGGTATAAGTGAGTTTAAGAGGTGCCCTTAGGTGTAATTTTTAAGATTTAAACAGAGTTGAGAGTTTTTTCCACCTACTTACAGACATGCTAAGCTACGCTAATCGTCTCCTGGCCCAGCCCCACACTACTCAGCTAACTTTCTGTGTCATGGTCGCTGGTTATCGCTTGTCATTTTTGCTATTTGTT